>PVHT020000027.1:371978-401922 GCA_004024745.2 Catagonus wagneri
CACTGAGCGAGGCCAGGGATCGAACCCGCAACCTCATGGTTCCTAGTCGGATTCGTTAACCACTGAGCCACGAAGGGAACTCCCCACGCTTCTGCTTCAACCCGCCAACCAGGCAGACGCCCTGTCATCTTTGTTGCCAGGCTCCAGGTCCCTGGTTCACAGGGCGGTGTCTGTGTAATCTCTGCGGGTCCCCACCCTAGCAGCACGGCAGGATGACAGGGTCCTGTGAGCCTTCCCTGAGCTGTCCCGCTGCTGGGAACCAACGCCAAACCACAACACCGTCTTTGACCTTCTCATGGAGCTTCCAGTTGCTCCATCGGTTGCTAGAGCAGGGGGCCAGACTGTACCCCACAGTGACCAGGCCCCCAGGCTGTCTATGCTGCCACACAGCCAGCCACAGCCCCACCCCTACCCAGCAACCCCCCAGATGCCTCTAAGTAGACTGGAGGGCCTCCACCGGCTGGAGCCTCCCTCTGCTCAGGACCAAGCAGTTCTTCTGCAAAGCTTTCCTCCATCCCTCACTCTCACGCATCCAGTTGTGTCTTCCCCCAGAGACTGAGAATCTTAGCTTTTTAGCCTTCTCTACAGAAAAAAAGAAAAATTCTCTGCCTGGGCATTTCCGGAAGTTGAGGGATCTCACTTTCTCCTGCCTTTCCTTGGACAAATTCTAGAGCTTTAGACCTAGAAGACATTGTGAAATTCAACTCCCTGACCCCAGTCTTCCCCAGACACCCCCATTGCACAGAAAGACCTACTGAGGCCCAAAAAGGGGAAAGGCCCACCCCCAGATCTGAAGCCAAATGGTGTTAGAACCAGACCCAGAACCCAGAGTTTCCAAGTCAGGACACTTCCCTCAGCCCAGGTGGCTATGCCAGCCCTAGAACCCCCTTTCTAGCACATTCTCAGGCCCCCTCCGAAGCAGCCGTGGCCAGCAGAAGCCCCAGGGTCTTCTCTTGGCTTATGAAGTCAGCGACTCTGGGATGCTGACCCCACCTCATTTATTTCCCCCACCCCAAGGGGCTCAGCCCCGTCCAGCACAGGCTTGCTCCTCCCGGTCCTGTACCCCAGACATTGGTGGGGAGGCTGCAGAAGGAAAACTGAGTTGCTCTCTGCCCACCGAGTCTTGCAGGCTCTCCCGCACCCTCTCCACCTCTGTCCCTCGCACAGGCAATATCTTTCCCTCCCAAATCCTTTTTTTTTTTTTTTGCCTTTTGTCATTTTAGGGCCACACCTGCGGCATGTGGAGGTTCCCAGGCTAGGGGTCTAACAGGAGCTGTAGCCGCCGCCTTCGCCACAGCCACAGCAACGCGGGATCTGAGCCGCGTCTGCGACCTACACCACAGCTCACGGCAATGCTGGATCCTTAACCCGCTGAGCAAGGCCAGGGATCGAACCCGCAACCTCATGGTTCCTAGTCGGATTCGTTAACCGCTGCGCCACGACGGGAACTCCCCCCTCCCAAATCTTGCCCTCGCCCCCTTCTGTGGCTCAGTCTCCTTGTCTCTTGTCTGTTTCTCACTGCTAGTCTCTCCCAATTCTCAGTTCCTCCGCCTCTCCCTCTCTCTTACACTGTTTCCCTTTCTCCCACTTTCCCGGTCTCTCTTAGTTCCTGGGGGTTCCTCTCTCGATGCCTAGATCAGGTGCCCTCTCTGCGTTTCTTTCCCTCTGCATCACTGGATGACGGCCGAGGAGGATCATTGCCTCGCCCCTCCCTGGAGTGGGCAGGGGCACCTGGAACAGGTGTGGGTGATGCTTTCAGAGCCCAAGACTCCTCCTGGGGGGGGGGGGGCAAGTTGAGCGGGGACACGGTGGAGGCTGGCAGCACTGGGACTGGCTCTGCTTGCGAAACCCCCTCCACCGATGCCAGTACCTTCCTGAGTCAAGCCCTGGGAACCAGCAGCCCAATCAAACCCCAAGGCCAGCTGGGATGAAGGAACAGGCCTGATACCCAGTTGGTCCTGTGGGTCCGGGAGCTGGTGCCATCTGCTCCCCGTTTTACAACTGGCCAAGTGCTCCGATAGCCTCTGAGTTGATCATCGCTGCAAACCTCTGGGGAGCAGAGCAAGAGATTTTTCTGCTCGCTTCATAGACAAGACCCCTGAGTTCCCAGAAGTCAAAGGACTTGGCCCAGGACAAAAACAGCCAATGACAGATCTAGAGCAAAGGTTAAAACTGCCGAGCAAAGATCCACAGCTCTGAATGTCTCAAGCCCAGCTCCACTTCCGGAACCCTGAGTGCACTGGACACGGTGAGCAGGCACCATCTAATGCCAAGGCTCGTTCGATAAACACCGAGGCCCCACTTTGAGCAAAGAACCCAGAGAAATGCAAAGGCAGACATGAATAAACCAATACCTGGCAAGAGCTTGTTTCTGAAGTACTCTCTCATTTGCCACCTTCCTAATAACCAAGGTAAGTGGTGATTAAACATAGGCCCACGGTGGGCTAAGAACTAGATGGCGGAGAAAAGATTAGAGCCTAGTGGTCCACCCCTGCCCCTCTCCAGGGCTATGTGCGCCAGGCCCTCTTAGCAGCGGAGCACCCGAGCAGCCCAGGCCCTGTACCACTGGCAAGGTCAGTGTTGGCCATGGATGGGGCCACAGGCCCAGCTCAGTCTGCATTCACAGGGCAGATCTCGATCCATCTCAAGCAGGCAGAGCCCAGTGGCATTTCCAGGACCCAGACCAGAGGAACTGGTCACTGCACTCTAATCTGAAATTCTAAACCAAGCCCAGACTGGCCTAGAGCTGGCAGAGGAGCTTCTGTGGGAGAAGGGCTTAGGGCTCCTCGCTGAGAGCAGTGCCAGGGAGGGGAGGGCCCAGCATGGCCCAGAGACCCTCTGGACTTGCTTCCTGGCCCATCCTCAGACTCTGGTTTATGAAAGAACAGTTACCTACTCACTGTCTCTCTCTCTCTCCCCTCACTATAATGTCAGCTCCATGAAGGCAGCAGTTTTTGCATTTTGGTTGCTGTTCCATCCCCAGCACCCGCAACAGTGGCTGGCACACATTGAGTGAATAAATGAATGAATGTGGTACCCTAGAACTGGGGCAAGGGGAGGGTTTCATAGCCTAAGATTCGCCCACCTCTTTCTCCTGGGCAGAACAAGCGAGGGAAGCCCCTCTGCAGAGTTCAGACTCTGCCCATCCCAGAGTACCTGGTACAGAGCCACCCCCCCCCCCAAGACCTCATCTTCTCCTGAGGGCTCGGCCAGGCCTGAGAGGTAATGAACAAGGCGCTTCCCACGTGTTCCCACAGAGCACAGTCATTAGCATATCTTGTTCTAACTCACAGACTCATAAGATGTCTGGCAGAGCCCATTCCAAAGTTCTGGAGGAGTTCCCATTGTGGCTCAGTGGTTAATGAATCCCACTAGGAGCCATGAGGTTGCGGGTTCGATCCCCGGCCTTGCTCAGTGGGTGAAGGATCCGGCGTTGCCGTGAGCTGTGGTGTAGGTCGCAGATGCGGCTCGGATCCCACGTTGCTGTGACTGTGGTGTAGGCCAGTGGCTACAGCTCCTGTTAGACCCCTAGCCTGGGAAACTCCACATGCCGCGGGGGCGGCCCTAAAATGACAAAAGACCAAAAAAAAAAAAAAAAAAAAAACCAGAACCAAAGTTCGGGAGACTGAGGTCCACAGAGAAGACAAAAGCAGAAGACCAAGGTCACACTCAAGGTCAGGCCGGGGCTCCTGACTCATGGATGGGGCTCTGGGAGGGGTCAGGGAAGAGAAGGGGAGGGCAGGAAGAGGAACGCCCTCAGGACTCCCCAGCCCGGGGTGAGGGGGGCAAATAGAACCCACCCTCTTTTTCAGCCCCGTATCACCCTTTCTTAGGAGCTGGCATAGCGGCCAAAGTGACTGCGAATAGGGACCTCCAATTTTACCGGGCCCCAAGCTTGGCCCACTCTTGTCCCAGCCCTAGCCACATCCCCACCGTCCCCCACCCCTCCTCAGATGGAAACTCAATCTCCACTCACACTTGCTCCCTTTATATCTCTCCCCCTCAGTTTATGGGGCGGCTGTGGCAAGAAAGAATGGGGAGGTGCCGCGGCTCAGAGACTGTCCTTTATTAGTTCTCTCTTCCCGGGAAATGAGGGGCTGCAGCTGGCCGGCGATATGGGTGGGGTGAGCTGGCCTCTGGCTGCTGGGAAGACTGCACATCTGGGGGTGGGGGACTGGCAGGGAGGCTGAGATGAATTACCTGTGTGTGCTAGGAGAATCAATTGGGCATGCGGGTACGCTGCCTGCCCCGCTGGAATTAGGGAGCAGGGCGCGGGGCGGTGGGGGGATGCGCCAGCTGAGGACCTGAGAGCAGATGGAGGCCCCCAGAGAAGAGGTAGCGGGGGGGGGGGAGGCAGACGGTGTCGGAACCTTGGAGAGAAAGCCCAGTCTTCCTTAAAAAGAAGAAGGAGCTACTGTCAAACTTAGGGGAAAATCTCTATCAATGGAGCCTGCCCTTCTCCATGGCACATATTACCCACTCGCCTCCTTATACATCCCAAAGCCCTCCCAACTCTGTTTCTCTGCCAGATGGCCTGGGCGCTCCATAGGGCATCCTGGCCTCTAGCTTGAGATACACACACACACACACACACACACACACACAGGCGCGCGCGCACGAGCACACGTGCACGCGCGCACCACGCAGGCAGGCACAGGCACGGACGCGTGCATTTCTGCTTTCTTTCACTCAAAACCTTCCCCCCCTCCTTCGCCCACTCCAAGGCCATCAGGGACAACTCTGCCACTTATGAGCCATCTCTGACCTCAGTTTTTCTCACCTGGGAAATGGATCTGATCATTCCGAAACAGAATGTTTTGAGCTTTGGAAATCATTTGCAGGTACCACCTACTTGGCCCTCAGCTCGTGTCCATGGCTAGCAGTGGGGTGGAAAAAAAAAAAAGGGAAAAGCCTGCGCCTTGGAGTTGAGCAGAATGGGGTTCAAATACAGTTTCTGCAACTGTACTAGGCGAATGACCTTCCTGAGCCTCAATTCCCTCATCCGTGAAATAGGAATAATCATACCCACCTTGCAAGGTGACAGAGACAATCTAGCGTGAACATATTTGGAAGAGCGCGTGCTCTCCCAAGCTGTGAAATGAGCTGCCAGGAGGTAGGACTTGGTCCTGACAATCCGCTTCTCCCTGCCTGCCACTCTGAGTCCTGGGAGCCCTCCACAGGAATGCATCCCCTCAGCTCCCGGGGCGCCAGGAGAGCTCAGAGGCGGCTAGGGGTCAGGAAGTCAGGTGGGCTGACTGGGGTCCGGGCCTTGAAGGTGGCTGCCTGCCTAACTGCTGGGGACAATGGAGATAGCCCTCTCCTTCCCACACCTCCCTGCCCCCGCCTCTCATCTCTGCAGCCTTGCATTGGGGTCCCTTGCTCTCCGGGAGGCAGCCTCCCCTCTGACATCATCTGCACTCAGTTCCCCTGAGGGCCATCCCCAATTTTCATTTCCTCTCACTAATCCTCACACGCAGTCCCTTTGCACAGCCCGGAACAGCCTCTGTCCCGGAGCTGGCCCCGCTCACCAGATATTTGTTGCAGCTCGCAGACGTAGGTTTCTCAGCTGGGAGGGCCTTGCAGAGTTCAGCATCTCCCACCCCCTTCCTCCAAGGCGGTGATGAGGATGGGACCTGGTGGGGGTGGAGGGAGGAAAGCCGGGACACCTTCCACCCATTCAACACCTCTGTGCTAATTAGAAAAGGGCACCCCCTGTAGGCAGAAGCAGCCTGCACCAGCCTGCACATGATTGGTAAAGAGAATGCAGGCTGGGTGTCAGCCCCACTCACACCCTCAGCCAGACACTCTTGTGCAGTTCGCAACCTGTGCAACCATACACGGTGGCCCTGGAAGACAGCCCGAGCCTTCTCCTGCATACTCTGAAAGCCTGGACTGGGCTTCTTTAGAGACCCTGTTGCAGGAAAAGCCAGAAAGGTTATATTCCATCCTGAAACAGCTCACGACATGGACAAGCACCAAAGGAAGGTGATCTGTTCACTCCACAGCCAGCTTTGTCTCAAGCAAATGCAGACGGCAAGGCCATTTCTGGGATTCCGGTGATGAGAGACAAGGCACGGGACTGAGGGTAGGCTGGCACAACGGGATCAGAAATAAAGTGCACAGTGAAAACCAAAGGAGCAAGGCCAGGCTTTCTGTTTGGAGAACAGGAGTTGAGGGCTGAGGTCTGGGTTTCAGCACTGCAGTGAGAGATGAAAATGGATGGCGGAATGGAGAGGTCAGTGCTACAGGTCTGAGGAGAGAGTGAGCCTACCGTCCCGTGGCCGATTGGCGTAGGGAAGGTGGGTGGTGGCCCATGGGATCTGTGGGCGAGCAGGGCCCCTTGGCTCAGCCCAGCCGTACCCATTCATCTGCCTCCTTCTAGCCCCAGGATCCCAAGGTTGTAAACAAACATCCGGACAATAGGACACATTGGTTTAGCACTTTCCCATTCCAGCTCCCCTGTGCCATGAAGGCAGCAAACCTCTAGTCCGATCCATCTTTATCGTGGCGGAGCCCTCTGCATCTTCCAAGCCTAGTTCAAATGTCACCTCCTCCTTGAAGCCTTCTCTGACCTCCTGCCCTGAGATTCTCTCAGCTCTCACAGCTTCTTGGACACCAATCGTCACCACACAGATCACGCTCTATTGTGTCTCTCAATTTTCTGGCATCCCCAACAGACTGAGGGCCCCCGAGAGCAGGGCCTCTGTCCAATTTGCCTTTGAGTCCCCAGGGCCTGGCACGGAGCCTGGTGCTGGTAGGAGCTTAAGAATGCATATGGGGTGGATGGATGAAACAAAACGGATACGTGTCCACACACATGACATTGGTCACTGGATCTAGAAAGGGCAGTGAACTCAACAAACGGGCCGGGGAATAAAGCTCCACGACCGTTCTCATTGTAGGTTTCCAGGCCATGTCCAGATCAGAATGAAGGCATGGAGCAGGGGCCGGGGGATGGGATGGGGCAGTGGCCCGTGAAGGGTTAATTCCTGTTCATCCTTGACCCGTCCCCCTGACCGTCCCTCAGTCTGGCCTCAAGCGCTGCACAAGCTCCAGGAGGACAAAGCAGAGGCTAGCCAAGTGATGTCTGACCCACGTCTCTGATGGGCACCCCGTCAAAGTCCTGTCTGCTTGGGACGTCAGAACACACTCAGCTGCCCTTTCTTCTCTGGTCCTCTCAGAGGTCATCCATCTCCCCAAGTGCGTGAATTCCGACAGGGCCCAGGCTGGGGGCCCAAGCCCTGAGGTATGTCACCCCTTCCACTCCCCTCCGGCTAAGCTGAGATTCTGGGCCTCTTCTGACCCAGGATTGTCCCCGCTGGGGTCTGAAGGTCCCTGGGAGGGAGAACGACTCCTGGGAAGTCCAGAGGAGACGTGACTTCGGTGCAGAGAGATGGCACCCACCTCCACCCCTGGGGCATCTGGAGGGCTTTTAAGGAAGGAATCGGGACTGGGCATGGAGGGTCCCACGGGCAGGATGGAGGCAAGCGGCGTCCGGCGCCCGCCTGTCCACCCGCCACCCGCCTGCCCGCCTGAGCCTGCACCCGCCTGGCCACAGGCTGAGGAAGCATAATCATGCTGGGCTATTTCAGACCCATTATCTCAGCTCAGCTCCTGCTTCCTGAGCAGGCCCCGAATTAGCCTGGCGCTTTGTTCTCAAGTGCATTTGTCAGATCGCTTGGCCTGTACCTCGAGGAGGAGGAGGGAGTGGAGGGAGGGGAGGGCAGGGGCGGGGAGGGGGCGGAGAGGGAGCCGGGAGGAGGAACTCGACGCTAATTAAGTCTCATTTAAAAAAAAAAAGGAGAAGACGACAATGAGGAATAAGGAGAAGAAGAAAAAGAAACGAAGTTGGGAGGGGGAGGGAAAGGCTGCTGAGGAAGCAGAACAGCCGCCCAGACACACACACACACACACACACACACACACACACACACACACACACACACACACAGAAACGCACAGGAACACACACGCCCACAAAAAGGCACACAAACACACAGAGCTCTCCCTCCTGGCAGCCTGCCCCCTTCTTCCTCGCTCTCAGTTCTTCCCTGGCCCCGGCCTGGCCAGGTCAGAGGTAGGCACCGAACCCCGGACCTCCGTCCCAGGGCCCAGGGCTGCCAGGCTAAGGATGAAGGAAGCACGGCCCAGCTTCTTCCAGTCACGGCTCTTGGCAGTTCAGGAGCTCTCGGGACCTCAGTGTCCGCACGTGTCACGGCCACTTTGCAAGAGCGGTGGAATGAACTGGGAACCCCTCTGCGCGGAACCTGGGCACAGAGGGTCTCCTGTGCTCGGGAGCGGCTCCTCCAGCGCTGGTCTCTGCCTTTGGCCAGTGCCCTCCCGGGCTCGGACCCAGCTGAGCTGCTCTCAGAGAGCACTGCCCCCGGGGCTGGAGGCCCGCTGGCCTGTGCCCCATCACCAGGCCCCTTTAATGGACTATTGCTTGGGTAACAGACAAAGCTGCCCGGGGCAGGGAGGGCTCTGCCTCTCCACCATGGTTCCGAATATTCCTAATGAACTAACTTTAGCGCTCTCTCTCTCTCTCTTTCAGAAATCTTGCTCTTAGTAACTTACCTCTCCCAGGGCAGGAGCCCAGCTTAGTGCCAAACTTGCCTTTCACACCACCCCATGCCAGTCCCTAGTCATGAGACCCTGGGCAAGTCACCTCTCCTTCCGGAGCCTTAGCTTCCTCCTCTGTAAAATGGGGTTAATGATCACTGCCACCTCTTATTGTGCCTGTGACAACGACATGAGATCATGTATGCACTTAGAAACTGTGCCTGGCACATGCTAGATGCTCAATATATCTATCGGGCTCTTTTTTAATTGAGCTGTAATCGACCTATAACATTATATTAGTTTTAGGCGTACAACGTAATGATCTATTTATATATATCGTGAAATGACTACCGCAATAAGTTAACATCCATCACCACAGTCACACTTTCTTTTTTTCTTTGTGATGAGAACATGTTGGGCTACTATTATTACCCCTCCCGCCTCCATGTCCCCACATCTCCCCCACCCCATCTGGCCCAGCCCAGATTTGAATCCCCTCAGAGCAGCCCAGATGCTCCTGTGCCTGGCAGGGCAGAGTGGATGAAGGGAGTCTCTGTGAAGGGGGAGCTGGGCCAGGACTGCAGGGTTTCGTGTTCCCTCTGGGTTTCTTCCCGTGCTCTCTGGCAGGCCTGGGGGAGCTGGTTTCAGAGAGGCTCAGGCTGGCCTCCTCGCTGAGGTCAGGGGACTGGGGCCTTAGCCTCAGGGATAGCTGGCTCTAGGAGCAGGAATGGCATGGCCTGGCTTCTGGTGGCCTGCCTGCCAATCCCAGATTTGCTGGGGACTCCGTGTGCCCTTGACTGAGTGCCTGCTTCTATAGGGGTGTCAGCTGGCACCCCCTCCCCCAGTGGTGAGGCTGCAAGAGCTCCAGGCTGCTAAAGTGGAGGTCACCGCTAAGGTTCTGCCCGCCCGGGCTGGGTCAGCTGGCAGAGGTCAGCTGGCATGCCCCGTTCTCACTGCCCGCCCCCGCACTGCTCCACGCCGCTCTCTGGCAGAACTTTTTTTTTTTTTTTAATCGAAGTCTCTTCTGTAGCATGCGCCCTCGGAGCCTTTCCGCCCCGCATTCCTGCGCAAGCCTTCTAGCAGTCCCAGACTGAGCTGGGGGCTCAGATGGGATATGCACTCTGAGCTAAGTTCCCATTGTCCACAAATCGGGACCAGCTGTGAGCAGCCTGAGAGCCCCGGGCTCGTGGCCACCCCCACTCCCACTGCAGTTACAGAAGCAGGGAGTGGAGTGAGCCCACCGCCTGCCCGCCTGCCCGGGGCTCCCCCCGCCCCAACACACACAGCATGATCAGCTCCCTAGCCAGGAACAATCAAGCATTATGAATAAAGATGTGCAGCTGGACAGAGAATTCCTCCACACCCACCTGGCCCACCCAGCAGCTCCCAGCTTTCCTCCTCCGATCAGGCCCTTTCCACCTCAGGGACACCCCACCCTGGCACGTTTGCCTGCAGAGCCCAGTTTCTAGGGGCACTGCCTTCAAAAGAGTACGCCGGTCCTCTGGAAAGGGGTCACTTGACCCGGCCGTGTCATAACTGGGATGAGCATGTGTACAAGGCCTCTGTGACCTCAGCCATCAGGACTGGTGGGAAAGGAGGAGGCCAGACCCTGGGGAAGCTGAGGCCAGGAACCTGATTCCAGAGCAGGAAGCTTGGTCCGAAGGGGTGTGGACCCCGACCTTGGTCAGTTACAGTGTTAGGGCAAGTCCAGTGAAAAGAGGCCAAGGGGGTGGGTGACTGTTGGTAGCAGAATCGTGGGATTCTAGATATTCTGCGCCAACAACAGCTTTCTAGCCAGGGCCTGAGCACACAAGAAATAACATTCAAGGCTTTGGGTGGGGACGGGGCTTTGGAAAGAGCATTAACCCTAGGAGGAAGAAATGTGCTCTGCTGGATAATAGTTTGGACCCATGGATGCCTGGGGGTGGGGTGGGGGCAGGACAAGGAAGTCACAATGAACACAAGATTGGCCCAGGATTCTCTCTGAGCCCCAGACACTACAACGTATACAATCAGAGAAAGTCCAGCTCCTTTTCCATTGCACCAGCCCTCTCCCACTCCTACCCCTATGTCCTGCCTCTATTGCAACCTCTACTCCCAACTCTTATCCCCCAGACCCAGCAGGACTGCCCAGGTCAGGGTCAGCTTCAGACCTGACAGCTGGGTCTCTAGGTCAGTGGTCTCAATCCTGGGTGCACAATGGAATCACCTAGGAAGCTTCAAAAATTTGAAAGGACCAAACCATACCCCAGACCAACTGAGTCGGGATCTCTGGGGTTAGGCTTCAGCCGTAAATAATTTTAAAGCCCACCAAGTGAGCTGAATGTGCAGCCAAAACGAAGACCAACAGAGTAGTTAAGAACAGGAGCTCGGAAAGTAGAGAGCCTGAATCAGAGTTCCAACCCCGTTGTTTCCTTGTGTGGCAGATTACTGGACCTCTTCAAACCTCAGTTGCCTAAACTGAAAAATCTTAGCATGGTACCCAGTAAATGCTCAACCAGTGCCGACTTTGATTATTACCAGCCTTAATGACTGATTCAGACAGAGGTTGACACACTGGTTGAAAAGTCATCCCTCTTCATCCAGAGGCTTGTAAACTTAGGTTACATGTTGACAATGTCAACGGCCTTCCAGAAGAGTCAGGCAGATTCATCAATGGTAGAGACAACAAGTATCAGTACTGAGGCATCAGGAACCATCAGGTCCCATCCACTCATTTTACAAAGATGGAAACCCAGTTGTAGGAAAGGAAGAGTCCAGAAACCTGGTCTCCAGACTCTCAGGTCCATGCATGTGCTCAAGTCCATACACATTTGTCTACTATGAACATAAACTTAACACAGTAGTATACCTACTAAGTACCAGGCACTGTGTCTGCATGGAAGGGGCATGGAGGTGAATACTGAGTCCTCAGAGGGCTCAGAGCTGGGCTAATACGTCTGTTAATCCCGAAGGATGAGAAGTGATCAATCGCATCTGGACAGAAATGTTGTAGCCAATAGGAGAGATCCAGAAAAACTTCAACAGCAGAGGTGGGCCATGGATAAGGTGTTCCAGGCAGAGGAGGAGACACGGGTAAAGACATGGAAGGTTTTTGAAGCTGAGGTTAACCATTCTAATCTTTAGGAAGAATAACTTAGCTTCTATGTGGAGGGTGGAGGAAAAGGTAGAAGCAGGGAAGGGACTACTGCTCAGCGGACAATTGATAGGGATATGATTCAGTCCTTCTGTTTCTTCTCCAGTCCCCACCCCTCACCGCTGATAACCTCACCTCATCACACATTGAGAAAATGAGTGCCATCAGACAGGAACTTCTTTTTCTCCCCACAAATTCCATAGCCCCTTTGCTCCTTCTCTCCCCATCACAACGGAGTGTGAGGCCTTTCTTCTATCAGCTTCAAACTGTTCTCCGGAGCCCACCCATCTCACCTTCCCAAGGCTCCTTTGGGTGGCTGCTCCCATTCTCTGTCTCATTCCCTTTAACAAAGACACACTTTCCCTATTTTCCTTCTTAACAAAATAAGGAGGAAAGAGGGGAAGGAAAGGAGTGGGAGGGAAGGGGAGAGAAGGGAAAAAGGAAAAAAATTTTAAAAACAAGACTTTCCTTTGATTGACATCTCTCTCCATCTATGGTCCCACATCTATGTTTTCCTTCACAGGGGAATTTCTTGAAGAGCCATCAACACTCCATCTCTGTTTCCTCACCTTCCATCCATCTGCTCACCACTGAATTCTGGCAAAATCACTCTTATCAAGATCACCAACAGTGCCAGATTGCAAAATCCAGCAGATGTTCTAGAAGCTGATATTATGACAAGCAGGCCAGTGTGGCGGTTGAGATATGGCTTCTGGAAACAGCCTGCCTGTGTTTGGACCCCGGCTCTCCCACTATCCAGCTGTATGACCTTGAAAAAGATACTTAACCTCTCTGAGACTTAATTTACTCATCTGTAAAGTGGAGTTGATAATCATAGCGCCTACTTCATTGGGTTGATGTAAAAATTCTCTGAGATCATTCCAGTTCAGCTCCCAGTGCTGACTGACTTCCTCCTGTAAAAAGTCTCTTCTCCCAACCCTGGGACAACACACTCTCCTGGCTTTCCCTTCTTCTATCCAAACTCGCCCATCCTCTCTGCACTCTCTCCCAAGCTGGGCGCATCCATCCCTACAGCTTCAAATACATATGCCTGTCACTCCCAAATGTTCATGTCCATCCCATACCTACCTGATCTCTGGCCTCATTTAACCAACCACCTACTTGATATCTCCACTTGAATGCTTAAAGAAAAACGCTAATTAAATATGTCCAAGGAGGAGTTACCATTGTGGTGCAGTGGAAACAAATCTGACTAGGAACCATGAGGTTGCGGGTTCGATCCCTGGCCTTGCTCAGTGGGTTAAGGATCCAGTGTTGCCATGAGCTGTGGTGTAGGTCACAGACGCGGCTCGGATCTGGCATTGTTGTGGCTGTGGTGTAGGCCGGCAGCTGTAGCTCCTATTCGACCCGTAGCCTGGGAACCTACATACGCTGCAGGTGCAGCCCTAAAAAGAAAAAAAGTCCAAGGAAAATGCCTGAATTTAGACTGAAGCCTGCTCCTCCCTGACTTCTGATCTGAGTAAATGTACCATTTACGAGTTGCTCAGGTCCAAACCCCAGGAGTCCTCCTTGATTTTTTCCTTCCCCTCACTCCCCACATTCAATCTATCCATAGGTTCTTTTTTACCTCAAGTATATCTCATCCATCCACGCCTCTCCACCTGCCTTGCTGCCACCATTTTTGCCTGCTCTCCCATTTCCTCTCTTACCCTGCTACAGCCTAGGCGCCTCACAATGGCCAGCCATTGTTTTTCAAAAGTGCGTTATGAGGCTACACCTCTCCCTAACTGAAAACCTTGCGGTAGTTTTGGACTGTATTTGGAATGAAATGCAAGCTCCTTAGTCGGGCTTACAATGTCCCCTATGGTGTGGTCTCTGCCTCCCCCTTTGACCACATCCTTTGACTAGCCCCTTCCTTCTCTCCACTTCAGCCACACAGTATCTTTTCTGCTTCTTAACACACTTGAGCTCTTTCTGGCCTCAGGATCTTTGCAGTTGGTCCTCCTGCCTGGAAAGTGGACTCCTTGGCTCTTCACATTGTTGGCTCTTCATCAACTTCGAGGGCTTAGCTTAAATATTGCCTCCTTATGGATGCTAGTCAGATTTGTTAATGGCTGAACCACGACAGGAACTCCTTAACTATTGCCTCCTTAAAAAGACCTTCTTTGGCGTCCCCACTGTGGCACAGAGGGTTAAGGATCCAGCTTTGTCTCCGTGGCAGCTCCGGTCGCTGCTGAGGCACGTGTTCAATCTGCAGCACTTCCATATGCCATGGGTGTGGCCGTGGTGGGGAGTGGAGGAAAGGCCTTCCCTGAACATCATACCTAAAATAGCACTCCCTGTTGGTCTCTATCACAGCCATGCATTTACTGCCTTCATACCTCCTTACGTATGTATCCATTTGTTTCTTCTCTGTTTCCTTCACTAAGATGTAAGCATCATGAGGGCAAATACCTTAACTGTGTGGTTCACCATGGTTTCCCCAGAATCTGGTACAGTGACTGTCACAGAGAATTCAATGACTGCTGTATGAATGGATGAATGAAGCAAAACAGAAAATGGACCAGGGAAGAAGCAGACAAATTTGAAGAGATATTGAGGAAATAGACCTGATTTAAGATTTGGTGATGGATTGGATGCTGGGGTGAGGGGAAGAAAGAAGGCAATCCTGACAACTAGGTTTCTGTCTTTATTAACTGAGCAGATGGTAGTACCATTTATGAAACTGGACTTTATTGAAAGGCACTAGTTTGAGAGAAAAGATGATGCTTTCAGCTTGAGGCACTGAGTTTTAGGTCCCTGCCTGACATCAAATGAAGATGCCCAGTAGGGACCATGGGACTTGAATTCAGTCTAGAACTGGATGAATGTTCAAGACTAGTGATAAATAATGGAACATGATCAGAATGACTGGAAGCAGGAGAATGAACATGACTGCTCTGGAGAGAGTATATAGAGAGAAGACCAAAGGCAAATGCTAGAGCAAAACTGGCCCATGTATGGCAAGAGTAAATAGTAAAGGAGCCACAAAAGGCAAGAGTCCTGGAGCCATCTGGCATCTCCAAAGCCAAGGGAAGAGACAATGGCAAGCAGGAAGGGACATGTGGCAGGGTCAGACGTGAAGATGGGCAAAGGCCACTCAATTTGGTGACAAAGAAGCCACTGGCGATCTTTAAAAGAGCAATTTCAGGTTAAAGGGAGAGAGAACACAATGCAGTAGACTGAGGAGAGAGTGGGAGGTAAGGATGCAGAGATAGTGTGGGTAGACAACACTTCCAAGAAGTTTGGCTAAGAAGGGAGGGCAAGAGAGAAGATGATAACTTAAAAGGGAGGCAGGGTCAAGGGAGGGTTTCTTTGAAGGATGGGGGAGAGCTGAAAATCCTCGTAGGCTGAGGAGGAAATAGCACTCAAAGGAGGCGGAGGGATGGAGATATAAGAGAAAGGGAATAATTGATGGAGTTAAAGGTTAGGTATGGAGCAGACTATAGACATATCTTCCTAGGAGACAAAATAGAGGAAGAGAGGGAGGGAGGAAGGAGGAGAAGAGAGAGAGACTGGGAGAGAGCACATACAGAAAAATCCTGAGATGGACAGCCTTTGTCTTAGCAAAACTGGAAGCCAAATATTAAGAAGGGTGTAGCCGTGAGGTTGGAATGTAAGAGAAATGGAAGATGGGAACGGTAGTCCCAAGGGGGTGAGTTAAAAGATTGTGAAACATCAGTATCAGCATGGGCTTTCCACTGGTGCTAGCAGACTTATAAGTGCCAGGAACTAACCGGCCATGGCTGGGGACAGCAGCAGAACTAGCAGATGGTATGCAAAGATTGAATGGCTTCAAGTCATGAAGGTTATGGCTGGCACTAGGGTCTAGAGTAGACAAAGCAGGGAGGTGAGGGAAACTTGAAGAGGACTGAGGACTGGGGAGAATGGGGTAGGCAATGAGAATGAGGGACTGAAATGCTCAGAAGTGGGGTGACCAATTCATCTTTTTCATTGATGCGGCACCTGGTTACTTAAGAGCTCAGTGCCAAGCACTAGAATCACGACCAGGTTCATGAGGAATGAAGGAGCCAGTCATCTAAGGTATGGGTGTAGAAGAACTGAGGCTTAGAAATCCTGGGGCTGAAGTCTTTCCAAGTAATAACAAGGCTTGAGATGCAGCCAAGCCAATGGGAAGTTTCTACAGAGAGGGTGTGTGGATGAAGTCATGGAGGTTGTAGGATGGCTGGGGGTTGGGCCGAGGGGATATCCATGAGGATGCTGAAGCAGGGGCCAGGCTGGAGAGAAAGGCCAGGAGCCTAGTGCTGTGGTAACTGAAGAGCAGCCGATATTTTCTGGTGGGAATGGGACTGAGAAAGGGGGAGGAGCTTCCAGTCAACAGCATGGTTTTCTGTGGAAGAGGGGGCACTGGAAGTTGACACGGGAGCCCTGGGCCATAAGCAGTAATTGCCAACCTGGACTACAGTTGTCTCCCTACTGCTTCTAGAAGCCAACCTGAGCCAAAGTAACAGGTAGAGCATCTACTAGAGAGAGTTGCTAAAGGCAGACATGAGTTTCAGTTCTGATCTGAGGGTAGAGGGAGGATGCTTTTGAAGAAGAGACGGAGGCGGGTGGCTTTGGGGCCAACAGAACAGGCTTCCATGGAGAACACTCGGGGTATCGATGGCTGAGATCAGACTTGGAGAGAAGGACAAGGGACTGGGTGGAAACTGAGTGAGCCTTTTGTCCTTGGAATAGTCACCACACGTGGCAAGACCAGAGGTCAGAGAAGGAGGCCATCAGGGAGATGATGGCCTCTGGGAACACGACCACAGCAGCTTATCCAAAGAACCAGATACGAGAGGCAACAGAGAGAGTAGGGCTGCCTGGTGCCCTGAGGCTGACGAGCAAGAAGCGTGGCAAACCTCCTGCCTTTTCCTAAAGATTTCTCAGCTGGACCAGCCACTCCATATCATTTGTCAACAAGTTGGCCCTAATATCTCCTGAACAGAGTTGAGGTCGGATTTTTGGTGGTGTGGACAGAGCACCACGTTGGCACGGGACAGTGTGAGCAGGGCTGTGTACTTTCTATTCAGTTGCTTTGCTCTCTGCACCTCATCAATTTCCTCCCCTGAAAGACCAGGATAAGAATGCTTTCCTCACAAGATGGTGATGATGATCAATTGAGAAAATGCTCTAAGAAGTTTTTGTAAACCTTCAGTCACTGCAGAGATGTCAATTGGGAGCATTTAATTACCAACGGGAGGAGGGCCGTGGCCCTGAATCACTCTGATGAAGGCCGGCCCAGCCCTTAGCTAGGCTGGCTGTCCAGCGGCCCATCTTCCCGCTTGTCAGTACAGGGACTTGTGCGGAGTTGGGATCCTGCTGCTCCCGGAGTAGGTAGGATTCCAGTGGAGAAAGGGGTGGGAAACTAGAATGCTGGGGAGAGGGAATCATGGGAGTTTCAAGAGGAGGCATCCATCTGGCCACCACGTTACCCTGTCCTCTGGGGCCACCAGAACCTGTATGATTCCGATTTCTTGCCTTTCTGGCTCATTGGGGGTCTCAGGCTGGCCACCTGGATGCTGGGTGGGAAGCCCAGAGGACCAGCCTGAGCTGGAGGTGATTTCTAGCAGCGACCCTCAGGGGCCTAGAGAAGGTGGTGGGAGAGTCCTGAACTGAGCAGAGGGGCCTGCAGCCCCAGACTGATACTGTCAGGGAGGAGGGAGATGTGAGTGAAACGGCTGAGCTGGAAATTGGGGAAATCAAACATAAACCACCTCAATAAACCTGTCAAGGCCAACAAACTCCCCTTTTTGTTCCCATTGCCTGACCCATACTTGGCTTGTAAAGGGACAGCAAATTACCTCTGGTGTTTAGGAAAGGCCTCTGGCGCCACTCTGCCTGGGTTGGAATCCTGGCTCTACCACTTACTAGCTATGAGACCTTGGACAGGTAAGTTAACCTCTCTGTGCCTCAATTTCCTCATCAGCAAAGTGGGATGTCGTGAGATTAAGTGATTTAATACTGCTAAAGCAGTTAGAATGCCATCTGGCATAGGATAAGCACTCTTCATGTTTCTAGAACATTCTAGAACTAGAGTTTGGGCAGCAAAGGTTCTATGGTAAGAGCGTTAGACTTGGATTCTGACAGATCTGGTTGCAAACCCTCCATTTCTCACTTGATCTCTCTGAGCCTCAGGTTCCTCATTTTTAAAGGAGAGGGTGGACTACTTCTTAGCCCACAGGATAATCTACAGACTAGAAGAAGAAATGCCTACAGTTCTGGAGTTCCCGTCGTGGCTCAGTGGTTAACGAATCTGACTAGGAACCATGAGGTAGCGGGTTCGATCCCTGGCCTTGCTCAGTGGGTTAAGGATCTGGCGTTGCCGTGAACTGTGGTGTAGGTCGCAGACACAGCTCGAATCTGGCGTTGCTGTGGCTGTGGCATAGACCGACAGCTACAGCTCCTGTTAGACCCCTAGCCTGGGAACCTCCATATGCCGCAGGTGCGGCCCCAGATAAGGCAAAAAGACAAAAAAAAAAAAAGAAAAGAAAAGAAATGCCTATAGTTCTGCCTGGTCATTTCCAGCATTTAGTAGATGCTCAGTAAATAATGGCCTTCTGAAATCTCCCACAAGCCCAGCACCATTTCCCAGGGACTACTCCAGATGGCTAAATAACCACCAGTCCAGTGCAGGATCCCTTTCTTGCCTGGTACCTATCTTCATGGGGGTTGGAAAAGTCCAAGAGCCTGAGGCTTTTCTGCAAGAGCTTCTCTCTTCATGCATCTTAGAGCAACGGTGCTTCTCAAACTCTAGAGCCTATCAGAACCACCTGGAAGGGCTTATCAAACACAAATTACTGGCCCTACTCCTAGACTTTTTTGATTTAGTGGGACTAGGATGGAACTTAAGAACTTGGATGTCTAACAAGTTCTGGGGCTGCTTTGAGCATCACTGCCCTAGAACAGCAACTGTGATATACAGGCACAGCACCTGGGCAACCATGGATTCTGATTGAGTGGGTCTGCGATTCTGTATTTCTAAAGAAGCTCCCAGGTCCTGCTGCTGCTGCTGCTCTGCTGACCACACTTCAGAGTGGCAGACACTTAGTTCATTACCAGCCAACCAACAGGTTGGCAGGTTAGAAGAGGCAAAAAATCCAGGGGGTGGGGTGCAGGTCTCACAGCCAGAAGTTCAGCCAAAAGGCACTATCAGAGAGGAGGTGACAATGGAGTGCTTTGCCTGCAAGATGAAGACAACAGGGATGGATTCTGGGAATGGCAGGCCGCCTGGGTTGAGTCACTAATAGTGGTAATCATGTGTCCCAGTGTGCACCAGAGAGAGAAAGCAAAAAATTTTGAAAGAATTTGATATATTTTTTTAAGTATCAAAGTAGTATCTTGGGAAGAATCAAAACTTTGTTGGACTTCCTTACACGTACTTTATGGGTTAGTATTGTTTTTGATTTTAATTATATATGTCCAGTGGGGGGCAGGGGCTGTGCAGTCTGTTCAGAGCTTAAAGCCTCTGAAGGTCTTAAAATCCAACCCTGGTGGCCACTGAAGTTTCTGTCCCTGAGCTTTGGGGCCTGAGGTTGTGGCCAAGTGTGTGTTCTGCTGGCTCTCCCTCGCTTCCCCCCAGGATCTGCAGAGGAGATTCAACTTTCTTAGAAGGAATACAAGGCATTATCAAAGGGGATTCAGGATTCTTAGATGGGGTACCAGATGTCGCACCAGAATAAAGAGGGTCCAAGGGTGTGGAGCGGCGTCACTGTCACTGGATTAGGGAACAAAGGAAGGGCACCTGTTACCCATGGGCGCTCCAATCAGCAAACACCCACACCAGCAGCCCTTGTTCACCTGCACCGTGAGGAGTACCCCCAGCCTCCTCAAGGTCAAAGAGGCCCAGAATTCCAAGTCACACCAGTCTGCATGTGTCAGTGCACCACTTCATAGCCATTTGACTCGGAGCAAATGAACTTTCTCTTCTCAGACTTGATTTCTTCGTCTGTAAAATGGGATGAATAACAGTTCCCACCTTATAAGGCTGTTGTGGGAACTAAATGTGGTAATATAAATAGGGTGCTTAGAACAGCGCATGGGACCTGGTGTAGTCTCAGAAAAATGGTGGTCATTCCCTCTTATGCTGTTGGTGGGGGTGTAAATTGGTGCAGCCACTATGGAAAACAGTATGGGGGTTCCTCAAAAACCTAAAAATGGAACTACCCTATGATCCAGCAATGCCACCCCTGGGCATATATCCAGAAAAGACAAAAGCTCTAATTTGAAAAGATACATGCACCCTAATGTTCATCACAGCGTTGTTTTACAGTAGCCAAGACATGGAAGCAACCTAAGTGTCCTTTGGTAGATAAAAGGATAAAGAAGCTGTAATATATATATATATATATATATATATGTGTGTGTGTGTATATATATATATATATATATATACACACACATACACATACACACATACACACACACACTATATCATGGAATATATTCATATTCCATTATATATATATATATATATATATATATATATTCCATTATATATATATACACATACATATATATATATACACACACACATACATATATATATATATATATATATATATATAATGGAATACTACTCGGCCATAAAAAAGAAAGATATAATTCCGTTTGCAGCAAGATGATTACTATACTAAGTGAAGGAAGTCAGAAAGAGAAAGACAAATACCATATGATATCATTTACATGTGGAATCTAAACTATGGCACAAATGAACCTATCTGTAAAACAGAAACAGACTCACAGACATGGAGAACAGACTCGTGGTTGCCAAGGGGGAGGGAGAGGGAGGGGGATGGAATGGGAGTTTGGGATCTGTACATGCAAACTATTACATTTAGAATGGATAAGCAATGAAATTCTACTGTAAAGCACAGGGAACTATATCCAATCTCCTGGGATAGACCATGATGGAAAAAGAATATGAAAAAGAATATATATATATATATATATATGTGTGTATATATATATATATATATATATATATATATCTGAGTCGCTTTGCTATACAGCCGAGATTAACACATTGTAAACCAA
Source organism: Catagonus wagneri (assembly GCA_004024745.2). NCBI lineage: Eukaryota > Metazoa > Chordata > Mammalia > Artiodactyla > Tayassuidae > Catagonus > Catagonus wagneri. Next base: position 392,713 of record PVHT020000027.1, read on the forward strand.
CTGTACTTCAATAAAAAATGTTTAATGGTGGTTATTATCTAGCAGTAGCCCTCATCATGGTAATAGCACCATCTCAGCAGAAGCAGAGATGAGTTTGGGCACAGGAAATATCCATTCAAGGAGACAAAGGGGCAGACGGGAGAGCTAAGCTGTATTCATGATGTTTCAAAAGGAGCCTCCCAGGATGCTCGGGGCCACCTCCAACTGGCAGGTCCTGCCAAGTCATGTGGGGGCCAGTGAGTCCATTAGATAAAACCCAGAATAGGTCCTAAGGGACCCGGAAACCCCAACGATGGAGCTGAAAACCTTAGGGAAGCAGGGCCTATTTCCATCTCTTCTCCTAGTTGAAAGTTATTAAAACAGCGCAGCATTGGAGGCTGGGGTTTGGCGTTCCCTCTCCAGACTGCTGCGGGCCTGTATGAGTAATATCTGGCCCACCAGTCAACACCAAAATGCTAGTATAGATCTGAAATGCCCAAGGCTTTCCTTTTCCAAAAGGGCACATCTGTATTCAGATACACTTGGGAGCCCTGAATCAGCCGCACATCTGCATGGTTTTCATTGCCCCCAACCCCCCGCCCCCAGGGCACCAATGTTGGCGGCAAGGATGGTTTCAGAGGGTGATAAGAGCTGACCCCTGGTCGTTGCCTTCTCCTTTGCCATCCAGCCCATCCCCCTTGGCATCACAGGGAATCTCTTAAAAGCTTCTTTGGACTTTGTAAGTTTCATTCTCCCAAACACATGGAACTGGGGGAGTCACAATTTACTTGCCTTTCGAGTTTTATCATATAGACATCGCAGGCTGCCAGTTGAAGCTTCTGGCCAGCATGAGATTGGCCAAGAGTACAGTGAGCTGCCACTGGGCACCCCAGCTCAGACCTGGGGCAGGCTTTCCAAAGTCCTGCGGCTAGAGAGTTCCCACTGTGGCTCAGTGGTTGATGAACCTGACTGGCATCCATGAGGACGTGGTTTCGATCCCTGGTCTTGCTCAGTGGGTTAAGGATCCGGCATTGCCGTGAGCGGTGGTGTAGGTCACAGACGCAGCTCGGATCCTGCGTGGCTGTGGCGAAGGCTGGCAGCTACAGCTCTGATTAGACTCCCTAGCCTGGGAACTTCCCTATGCTGCGGATGCGGCCCTAAAAAGCCAAAAAAAAAAAAAAAGAAAGAAAGTACTGAGGCTAACTTTCAGGTGCCTCTTTTGCTCTTCTCTTCTTGGCATGGGAACCACGGATCTTGACCCATCCCTTCAAATCCCAGAAATGGCCAGCAACTAACCCAAGAGTGCACAGGGTTTGCTGGGAAGAAAATCCAGGTCTTAGGCCTCCCGGCTCTGTCCCATAGCCACGTTCCTGGATTGCCTCAAACTTTCTCAAACCTTCCTCCAAGTGTGCACGCAGTGCCTATTAAATCAGTCTTCTTGGCCTGGCCAAAGCCCTCCTCCCGCTTCCTCCAGGCCGTCCATCCTGAATCCCAGACCCCCTCCCCTCCAGCTTCAAGGCCTAATCCCAAGTGTCCTTTACATATCCGCACCCCTCCCCCGCCCCTCCCCGCAGCCTGTTCTCCATAGGAATGGGCCTCCCCGAGTCTTCCCATCTCCCGCTTCCCACCCCCACCCCCACCCCACCCCCCCCCCGCCGTCACCCCCATACCTATAGAGTGTCATAAATTCTAACGAAACCCCATCAGGGGAAGAAAAGGAGCAAAAAGTGCCTAATTGGCAGGGGCCTGAAGCTCTTGGTCCCTGTGGTGGGATTGATAAGGTTCCTGGGAAGCGGTAGGGGTTTGGAGAGAGGGGGGGTGGGCTGGGGGGCCTGCCTGCCAAATGTAGCCAATTAATGTCAGTGCTGCCTTTCATGCCAGCCAATTAAGTCCCACATACTTGTCACCAGCCCTGGGAAGGGGGGCAGGGAGGGCGGGGCAGGGGGTTTCAAGGGAACAACTAATTTCCCTGCAGCCAGGATAATGCAGCCTTCAAAATGGGGAGAGGGGGTGGTGGGGGGGTGGAGGCTAAAAGGTGGCCCGGGGTCGCCGGGGGGCAGGCAGCAGGGGAGGAGGCAAGGTGCAGGACACTGGCCCTCTGTGGGGACTTTGTTCGGGGCCCTGGGAGAAATGGAAGCCGGGATTGGCTTTGGGGGCCAGTAGATGCTGGGAACTCACTTTCTCACTTTGTGCCCTGCACAAGCAGAGCCAGGCACTTGCCAGTTATGCCATTTAGTCTTTACAAAACGTCTGCGTGGCTCAGAGAGGTTAGTGAATTTGCTCAGGATGGAACAGCTGTAGATGGCCAGAGTAACGTGCTATTAACTTGCCAAGGTCCGTGGTAAGTGTACCTTAAGATTCCCACAAAGCAGGGGCAGTGGCTTAAGCAGCCAGGAGCCCTAGCCACCTTCCTCCTCACCTCCAACCAACTGGACCGAGAGTCTTTTTTCTTTTTTTTCGTCTTCGTAGGGCCGTACCCTCGGTATATGGAAGTTCCCAGGCTAGGGGTCCAATTGGAGCTACAGTGGCCCGCCATGGCCACAGCCACAGCCGCAGCAACGCAGGATCTGAGCCACATCTGTGACCTACACCACACCTCGTGGCAATGCTGGATCCTCAACCCATGGAGCAAGGCCAGGGATCCAACCTGTGTCCTCATGGACGCTAGTCTGATTGGTTTTGGCAGAGCCACGACAGGAATCCCTGGACCAAGAGTCTGAATGGAGGGCAGCACAGCCCAGGTTCCCAGACAGCAGGTTAAGGTGGGAGATGGTGAAAGACCTTTCCAGGTGGGGAGAGGGACAGGGAACAGTGTCTCAGTGAAGGAATATCCTTGCAAAACTGGGGATGCCCATCATTAGCCCTCCAAGGATGCAGCTGGCTAAGGATAGAACAGATATTTCGAGACGGTCAGAGATACCAAGGGAGCCTTGCCAGCTCTTCCCTTGAAATCCGGATTCTTTGGGAAGTTGCCTGTCTTGCTGGCCTGCGGGGGACATTCTGAGAGCTCCTGAAGGAGGGTCCAGGAAAAGCCGCCTGGCGATGGCTCAGGAGCAGGCTGGCGCAGGGCTTCTTCCGGGCTGGGGAGAGTGGCCCCCCAGAGGCTGCTGGGAGCAAGCGAGGCTCCTTGGGGCAGCCTCTGGCTCAGCATCAAGCACTTAGTCTCAGGAGCCAGCCTGTTCCCAGGCTTCTCCTGGGGAGAAGGTGAATGAGTGAGACAGAACTGAGTGCCGACCTTGGCTCCACCACTGTGAGCAGAGTGATCTTCGGGGAGTCCTGGCCCCACTCTAAGCCTCGGTTGTCGTCATCTGTGAAATGGGGATAAGCAGAATCCCTACCTCCAGGGCTAACGATGAGGCCCTCAGAAGAGATAGGATGGGAGAGAGTTTGTAAGCTTTGACTGACTGGCCAGGTCAGAAGCACTTTTGAGCAGGCAGTCGGGGTAGGGGCAGATGTGCCTAGGAGCCGGGCCACACAGTGCCACCGGCTGCACCTCTGCCCCTGGGTGCGGGCAATGGCGCCACAATGTGCGCATTGTCATGCAGATGATTTTGCCCGCCCACCCACCCCCAGTGGGCCCACTAATGACCCTGAGAGCTGGTTGGAGGCTGGGGCAGGCTAATTACATGGCCCCAAGCCCGCCAAGACCCAATAATTACACAGCAACTTGTACAGAGAGGGTGGCTAATTGTGTGACAAGCTGTGAGGGGAGGGCCAGGGCGCCCCTCGAGCTAATGAGCTTCCCCCAGAGTCCATGGGGCAGGGCCAGGGCGAGGGGATGTGGCGTGCAGGCCCTTCCCATTCCCAGCCCCCCATGGCGCCCAGCTCCTGGGAGGGTGGCAGGGCGCGCAAAAGGGAGACGAGCGGTGATTAAGAGCCAAAGCTCGCCTCAGACCTGTCTCCTCTTGCCAAGTCTTGCCTCAAAGCCGCACCTGGTCGGGTGCTACGGGCCTGCTCTCCCGGGAGCAATCCCCCCCACCCCCGCCTCCCTCACCCCAGGGTGGCTCTTCCAGGCTTGCCTTCCTGCTCCCAGCCCCAACTGGCTGGCAGACCGGCCGCAGCAAGGAGTAGAAGGCGGACCTGGGATATCCGTCACCATCAGAGCTGGCAGGATCCCCCAGTCTAGCACCCACTTCTCACGGGGGTTGGAAACCAAAGCCCAGGTCAGCCAGAGTCCCGGCGAGCTCGTGGGCTACTCTCTCATCCGTCCGACTGAGCTTCTTGTCCCCTTTTTTTTTTTTTTTTTTTTTTCCCTTCCACGCAGTCCTGGGTGCTCCTGGGAGCGGCCAGGTTCTAGGTTCAAGTTCACCCTTGCGCCTTCCGTCTGTGTGACTACGGGTGAGTCGCTTTTCCTCTCTGAGCTCCGGTTTCTCCCCGCCTGCAAAATGTCAACGTTACGGGGATGCGATTCGTTAATTCCGGTGAAACCTAGAGCTCAGGGCCTGGCATCTAGCGTCCTCGCGCAGGTCTCAGACATCGCACCTGAAGCCAAGTGCCAGAGATAGGCCTGAGTCATCCGCCCCTCCCCGCCCCCCGAAATCATTTCCACCTCCCTTCCAGCTCCAGCCCCCAGCCCTATTCACCGGAGACCGTCTCCGCCACCAATTCCTCCCCGTCTCTCTTTTCCTGAGAATGGAGCAAAACTGGAGGAGCCGCGGAGTGAGCACATGGGACGAATTAACCCATCTGTCTTCCTTTCAGACAGGGAGCCCTATGGAGGTAAGACCTTAAGGCGGAGAGAGGCCTGTGCTCCTCCTGTTTCTTGGACAACCTCCCTCTCTTTAGCCCGCCCTTCAGCTCCTGACATTTTGGAACCCCCCCCCATTCCCAAAAAAGCAAACAGGAGGCAGAAGCATTGAAGTGGCTGCTGACAAGTTGGAACAGCTTAACAAATTACTCCTAATAAACTACTGGGGGCAAGAGGAGGAGGGGTGCGAAAGCCAGCCTGCTCCCAAATAGCACCTCCATCTGTACCCTGGTAGGCCCGATCACTCCCTGGACAGGCTGGGACGCTTAACGCAGGGAACTTCTCCAGCCACCTAACCCCCGCCAGCCCCAGCCCTGGCATCCGAGGTTTCGCTAGGCCTCAGAACCATGGGGCGCCCCCAAGTCAGAGAGCCTCAGCCCTGCTCCCCCTGGCACAGAAGGACAGGGAGCAAGGCCGAGCGTTCCCACCCCCGGGGTGTCTGGTCTGGGGGCTCAGCTTGGAGGCCCTCAGTTTATTAGGTACCTGACCCTCCTACCGGCATGTATGTGGACAGGATTCTGTCTGTGGATGCAGCTCTGGCCACTGAGGCAAATTGTCTCTTCTCTTGGGCTTCTCTTGCTTTCTTATTCTGTATTCGTCACGTCTGCCTCTTTTTTTTTTTTTTTTTTAGTCTTTTTAGGGCTGCACCTGCGGCACATGGAGGTTCCCAGGCTAGCGGTCAAATCGGAGCTGTAGCCGCAGGCCTACGCCACAGCCACAGCAACGTGGGATCAGAGCCGCGTCTGTGAACTAAGCCACAGCTCACAGCAACACTGGATCCTTAACCCACTGAGCGGAGGCCAGGGATCGAACCTCATGGATGCTAGTCAGGTTCGTTAACCACTGAGCCACGACGGCAACTCCCTTCACGCCTGCCCTTAGCTGGACTGGACCTGTGGGAGGAAAGGGATGATGGACTCTACCAGAAATAAGGAACACTTGCAAAGTGCTTTAACTTACTTTTTTTTTCTTTTTAGGGGAGCCCCTGCAGCATATGGAAGTTCCCAGGCTAGGGGTTGAGTTGCAGCTACAGCTGCCGGCCTACACCACAGCCATAGAAACGTGGGATCCCAGCCACTCCTGCAACCTGCATCACAGCTCACATCAATGCCGGATCCTTAACGTACTGAGCGAGGCCAGGGATCGAACCTGCATCCTCATGGATACTAGTTAGATTCGTTTCTGCTGTACCACAACATGTATTCCCACTAGTCAAATTCTTAACCCACTGAGCCACAAAGGGACCTCTTTCCCCTACATCCTCTCTAATCCCCACATCAGTGCTCAAAGGGCAGAGTTGGTATCCCCTTTACAGAACAAGCAGAGTTCTGTAAAGGGGATTAGACCAGTACCGGCCACTGCCCCGGAGGCTCCAGGCTTCTCCTCTCCCAAGATTCTTTTCAGCAGTCATGGCGATACTTCGAAGCTCAGGAGGCAGGCTGGGGGGCTTGGGCCAGGGTGCAGGGGAAGAGGCAGGCCACAGACAGGAGCCTGAATGCTCAGGTTCAGAGAGCTTAGATAACTTCCCTGAGGTCACACAGCTAAGATGTGTTGTCCCAACCGCAAATCCATGCCCTTGCAATCTGTTCACTTCGTGGGCCTGGACCTGGCTAACCTGGAGCCAGGCCTCAGAGTGGGTCCTGACCGCAGGGTGTGGGCTCCATCCTGGACAGCCCTGAAATGGGGACGTTCTCAGGGGGCAGCTGGGCACCGCTGGGAACGACCGTGTGCCGAGGCCTGTAATCTGATTAAGCCATTAGAGCCGCTGCCCCAAGCACGCGCTGCCACGCCGCCAAGTCCTTCAATAAATCCCCAGATTAATCTGCTGCTTCTCCGCGTCGCCTCCCCTCCACCACACCCCATCCCCCAGCCCCAAGAAGTTGGTTCTGGCCTGGAGCGGGAGGGAGGCCAGCCCCTGGGACTTGTGAGCTGCAGCGGGGGCACCAGAGAGGTCCCCAGGCTGTCCTCACCGCTGCCCCTCAGAGAAGGGGGCCCAGCCTGTTCTGGCCACCTTACCTTTGGTCTGCCTTTCCCTGCAACCCACCTCAGGCCTTCTGCTCCTAAAAGTTCTGCATTCATTCAGCAATGCTTGAGCGCGTGGTATGTGCCAGGCACCGATCTTGGGGTGTAATGGTAAAAAAGACAGGCCACGGCCCCAGGGGCCCCCGGTGTAGCAGAGGAGGGAGAGAAATGCACTGGTGCTGACAGTCCCGCGTGCTCCGGGCCGCGGCAGGGGGCCCGCCGACTGCGGTTGCGGGAGCTCAGAGACGAGGGTCCCTCCACGCGGAGGAAACCTGTGCAAAGCCGCAATGACTGCTGCGAAAAGGCACAGCCTATCTGAGCAAGGTGGCTTGGGTGGGAATGGAGAGGCAGGGTGGTGGGAGACGAGGCTGGGAGCGGGCTGTGGCCCAGGACGAAGGTACTGCCTGTGTATGTATGTGCCGGTGTGAGCACACCGCTGCAGGCCTGAGTGTGCATCTCAGCTTGTATGCTTGGGCAGTGACGGCCACTTCTGTGACAGGCATTCACATCCGAATGTGTGCTCCCATGGGAACACATGTGTGGGTAGGTGGATCAAAAGCCACCTCCAATTTGATCTATCAAATTGACTTTGATGATTTATGTACACCTATAATTGAAATAAAAATCATTAAGTTTAAAAAAAAAGCCACCTCTAGAAAATCTCCCTGCACTCTCCTGAGCCATCTCCAAAAGTCCCTTTTCTCTGCTCCTGGCCGACACCAGGCCCGGGGGACAGCTTCTTCCTTCATTGATGTGTGTATGTGTGTGTGTGCGCGCGCGCTTCATTTCTTCAACCACACTGCCAGCACCGCCAGAGACAGGAACTGGGGATGCCATTTCTCCTGTAAATTACTGGCCCACCAAGTGCCAAGGACCAGAGGCTTCCAGCAGAGTGTCCCTAGACCTAACTCTTTCTTCATCGAATATGCCAGATTCCTGAGGTGCGGAAATTCCCAGACTTGGATTCATATTCCTTTCTTAGGCAGGGCCCTTCACTCTGCCCTGACTAACCCTAACCAGCGCCGCATAGGCCTGGGAGGCTGGCAGTGAGACTGTCCACCCACCTCTCACTGCTCTCCTGGCTGAGCTCCCATCGCAGCTTACCGAGATTGCTGCAGGGTCCTCATTGCCCTCCGGCTTCCTCCCCTTGACCTTGCCAAAGTCTGGTGTCCACATACCAGTAGACAGGGGAAACGTCCATTAAAACTAAGTCAGATGGAGTTCCCGTCGTGGCTCAGTGGTTAACGAATCCGACTAAGAACCATGAGGTTGCGGGTTCGATCCCTGGCCTCGCTCAGTGGGTTAAGGATCCGGCGTTGCCGTGAGCTGTGGTGTAGGTTGCAGACGCGACTCAGATCCAGCGTTGCTGTGGCTGTGGCGAAGGCCGGCAGCTACAGCTCCTGTTGGACCCCTAGCCTGGGAACCTCCATATGCCACGGGTGCGGCTCTAGAAAAGGCAAAAAGACAAAAAAAAAAAAAAAAAAAAACTAAGTCAGATCGCTTAATGAAACTTATTTCAATTATAGGTGTACAAAAATCATCACGAGTCAGTTTGATAGCATTTGTGTTCCAAAACCTCATTGCATCTCCCCACCCCCCAGATTGTCTTATTTGAAAAACCAAAGGTTTTCCGAAATCTGTGAGTCATTGTCTGTTCTGCAAAGAAGTTCATTGTGTCTTTCTCGTTTCCACATGTAAGTGGTAGCACTGGATGTTGCTGTCTAATTGTCTGACTGGTTTCACTTCACATGATAATTTCTAGGTCCATCCTATAACTGAAATAAAATTCATTAAGCAAAAAAAATTATAATAAAAAAATAAAATAAAAATAAAAACAAACAAAAAAATAGTAATTCTTGAAAACAGATTTAAAAAAAGAATACCAGAGCGTGAAGACCAAGTCACCTAGTGATGGAAGCATGGGCTTAAGGGTTGACAAAGACTCAAATCAGTTTACAGCGTTCTTAGCCTTTCTGAGGTTAATGTTATTTTTGTATTTGTTATTGTCTGTGTAACCTATTTTTTCCTACTGTGTAATAATAATAAACCAAGATGTAAGTGGAAAAAAAAACAACAAAACTAAGTCAGATCGGAGTTCCGGTCGTGGTTCCATGGAAATGAATCTGACTAGCATCCACGAGGATGCAGCTTCGATCCCTCAGCCTCCGCTCAGTGGGTTAAGGATCCGGCGTTGCCGTGAGCTGTGGTGTAGGTTGCAGACGTGGCTCGGATCCCACGTTGCTGTGGCTGTGGTGAAGGCCGGCGGCTACAGCTTCTGTTAGACCCCTAGCCTGGGAACCTCCATGTGCCGCAGGTGCGGCCCTAAGAGGCAAAAAAAAAAAAAAAAAAAAGTTAGATGCCATCATTCCTCTGCTGCAAGCCCTGCAGTGGCTGCCACCTCACTCAGAGTAAAAGCCACCATTCTTCCCGTGGCCCTTCCCGTGGCGTACTCTCCCCACCCC
>PVHT020000027.1:407963-440297 GCA_004024745.2 Catagonus wagneri
CCCCGTGGGAGCCGGCCCCCCACCTCTGCCCACCCCCCGCCCCGGAGCCCTCACAACCCAGCGATGAGCACACAGACCTGCACCTCCGCCCCCTCCACGGAATATGCACACCCTTTCCATGCAAAACAGCCTATCCTCAGCCCTCTCTTTCAGGGTTTAAAGACTTGGGGTGCACACTGTAAACAAGCATGCAGCCTTACACTCTAGGATCTGCCTCCCTTCAGTGGACGTACCCCGCTGTGTACCGGGTGAGAAGCGGTTCATTGAGGTAGTAGTAAAGCACTGGGATGAGGAGCCACGTAGGCTGCCTGTACAGCCTGGCTCCACCCTACTAGTGTGTGGACTGGTGGCAGGTTCCCACCACCTCTCAGAACCTCCGATCCTCAACCGGAGAATCAGACTGATAATCAGACCGACCTCAGAAGGCTGTTGTGTAGAGAAAATAAGTTAATATATGTAAATTGCTAAGAACCGTGCCTGTCATGTAGTGTTATATGTGTTTGTTGTTATTATTACCTTTCATAAAAGTGTATACCTATATATAGACAACTTAGAACCTTTTTGCAAGGATGATAGAGGGGTGTGTGTGTGTGTGTGTGTGTGTGTGTGTACGTGTGACCTTATGGATAAGTGATTACTTAAGTGGTATGATTTAGAGGGGACTGCCCACACCTCCACCCTTAATCAACACCATTGCCCCAAATTCCACCAATATAGCATATATCATCTGAGTCTTGAAGGCCAGTTCTTTTCAACAATCCCCTATTAAAATGCACATACCCCTTGGGGGGCGTTAAGCCTTATCAACTAGCACCTTAGTTGTCAGCTAACACCTTAGTTATCAGCTAACACCTTAGATATCAGTTAACACCTTAGTTGACAGCTAACACCTTAGTTGACAGCTAACACCTTAGTTGACAGCCAGCTGAGAGCAAGACCCTGCAGGACTGGCTTTTGGAAGAAGGAGGACAGGAATAGTAGAAATAGAGGGGCTTTGAAAGGGTCGAGAGGAGGGCACCAGTGCCAAATCCCAGCAGCTACCCAAAGCTACCAAGCTTGTCTTGCCCTGTGGTATATGGAAGGCACAGAGTCCTTCCTTCCAGCTGGTGTCACCAGGTGTGGGTGGGGATGAGGCAGAAGGAAGGGGACATCATATGCCAGACATTCCCCACAACAGCTGGTAAGTGTTGGCACAGCCAGCCTGAGCCTTCCTGGGAAGGTGGGTGGAGGTTGGGAGACAGAATCTCCATCCTATTGCATTTCCTGAAATTCTCACCCCTGCTCTCCCCACCAATCCCCGGCCAGGGGCTAAGCTAAGGGAGTGGAGGGAAGAGAACACAGGTAGATGGCCTCGGGTGGTCTCCCCACCCCCAACTCCCACCATCCAGAACTGCTGCTCTGGAAGCCTAGGGCTGGTCTCTGATTGGGCCCTAAGGGGCCACTTCCCTGCCTTTGACCTTAGAGGTCAGCACTGCCAGCTCCTGCTTAGAGCCTCTGGCATTTATCATTCCATCCCCAAGCCATTCCTGTTTCCTGCCTGGACCACTCCTGTGTGTAATGAAAGCCATAAGCTCATTAAGTTGGGGTGAAGAAAGACTTCCTTTGATTTGTCCTCAATTTACCTACCTCGAACTTCAAAGAGGCCCCCCACATCCACGAGGCTGAAGCTACGATGGCCCAAGTAGAGGGTCCTGTGTTCACACTGCTCATGGCTGGAACTTTCAAAGTCATTTCGTTTTTTACAAATGTTAGAGACCCAGGACTCTCGGAAAGTCGGCGTTAGAAAGACGATCAGAGACCACCTAATCTCCTCAACACTCTCCCCACTTCCCCCCCCATTATTCAGATAAGGAGACTGAAGCCCAAAGAATTTATTTGTCCCTTATTTAGGTATGCACTGATGGGGCAAACAAAGCTCTTCAGCGGGCGTTTCAACACGGCATTCTCAGAAGAGTCCTATAAATAAGAGATGAGCGTGCCCAGCTCAGAGAAGAGAAAAGTGAGGGTCAGAACCGCTTAAGAACTTGCCCAAGATCTCAGAGCGAAGATGTGGCAGAGTGGCCTCCAACCCAAGCCTGGTCTCAAAGCGATTTTCTGGTACGAGCGAGTAGTTAAAAGCACGGGCTTTGGAGTTCCCGTTGTGGCGCAGTAGAGACGGATCTGACTAGGACCCCTGAGGTTGCGGGTTCGATCCCTGGCCTTGCTCAGTGGGTTAAGGATCCGGCGTTGCCGTGAGCTGTGGTGTAGTTTGCAGACGCAGCTCGGATCCCGCGTTGCTGTGGCTGTGGTGCAGGCCGGCAACTGTAGCTCAGATTCGACCCCTAGACTGGGGACCCTCCATATGCTGTGTGTGCGGCCCTAAAAAGCAAAAAAAAAAAAAAAAAAAAAGAGAGAGAGAGAGAGAGAGAAAGTACGGGCTTTGGAGCCGAATAGATGTGGGATTGAGTTCTAGTTACATCACCTCCTAGGACGTGGATCTGGACTTTTAGCAAGCTCCCCCAGTTCCAGTTTCCTCCTCTGAAAACCAGGGATTACAACTACGACTATCATGGGGGGTCGTTGTTAAGAAGAAGGGAGCTGATCCATTGAAAAGTGCTTATTCATCCAGTCCACGAATATTTAGTGAGCATCTACTATGGGTCAGGCTCTGCGCTAGGCCCCAGCGATACAGGAGTGAACAAAAAGAGACGGCCACCCCCGCCTTCATGGAAGTTATAGTTCAGCCCAGTGGAGGAACATGTGAAGAAGAGAACTTCAGCTAGAGATGAGCGCTGGAAAGGAAATAAAACAGGGCTGGGGGACAGGGCATGCCTCAGGCTGAGGCAGGAGGTGACTTTGGACTGAGGTGACATTTCAGCTGAGACCTAAACGAGGCCAGAGTGTTGGGCAGAGGGAAGAGTGGGCTCAAAGGCCCGAGGTTAAACTATCATCTCCTCTACGTTTTTAATCTCTTGCCCTGACTGTTGCACGGAGCTCCAGACAACCGCCTACTTGACACCTCGCCTTAGATGTCTAATAGGATCTTAAAGCTAACGTGACCAGGAGTTCCCGTCGTGGCTCAGTGGTTAACGAATCCGACTAGGAACCATGAGGTTGCGGGTTCGATCCCTGGCCTCGCTCAGTGGGTTAAGGATCCGGCGTTGCCATGAGCTGTGGTGTAGGTCGCAGATGCGGCTCAGATCCTGCGTTGCTGTGGCTGTGGTGTAAGCCGGCAGCTGTAGCTCCGATTAGACCCCTAGCCTGGGAACCTCCATATGCCGCGGGTGGGGCTCTAGATAAAGGCAAAAAGACAAAAAAAAAAAGCTAACATGACCAAAGCACAGATTTGGAGTTCTCGTCAACCTTCCTTCCCCACCATGCACCCCAGCTCAGTCAGTGGGATCACTATCAGTCCCGTTGCTTTAGCCTCAAACCTGGGAGTGAGTTACCTTTGCATCTTTTCTCGGTCTCACCTCCTCCATCCAATCCATCAGCAATCCAGCCACTCTAGTCTCAAAATATCCATCCACCCCTCTGTACCTCCCCCTCCACCAGTTCAGTCCAAGCCGTGATCCCTCACTCACCCCAACAGATCTCCCCTCAGCCCCACAGTCTGTTCTCAGCGCAGAGACCAGAGTGACTCTTTTAAAAATGCAGATCAGATCAAGTTACTCTCTTGCTTACCACTGGCCTCTCATCTGGCTTATAAGAAAACCCCAAGTCCCCACCCCCTGACTTCCAGGGCCCTGTCTGTTCTGGGCCCGCCTGCATCTCCCACTCAGCCCTTTGACACTCCCCACTTGCGTGTTCACCTCCAGACCCACCGACCCCCTCCTTGCTGAGCCTTCCAATGGGACAAAGCTCTTAGAATGCCAAGTAATGGGTCAAAAAGAGGGAGAAGCCCTAGAAGTTCTAGCAGCGAGAAAGGGGGCGCATGGAGGGCATCTGGAGTCCCAGACAGTCCCAGGAAGGAGGGAGTGGACAGCTGTGCCCAAACTAGCAAGTGGGTGTTGTCCAGGCCCAAGCTGGGAGGACATGACTTTTAAGCACCCAGACTTTGCTGACTTTCGCAGTGGCAGGGGAAAGGAAAGCAAGCCAGGCCAGAAGACAGGGAGCGTGGATGCTGGGTTGTGAGAAGGGAGGTCAGCAGCAGGGCGGGAGCTTGAGCACAGAGGAGAGGATTTTTTTTCAGATGGGGAAAACTGGAACGTATTTGCAGGCTGAGGGCAGGGAGCCAGCAGAAGGGAGAAAATTACTGGCGTGCGGTCCCCTGGGGAATGGGCTGGTTAGATTCAAAAGGAGGCTGAGGAGGGTGGGGGTGGGGAGGGGAGGAGGCTAGTTGGGAAGGGGGAAAAAGTGAAAGGAGGCTCAAGTTCACGGCCATTGGCGTCCTGCTATAGCCATCCCTTCCTTTCCTTGGCCTGCAAGGCTTTCACCACCAAAGGGCAATGCCAGCCAGATGTTCTCTAGCTCTTGCATTTACAGTTAAGGGGTCACGGGGTGGCGGGGGGAGACAACAAAATGGGGTGCTATAACCACCCCTGTGTTCTACCCTGGGGACTATGGGAAGCTCCCCACAGTGGCCTTAGATGACCAGGACAAGTGGAACCAATGTCTACTGTGGCCTCTCTCCTGGCCTTCCTTACCAGATTTCTGAAACCAGCACCTTCACCCACCAAACCCCGGGGTTAGCCACCTTAACTCACGTCCCTGCCTCAACATGCAGGGGGAGCTAAGCCTGGCCCTGGGACTGCGGACACGTTCAGGGGTGCTGCCACCAATCCCAGCCCAATGATCATACGCTGCTCCAGGCCCACAGGCTCCGTGCCAGGACTTTTGCATACATGCGCACCACCATTAATGCGCCCCAAAGATCTTATGAGCAAGGTAGTTCCATTATATTCACTTTACAGTTGAAGAACCGAGCTTAAAGCGATGCCATCATCGCCTAAGGTTATCCAGAGCCATTAACCAAGGGAAAAAAAGTCCCCAGACTTTAGTGTGTGTTCAAAGGCGACAACAGTCACTGAAGCAGGAAAGGCCCTCTTAGCTCATCGTAGGGCAACCAGTCCCAGGACAAATGGGAAAATGGAGGACCTGGCAGGGAGAGCAACTCGGTCAAGGTCACATGGTTAACGGAAGTCAGGATCTGTGTCTACAGGCTCCCTGGCCTGTTGAGATAGCAGCATGAACTGGCAGCACCAGGCCCAGCCAACCGCCCAACAGGGCCACGGAGTAGGCAGGGTATGGGAAGCCACGGAAGAGATCAGCCAAGGATGCACTGGGTTCGGTATTCCTGGAGGCCAGGGACGTACCTGTCTGTTCAATGTCCTGATAAAATGCTTGGCCTAAGAATCAGGGCTCAGTACACGTATGTGGGATGAAAGGATAGAAGAATGGCTGAGTGGGAGTTCCTGTCGTGGCACAGTGGTTAACGAATCCAACTAGGAACCATGAGGTTGCGGGTTTGATCCCTGGCCTCGCTCAATGGGTTAAGGATCCGGCGTTGCCGTGAGCTGTGGTGCAGGTTGCAGAAGCGGCTCGGATCCCGCGTTGCTGTGGCTGTGGTATAGGCCGGCGGCTACAGCTCCTGTTACACCCCTAGCCTGGGAACCTCCACATGCCGCGGGGGCGGCCCTAAAATGACAAAAGGCAAAAAAAATAAAAAAAGAAGAATGGCTGAGTGGACACGTAATTGGAGCAAAGTTAGAGGAAGGCAAAGCTAGGGTATCCCACGCTAGTCCTAAATCCTCTCCTGGGGCCAGGACCTCACTCCCCACCCTGCTATCTAGAGGCCAAACCCCACGGATCTGTCTCTCCTTGAGCTGGAGGGGGGTTGGGGAGTAAGCTCTGCCAAAACTGACCTGGGGTTCTGCTAGAGAAACCTCGAGAAGCACCATCAGTGAGCCCCTGAGCCGCCTTTCCCGCTCTTACCCCCAAGAATGTCCCCCAAAGCCCCCCCGACTTTGTGGATGAGTCAGGAGCTCCCGCCCCTGTACAGACACCCACCCACCATTGCTCCCTTAATTGGAGTGCTAATGGATCAACCCCATTTTCAGTTTCCAGGGCCCACAGGAACCAGCTTTGTGGTTGGGGCTGGAACATCTGGCCTGCCTGACTCCCGCCGCTGTACCCCCCCACCACCTGCAGCAACCCCACCCGGGCCGTCTCAGTTCTCTGGGTCCAACCCTCCTTTCCGCTCTTCCCAGAACCCTCTCCCCCACCTTCTCTGTCTCACCTGCCTTCCGGCATGTGCTGTGGGAAGGCGCATTTCTGCTCAGAAGCAGGGAGCAGTAGGAACAAGTTTTCACACATGCGTACCAGCCCACATCCTTGTTCACACACAACGCACACACACACACACACGAGGCACACACTCCCCTGGTTATGCACACTCACGCCTCCTCCACTACACACATGTGCTGGCACTTGCAGATATCCATGCACGCACACAGATTTGTGCTAAAGATAGACATACATTCAACTAGTCCTAGGTACACACCTCTTCTGTCAGAGCCAGTCTGTGAGGTTTCTTTCCCGGGTGGACCTGTCTTTGTTGAGGTGGAAGAGCTCAGAAGAGAGGGAGGCTGAGCAGGACGCTGGGTATGACTGTGTCTCCTGGGGTTAGAAAAGGTTCTAGGGTCCCAAGAAAACGAGCTAAGGCTTGAACCTAACTCCCCTCGCCGCCCCCCCCCCACGGCCCCACCTCTCTGTTGGCCTTCTCCCCAATGCTTAGCTGCCTGCCCAGTGGCCAGCCTGGCCCTGTCCCTGGCCCAGTCCTCTGGCAGTCCAATATGTGGCCAGGACTCAAGCGACTGGCCTCATTGTGCCCAGTCTAGGAAGTTGCTCCGTGGTGGAGAAGCAGCACACATGCACGGGGCCAGAGGCCCGTCTTGGGCTCCGCTTCCTGAGAGGGTGCAGCCCAGAGCCTCTGAGGCCTTCGCCAGAGACAAGACAGCAAGTTCCCTGGAGGGAGGAAGCCTTGCTTCCCAGGATCGACAGGTCCAGCGTGGATCCTGCCAAGAGGAAGTGAGAAAAGAAGAGGGCACTGGGGCCAGCAGAGCTGCGGACAAAGGGTAGGCACTGCTTCCTGTCCCCTGTTCTGCTGATTCCCCGCCAGGGATTCCCTAAGCCCCTCACTCCCCTCCGCATTCCCCAGCCCGTCTCTCCCATCCTGCCTCTCTCCTCTTCACCATCCTTCTCCTGATCTTCTCATGAAAAATGGATGGAGCTTTTATTAAACTGTTTTCTCTTCAAAGGAGCTTTCAATTTTTAATGCTTGGCTGGGGTCGGAGACACAGACTGGCCCAGACAGACCATGGGGAGGGGGCAGAAGAGGTCTTCCCTGAACTGTGGGGTGGGTGGTGTCTAGGCCTGCCGGGGGGCGGGGGGTGGTCAGGGAAGCAGGAAGCAGAAGAGATTAGTCTTTAGTGTAGAAACACTTTCCTGGGTGAGACACAGTTCTGCCTTTTTCCCTCTGCTCCCCACCTTGGCCTGGGAGATCTTCAAGGGGTGTGGACCAAGTTCACATTGTGCACCTACTGTGTGCCAGGCTTGGCGTTCCATGTGCAGATGCCCCGCTGACTTATGAGACCAGCGCAGGGATAGGAGGCAGTAAAATGGAACAGTAAAGAGCGAGGACTCAAAAGTCAGCCTGCCTGGCTTCAATTTTTTTTTTTTTTTGGTCATCGTAGGGCCACACCCGCGGCATATGGAGGTTCCCAGGCTAGGGGTCTAATCGGAGCTACAGCTGCCGGCCTACGCAGCAACCAGAGCAACGCGGGATCCGAGCTGCGTCTGCGACCTACACCACAGCTCACGGCAATGCCGGATCCTTAACCCACTGAGCAAGGCCAGGGATCGAACCCGCAACCTCATGGTTCCTACTCAGATTCGTTTCTACTGAGCCATGATGGCAACACCTGGCTTCAAATTTTGACCTCATTGTTTGCTTGCCATGTGATGCTGGGCCAACCAGTTACTCTGAGTTTTCCCACATGACAAATGGGAGAAGGAGCACCCGCCTTGTAGGGTTGCTATGAAGAGGCAGTGAGATCATGTATGTCAAGTGCACATACACATCTCTAACACTTAGTAAGCCCCGAATGCATTCTTATGGCGCTGGTGCGACAATCAGTGTCCACATCTCACAGATGATGGGGCTGAGTCACTAGGCGCTTAAGGGTTGAACTCAAAGTTGCCACTAAATGCCTCTCAAGGAATTCAGCATTCCTGAGCACCCCCCACAGCTGGCACATAGTTGGCATTCAGAAAACATGTGCTGAGTAAATTACTCCTGCCATCTTCAATTTTGCTGTCTTATCCCAACCTAGCCTCAATTTATTATGTGTCCCCTTAGACTGACTGCTTTACACTTCTGGTTGTGAAGACTCAAGCCCCTTGCCTCCTTCTCTGGCTCTACTGGCAAAACAGCCAGTGTGGAAAAGTGAGGGATAGGAGGAGCTCGGTTACTGGCTAGGGGAGTAAGCCTCCAGTGGGACCAGACAGCCCAGGATAGGGACCCGCAGTCCCAATCCCAAAGTGCCTATCACAGTGTTGGGTACATAGCTTTGGCTCTGCACATATATACTGTCATACCTTGTTTTTTTTTGGCCAACCCTTGGCATATGGAAGTTCCAGGGATAGGGTTCAAACCCGTGCCAAAGTAGCACCCCAAGCTTCCTGCACTGACAACACTGGATCCTTAACCCACTGCGTCACAAGAGAATGCCTGTACTTTAATACTTTGTCTTGCAGGATTTGCATTTATTCATTACAAAGGAATGCATGGTTATTGCAGGAAACTTAGAAAATACAGAAAGGCCATTTTATTTTACTTATGTATTTTTTTTTTGTCTTTTTGCCTTTTTATCTAGAGCCGCACCTGCGGCATATGGAGGTTCCCAGGCTAGGGGTCTAACAGGAGCTGTAGCCGCCGGCCTACGCCACAGCCACAGCAACGCGGGATCCGAGCCGCGTCTGCGACCTACACCACAGCTCACGGCAACGCCGGATCCTTAACCCACTGAGCAAGGCCAGGGATCGAACCCGCAACCTCATGGTTCCTAGTCGGATTCGTGAACCACTGCGCCACGAGGGAACTCCCCAGAAAGGCCATTTTAAAGTAGAGGAAGAAATCTACTTTGAATCCATAGTGACTCTAGGGTTGATTTGCCCTCAGCTGTTGCACACGTACCTCTTCTTGGCATTTTGAAGCCAGGGCATCTAGCTCAATACAAATATTGTGGTGCATGTGTGTGGACGCAGGAGGTGTGAGCCTCAGTTGAATTCAATTCCCCAGGGAAAAGGAGTTGAGAACCTTTTTTCCAACCCATCTGCTCTGGCTCCAAGTGAAAGGATGAAAAAAAAAAAAAAAAGAAAAAACTTGGCTCTAAATGATAAACTAGAGAAAAATTCCTATTCCTTGTCACTGGTTTTCAGGTATTGGTCATTGTGACATACCACGGAACGTTTTAGCCAAGTTTTGAACAAATTTAAAGCATTTTCAGTGCATTATTCATGTTGAGGGGAGGAGTTTGGTTTTTATTTCCGAAATGTTCACTCCGATTCATTCAACTTTCTCTTCTTCCAGGTCACCTGCACTGGAGGTGTTATCTCCTTTGGGTGGAAAGGTCAACCCATGCAGGGCCAGTAGAGCAACTACTCGGAGTCTGGAATCTACACTGCTGCCACCCAGGAGAGGGGCCCGAACCAGTTTTCGAGGGAGGGCTCATGCTGGAAGCACCAAGGGGCTTGGACAACGTGGACCAACACCGAGGGAGCAGTACGTTGGCTGCACTGACCCATATGCCCTGAATCCTTCCAAAGAGGCTTCAGATGCCTCCTTCACCTCACACTGTACCTTGTGTGCAGTGCATGTGGACATTATACCCGCTGGCATTTTCCTCGCCATTACTTTCAAGCACCATTACACAAACAAAGTGCAGCCTTAGCCTGTCCCTGTCTCAGAAACCACGTAGCACGTCAGTTCTGACAGCGAGCAGCATTCCTAATAGGAGCGACTGATTAGCACGGCGCCGTCAGAAGGATGCTAAGCAAAAACTGCTTTTCCTGAAGAGGAGTGGACGTCGAAATTGGTGAGAACGTGGGCTAAAAAGAAGGTTGGCATCGCTGTCCAAAAACACTTATTTGAAAAACTTAAACCGCTTGAAAGGCAGATTATATTGCCTTTAAAGGTTACATATTCATCCTGGTTTACACAAACTCCGGGAAGCTGGAACCAGCAGATGGAAACATTGCAGTTTCAACTTGTTTGCTTTCGGGGGCAATTTACTTAGAATCGGAGGTAAGATTTCAAAGTTCAGGGAAACATTGCTAAACAGTCGGAGCAGGAAGAGTGAGTTGAAAACGGATTCCCAAATTATTCTCCCCCGCCCCCCCGGCAGATAAAAAAGGAAAATTCTAGAAAACAGGCTAACGTGCTCAAAGGCTGCTAAAAACTTCTCCATGGTGCCTGGAAATTACTATTACACGGAAAACCATTGACTGGAAATATTTCTTTTCAACCAATTTATACTTCAACTAATTTGCCGTTGTCACCGCGAACTTGTTGGACAAGTTTGTCTCTGACGTGCTAGCAAATCCTCGAAGGTCTCCAGGTCTCAGGTTTGCAGTGAAGAAGCAGATGGAACACTTCCTAGCTCTGTACCGTGTGAGCTAACCACTCTCCTCTCTCTGTGCCACAGTCTCTTCTTCTGAGAAATGAGAAATGACCCATCCGAGCTCATCTTCAGGGCTACGATAAGGCCCACACAAGTCAGGGGAGTGTTCAGAAAGCAGTGCCCAGGAATCAGTCTGCCTGACTCAGCTACCCTGAAGCAGTTGACTTAATCTTCCTCGAACTCATTTTCGCCATCTGTAAAATGGGACCATGCCTTCCTCCATGACATCTTGACATCTTACGTGTAAAGTGCCTGGCATACAGTAAAAGTCCAATAAACGTCTGTTAGCACTATGCATGGCTGGAAAAGTCCCCTTTGGAGACTTGCCAGGCATCGTCGCTGTTTTTACATCTGTCTCCCCACACGGTGCAGGAGCTGGGGGCGTGGTGGGGACTGGACCACGTACGCGTCGTCACTGAATGGAGACACGGTAGTCACCACAGCACCCTCTGGCTGGCTGGGTCTCTCTCTTTTTTTTTTTTTTTGGTCTTTTTGTAGAGCCGCACCCGCAGCATATGGAGGTTCCCAGGCTAGGGGTCTAACAGGAGCTGTAGCTGCCGGCCTTCACCACAGCCACAGCAATGTGGGATTCGAGCCACGTCTGCAGCCTACACCACAGCTCACGGCAACGCCGGATCCTTAACCCACTGAGCAAGGCCAGGGATCGAACCCGCAACCTCACGGCTCTTAGTCGGATTCGTTAACCACTGAACCACGAAGGGAACTCCCTGGCTGGGTCTCTTAAAAACATCCAAATGCATCCATGCATTTCCAACGGATAGGAAAGGGAGAGAAATTCATAATGGAAACATCTGAGGCATAATCTTCTGATCCCCCCCCCACCTCATGACCATGAACCATAGCCCATGAAGGATGGGAGAGGCCAGGCCTCTGATCCCGGTTCTGCTGCTGACTTGCTGGAAGACTTGGGGCAAGCGCCTGGCCCTCTCTGGGCTTCAGCATCCTCTACTGAAACGTGAAGGAGCTGGACTAGATCAGTGCTCTTCATCGTTGGAGTGGAACCTACGCATCT
This sequence comes from Catagonus wagneri, assembly GCA_004024745.2. Classification (NCBI taxonomy): domain Eukaryota; kingdom Metazoa; phylum Chordata; class Mammalia; order Artiodactyla; family Tayassuidae; genus Catagonus; species Catagonus wagneri. Next base: position 419,658 of record PVHT020000027.1, read on the forward strand.
TCCCTTTATAGGACAAAAGTTTCAGCCAAACCAGCTCCTGAGAAGAAATCTTTGGACAGCTACAACCCCCATCCCCAGACCTGCCTGCCGCCCCCCTTGAGAAACGTCATCGGAATTGAACATGGGCTATGAAAACGTCTTCCCGTTGTGAATTATAGCTGTCTTTATAAGTGTAAGAAAAATTGTGTTTAGATTATCATCAAAATAAGAACATAGAACTTCAATTCTCAGAGAACTTGTGACCCCCCTGCTCCCCGAGACTGTATCACCAGATCCCCCTAACATTGCACAAATCCCAGGCTGAGAATCTTGGGGCCAGATGTTTGCCAACATGCTCTGGGCCTCTGCTTACTTTTCCGGTCTCTTGACTGTGTCTACATCATACTTCCACGGACCTGGATGTCCCCACTCTCCCTGTCCCTTCCCCGTTACTCCTAGTCCCTCTGGCAGGCGACATGGGCCCCTCACTTTCCTGTCAGAGTCCCCAGGGCAGGCATGTGGTCCAAGCAGAAGACTGCGCCTGGGCAGATGTGAGTTTTCCATCCTGCCCCGGGGCCCCCGACCAACGCCACAGGAGCCCCCGTACGCAGGGGAGGAAAAGGAAGAGAGGCTTCCTTAGCCTGAAGCCTCTGCTGCTCCACATCCACCTCTAGGAACATTCTCGAAAATAGCCATTGGGTCCCTGGAACTTCTTCTCCTTTCCGTGGACAACCACTCTCCTTCCTTGCCAGGTGACCTCACCTGGGGAAGAGGGAACTTGTTCTACAGGTGCTGCAGACCGGCGGGAGAAGGGGTGGGGCACGATGAGTAGGAAGCCAAGAAAGGCCATCTCTCTATTCCCCTTTCTTTCTTTCTTTTTTTTTTGTCTTTTTGCCTTTTTATCTAGAGCCACACCCGCGGCATGTGGAGGTTCCCAGGCTAGGGGTCTAACAGGAGCTGTAGCCGCCGGCCTTCGCCACAGCCACAGCAACGCGGGATCCGAGCCGCGTCTGCAACCTACACCACAGCTCACGGCAACGCCGGATCCTTAACCCACTGAGCAAGGCCAGGGATCGAACCTGCAACCTCATGGTTCCTAGTCGGATTCGTTAACCACTGAGCCACGACGGGAACTACTCTATTCCCTTTTCCCTCTGAGAAGCTGCTGTGGGCAGCGGGGGGTGCCCAGACCAGCACAGGACACAGGGGTGGGACCATCGAAGATAGGTACTGGGGTGTCGGGGTGGGGGAGGGGAACAGCCAGGCTTGGCTTCTGTCTGCCACTGGCTGCTGTATGATCTCACCTCCCTGGATGTCAGTTTACTCATCCGGAAAGTGGGCGGGGTCCCCATCGTTGAGAGGATCTGAGGAGGTTATGCGTGAGAAGGCCCTTTGCAGGCTGGAAAGTGCTGTGCCCTGGCCACATGCGTACACGCACACAGAGGCAGGCACCCCGGCAGGCGTGGGATCCTAATGCTCACACTTGTGCACGCATCAGAATCACCTGGAGGGCTTGTTAAAACACAGATCGCTGGGCCCCGCCCTGAGTGTCTGATTCAGTAGGACTGGGGTGGGGCCCAGGAATTTGCATATCTGACAAGTTTCCCAGTGAGGCCCGTGCTTCTGGTTCTGAGACCACAGCTGGAGAACCACTTGCAAAGGGTGTCATGCGCAAATGGTATCGGGGCATCTTCCCACCCTCTGTGCTCCCCTAGGTCACAGTTACTGTGACCCACAGCCACTCCCCCTTCACCCCAGCTCCCGCAGGGACCTGCTGGGGACATTGCTCTTAGCTGGCTTGCCCTGTCCCCCAGGCAGCCGAGCGTGAATGAGCAATAGAGATTTAGACAGGCACCCCTCTCAACACCCATTTGAACAAACATACTCGCACACACAAAACCATCATGTACACACACTCATCTCGTACCCACATAACCCAGCGGCTAAATGCTAAATTCACCAACAAAACTGCCAGAATCAGCCAGCTCCCCCGCTTCCTCACGTGTGACCTTGGACAAGTCACTTAACCTGGTTGGATTTCAGTCTCTTCACCAATAAAAACAGGGATACTAGGAACACTTCATAGGGTTGTTGAGAGACTCCATGAGATAATGAATGGAAAGATCTGGAAAGAATGCTAAGTGTCATAGCTCTTTTTAGCAGTGGGCTCCAACCCCCCCCCCCCCAAAGGAAGCCTCAGCAGAAGAACAAAAAATCCGGGGCAATCCGTAACCATTAACAAACTCACTTGGGTCAAAGCAACCTCCTGGCTCCACCACGACCCACTTGGGAGGTTGGAGATCTAGACCCCAGGGCCAGGTGTTTCTAACTCACTCCTCGTGTGCCCGTGGATCAGTCCTTTGCCCTCCCTGGCCTCAGCATCCCCATCTGTCCCATAGGGGCTGAGCTGGATGGTTTGTCAGGGCTTTCTTCCAGCTCTGCCACATGGTGGGTTCATGCCCAGTGGTGCATGGCAGAGGCAACAGCCACAATGCCACAGGCCCAGCCCATGGCCCATGGCCCATGGTTTCAGCCTTTCTGGAGCTGAGAGAAGCTGCTCGAACACCTCCTTCCCTCCTCCCCACCACCCCCGGAGCAGGAGACTGTCAGCAACTCCCCCATGGCCGTCTCTTGCACTGGCTCCTCAGGCACAGGCAGACTTGGGGCTGCCAGATGCTGGGAAGGGATGCCGGAGAGAAGATGCGTGACAACCTCTTTCCCTCTGGGCCCTGCCTGTCAGACCACAAGGCACCATTGTGCCCATGATGTCACCACAGCCGCGGGAGGCAGGGAGAACAGGAGGAAGTGAAGGCTCCAAGAGTTGGTTTCCTACCAAGGTACGAGGACTTGAACCCAGGACCGCCAGAGCCCAAGTCCACTGGCCTGGCATGTGAAAGCCTGAAGGAATCAGACACGAGAAGAGTCCTCATAAAGTCCTCTGCTTTTGGAGTTCCCGTAGTGGCTCAGTGGTTAACGAATCTGACTAAGAACCATGAGGTTGCGGGTTCAATCCCTGGCTTTGCTCAGTGGGTTAGGGATCCCGCATTGCTGTGGCTATGGTGTAGGCCGGCGGCTACAGTTCCTGTCAGACCCCTAGCCTGGGAACCTCCATATGCCACAGGTGCGGCCCTAGAAAAAGGCAAAAATACAAAAAAAATAAAAAATAAAGTCCTCTGCTTTCTCTCTTCACACTTGTGCTGAAATGTCACCTTCCTGATAAGGTCAAAGCCAGGTCCTCCCTCCCCCATCCTTACTCTCCTAATTGTGCTCTATTTTCCTTTTTTCGTGTAGCTCGAATCACCTTCTAACATGATACGTAAGTTACTTGTTTATCATGTCTAGCTTTTAGCGTATGTCTCTGAAATGGCAGGGAGCCTTGTCCGTGTGGTATTTTGCAGTAGCTCCAGTGCCTACAACAGTGCCTGGAGCTTAGCAGGCTCTCAAAAGGTATTTGTCAAATGAGTGGCACATACAATATGCGGCTCAGAATAGGATGGTGGATACTGCATCTTAGCTGGTCTCCTGACCTTGGCTGTCCACGCTGCTTTGTGGATGTTGGATGACTTTCCAAAATGCCAAGCTGATCGGGCCCCTCCCCCTGCCTCCGACCTTATCAGAACACTTCATCAGCCCCAAAGTGAACGCCAGACACCTCACCCCTTCATGATTTTGCCTCCTTACCCATCCAGCTTCATCTCTTAGGCCACCTGACCCACCCCCCTGCCTTCCCACCCGAACGGATCATTTGCAGCTTCTCCAGAGTGCTCTGGCCCCTCACCTGCCTTTGTGCCTTTGCCCAGGTGATCCTGTCTGCCCTCTGGCATCTCTGCAGCCTGGCCGATTCTTAATCATCTTCTACCTTTTCGCTCACTCCTTGTCTTGGACGAATTTCTCAATGAGATGATGACTTATATCATTTCCTGACTCTAGCTGACCTCCTGCTCCCACCCCTGGCCGCCTCTCTGCCTCCCGAAGCTCCTGGAGAGGTCTGGGTTCCAGTCTCTAGTCTCCCTGTATGTCTCGCTCAGTGATTCAGGAGCCCCCTGAGGGTGGGGACGCGTGGTGCCTTAGTTATCCGTGCCCCCCCACCCCGCCCCGTCTGGCCACAGTAGCTGCGTGATGGATGCATGCATGAACGAAGAAGGGTCTGCAAAGGCATTAATGAACAGCCACTGGTATCTCAATTTTCAAAGGCCCTAAGGGAGAGTGAACACTTCCTTATGGTAGGATTGTTCGGACTAAGACATCAGGTTCTTTTTGCCTTGGGCTAGAATTATATCACCTCCATGAGGCAATCTTGCTTAATCTTATGGAAAAACCAATCATATCTCTCATCTCACCGTCTGCCTGCCACTGCTGCCTATCTTACCTGCCTATATCTATTTATCTGATTTGTCTTCTATACACACGTATCTGCCCGTGTTCCTACCTTTTAACTATTTTTTTTTGTCTTTTTGCCTTTTTCTAGGGCCGCACCCACGGCATATGGAGGTTCCCAGGCTAGGGGTCTAACAGGAGCTGTAGCCGCCGGCCTTCGCCACAGCCACAGCCACGCGGGATCCGAGCCGCGTCTGCAACCTACACCACAGCTCACGGCAACACCGGATCCTTAACCCACTGAGCAAGGCCAGGGATCGAACCCGCAGCGTCATGGTTCTCAGTCGGATTCGTTAACCACTGAGCCACGAAGGGAACTCCTACCTTTTAACTATTGATCAGAGGCCCATGGATGGTGCCGATTCCTTCCAAGGTCTTTCAGGCTGTATGACCTGGAGTGAGGCCCTTAGACCCTCTGAACCTCAAGTCTCTCATCTATGAAAAAGAGATGATGATGATGGTCCCTTTCTCATCGGGTGATTGTGAGATTTAATAAGCTGATTCTCGGTAAGCACTGGTAACAGAAAACACGCACTTAAACGCTGATGCCTCTTACAGCAGTCATTTATATCCCAAGTTATTCATCAAAGGATTGGGGACAGCTGAACAAACGCCATAAAAGAGAAAGTGATAAAATGTGTACTTGAGAGAAATCAAGATAAAAGAAAAATAAGGTAGGAAAATAATAAAGCCAGAAGTAAGATTGACGCAAACACACGAAATGCCTTCTCTAAAATTCTGTAGTTACCAGAGCCTGCATTTGGCTCTCAGCTCCCCTGGTAGCCACATAAAAGAGGGAAACATCATCATCAATTATGAGCTTCACAGCATCTGTAACATAAAAATAAGCCAAGTGTTCCAGGAAAGCATGGCTTTTCCTGGTCAGAAAAGAAATCACAGCTTTCCCCTGGTTCTTCACCAAGAGGACCCTGGGAGGAGTGATCACCCAGTGTCCTCAGTGACATCCCTGCAGCCAGTGGACAGGCTGACTTTCTCACAGTGTTCCCTCCAGCTACCTGCTACGAGCACCCGGGGCAGTTCTCTAAGACATACAAATAAATAGTAATAGTCACCGTTCACTAAGTGCCAGGCACGGAATCCCCCCAAATCAATTCAGGAAGTGAGCATTGTTTTTATCCCCACTTTACAGATGAGGAAACTGAGTGTCTGGTGCAATCGCTTGTCCAAGGACACACAGGCGGGACGTGACAGGGCTAGACACATAGCCCCTACACTCTCCTCTTGCCTCCAGAAAGACCGCAGTCCTGTATTCTAAGTACCCAGTCCTCTGCCGAGCTGCCTTAAACTTAGAAAAATAAGAGACTCCAGGAGATAGGTAGACAGTCTGAGCTACAGACAGCCCACCATAAATATTAGTTCTCTGGAATGAGCTCTTGATAAGACTAGGGCATCAGGGGCTTCGAGGCTGAGTTATCTGGGAGGGACGCAGAGTGTCGCAGTGGTGAGATGCTGATGCTGGGCAGAGCCCTGGGCTTGGCCGGACGACCCAGCAGAGGGAAGGGCTTAGATGGATCAAGAGGGCCTAGGAGTGATTCTCACAGAGAGGCCCAGAGGGTACCCGTGGATGAATGCAGTGTTCGCCTGAAAACAGTTTCAGGATCCACTCCAGTGTGCAAAGTTCTCCGCCACGGAGCCAGGCCTGCAGCCATCTCTGTTTGGAATGTTTTCAAAGCAGGCGTTACCAATTGCCACTGTGGCCGTTTAAAAACTCTCAATAAAACACCCCTAGAACATCTAATTTAGGCAATATAGCTTCTTGGTGAACCCTCCAAGATGAATTAGTTGCAAATTGCACCCCCAGGTAACTGAATGCTTTGACCTGTTGTATTAAATTGTTGGAGAGAAACAAATTGAATGCTGGGGGCTGTCTGCCAATGCTGATGATCTGGGTTTTCGGGTAGTTGATCTTAAGGCTTGCTTTCTGACAATAATTGGGCAGTAGGATCAATTGTCAGTTGCAGTCCGGTCCTAGAGCATGACGATAAAACCATATCAACAGCAGAGAGAAAAAGCCTTGAGCTTTCTGTTCTCATTTGCAGGGGGCCCAGCCCCGGCATCAGATTTGCCCAGAAGTCGCATCAAGTTGTTCAAACTCAAGTTCACAAGAAGCGGGGTGGGGTGAGCAGGTAAAACCCATACACCTCTCAAATGTGGTATCCGATTTCCCAGGAGACCAGCCTTCCCTGCTGGTTCTGCTTTATGTTTTTTTAAATGCAGAGTGTTTGGTAGACACGATCTTTCTTTTTGGGACTGCACCCGCGGCATATGGAGGTTCCCAGGCGAGGGGTCAAATTGGAGCTAGAAGCTGCTGGCCGACACCACAGCCACAGCAACGCCAGATCTGAGCCACTTCTGCGAACTACACCACAGCTCGTGGCAACGCCTGATTGTTAACCCACTGAGCAAGGCCAGGGATCGAACCCACAACCTCATGGTTCCTAGTCGGATTCGTTAACCACTGAGCCATGACGGGAACTCCTAGACGCGATCTTTCAAAGCCTTTGGACTGAGCCCAGGCGGAAGAGAGGAGTTGGGGGGGGTAATACTGCAAAAAAACAGTCCTAGGCGGTGCAAGGGTTAAGGACCACTGGCTCAGGGCACCTCGAAGGCCCCATAGAGCTTCATGAAGCTGGTCAGACTTTAAGGGCTCCACTACGCCTCCATCCCCCCAAGATGCCTGCACATACACACACAAACCCCGCTCCTCCAGGTGCTTATTTTGAACCCCCTGGCTTTGGAGATGAATTAAAGACCTGGAGAGGCGGGACCTGTGTATGTGGACATGCAGGGATTTCTCTTTTTATTTATTTATTTATTTATTTATTTATTTATTTATTTATTTATTGGTGGTGGTGGTGATGGCGGTGGTGGTGGGGAGAGGTCATTCCAAGTCGGGGGGAACTGCCCAAGCCGGGCCTTGGAAGCAGGTGAGTCCGCTTGGTGTTCCGGAAGCAGTCATTCCATTCCCAAGGGGATTTGTAATGTGAGGAGGCGGAGGGGTGGGGGAGCCTGCGGTGGCAGCTTCAGGAATTTAGACTTTACCCTGTAGGTTCTTCGGACTCACAGCCTGTTTGTCTCCAGGGAGGCAAAAAAAAAAAAAAAAAGGCCAAGTGGTTGAGGCCCAATTCCAGAGTCAGACTATGTAGGTTCAAATGATCTCTCAGCAGGCACTAGCTTTGGCAAGTTGCATAGCATCGGTGTACCTCAGTATATTCATCTGTGAAATGGGAATGACATCCGCAATGCCCACCTTTAAAAATCTGTGGGGGAGATGAAATAAACGTGAAATGCTCAGAACAGTGCCTGGCACACAGCAGTCCCTCACTTGGGGCTAGCCTTTTGGATTATTAGCAGATTGGATGGTGGCAAAGGGCTTCCTCTGCTCCAGGCGTGGTCCTACGTGGTCCTATGCATGTGGTCTTTACGTGCATGCTCGTCCTTATAGCCCCATGAGACAGGTCTTTTTGCCTTATCTAGGGCAACGCCAGATCCTTAACCCACTGAGCGAGGCCGGGGATCGAACCCGTAACCTCCTGGTTCCTAGTCGGATTCGTTAACCACTGAGCCACGATGGGAACTCCAAGACAGGTCTGATTTTTATCCCCACCCTCCAGGGGAGGAAGCTGAGGCAGAGGGAAGCACTTTAACTACCCTGGATCTGGAGCCGAGGAAAGTCAGGGCGGAGAATGGAAGCAGATGTCTGAGTGAGAAGCTGCGTGACCAGAGCACTAAAAACTGGATGCACTGAGGGTTTGGGATGGAAATGCTATAAAATTTGGTTGTGATGGTTGTTGTACACCTATTAATGTAATAAAATTCATTAATTTTAAAGAAAAAAAAGTGGCAGGAAAAGAGCAGAGATGGAGGGATCGCGAGGGCCCTGCTACCCAGGGAAGGCTCAAAATCTTGCAAGGCCTGTCTGGGCCTGTCTTGATCTTGAGGTTGCTGTGCCCCAGAAGCCTCATGGCTCCTTCCAAAACACAGCAGTTCTCAGACCTCACAGGGGGCAGGGCGCGAGGACTGAGCAGCCCCACAGCTTAGCCCTCTGGCCGGGACCGTCCCAGCCGGGTCGTGGAGGGGATGGGGCGAGATGTTGGAGCCGGTGGCCGCTGCCTGAGTCAAAGCCTTTGTCAGTCTTCTCATCCAGGGCCCTCAATTTACTCAGCGAAGCATTAGGGAGGTGGCTCCAGGGTGTTTCTGAACAGCGTTGAGCCGAGGCTCACCCACATCAGGGGAGCAAGAGGAGCGGCAGAAGGATCAGGTGGGAAAGCGAGGGGACGGGGTCACGCTTCCCCAGCCCTCCTCCTGGCTAGTGAGAACCAGGGTGGTAAAGAATGCGGGGGGGGGCGGTGCTCAGTGGTTAAGGAATCCGACTAAGGGCCATGAGGTTGTGGGTTCGATCCCTGGTCTTGCTCAATGGGTTAAGGATCCTGCGTTGCCGTGAGCTGTGGTGTAGGTTGCAGACGCGGCTCGGATCCCGCGTTGCTGTGGCTGTGGCGAAGGCCGGCGGCTACAGCTCCTGTTAGACCCCTAGCCTGGGAACCTCCATATGCCGTGGGTGCGGCCCTAGATAAGGCAAAAAGACAAAAAAGAAAAGAATGCGGGGGGGCAGGGCAGCTACCAGAGGGTCACGCGCTTTTCCCTAGCGGAAAGCTGGTTGAAGGCCAAACCTTTCTGGCCACCAGCATGTATTCCAACCCCTGCCCCTGCCATCCCCTCTCCGGCTCCAGGCAGAGAGCCCTTTCTGCTCGGGCACCCAGGTGAAGACTGAACGAACATAAGCAGCTGTGCCCTGTCTGGGTGTCTTTGGGCCAGGTCAGAGGAAGGTGGCGTCTGGCAGTCTCTCTGATGCAGCTGTGGTGGGAAATCTGTCTCACAGGTTGGCGAGTGGCAGGGGTTTTCCTCTGAGGGTTAAAAGGCCTGAGGCCGAGTCCCAAATTCGCCATCACCTTCCCACGCGGATGTGGGCAAGCCTTTTCTCCTCTCCGGCCTGTGGGATTCAACTGAAGGGTCTCAGCTCATTTTGGCCTGAAAATCCATCACAGTGACTCTGTGCCCTGTCAGTGGGTCACATCTTCATCCATGCATCCGGGGACTGACGTGGTCCTCCACAGATCAGGGCAAGGTACGGAGAGAAGAGGACATTCGGAAGCAGGAAGCCCTGAGTTTGAAACCCCGGCGCTGCCTCTTAAACCCATGTGAGGCCGAGCAAGTCCTGTGCCTTTTCAGATGTTCCGCGCCCCCATCAAGAGACGTGGTGTAATCCCACCTCCTCTCGGGAGGATGTTAAGGAGGGTTTGGTGAGACGATATATTCAGAGCACCCACGATCACTCGGAAATCGCCCTCCCTGCTCAGTCTGCTGCATCTCAGCATAAGATGCTGCTGGGCCCCCAAGAGCCAGCCTAGCGAAGCAGGGGCTGGTAGTGGCCAGGAGGCTGACCGAGATGGGGGAGGTGGGCAGAAGGCAAAGCTGGGAGCTTGGATGGGGATGAAGAGAGGCAGACAGGGCCTGAGGAAAGGGAGGTGGAAGAAGAGGGGAGCCTCTGAATGGGAAGGAAGGGAAAGGGGGGGCAGGGCAGGAGAAAGGAAGTTTATTATTCTTCCTGCAGACCAATCATGGGTAATTGGGGAGTTTTGATTAGAGAAATAGCCCTTACAATAATAAGCAGGGGCCTGGGGAAACCCACCCCCACTCCTGGCTCCATACTCTTAGGCTCCATACTTCGGAGGTTCGGGGACCTGGATTGAAAGGTTGAGGGGTGCAGGGAGCGCGGTGGTACCAAAAGTGGTTTGGGGGACCTGGACTGGACCTGGAAGGCAGGGGGGTACAGGGGTGGGTGGCCAAGAAGGGGAGGAGAGACTGAGGGGGTGTGGGGCCTGGCACTGGCCTGGCTTCACTCACCTCCCCATCAATCATCACTTTAGCTGTTCCTGGGGCTTCCCTCTCGCCAGCCCCCTCCCAGCCAGCCCTCCGCCAGCACGGCTGCCTCAGGCTCTGGCCTTGCTGGGACCCCAGCTCTGTTGCAGGCAGCACATGGCCCCCAGGTTCTGTATATTTAGATGGTTAATGAATCTTCCTGTTTGGCTGGGCCAGGCTAGAGTCTGAGATGGAGGAAATGAGGGCAAGAATAAGGAGGAGGGGCAGCACAACTGCCCCAAGCCTGACCACAGGGACACCAGGCCCCAGGCACAGTAAGAGCCCGGGCGGTTCAGCCCAAGGGATCCAGGAGGTTGCCGCAATCCTCACCCTCACCCCGAGTTCCCAAGGGACCACAACGTGAAGATGGAAGTCCTGAGTTCTAGGCCTGACTCTTGACTTGCCCTCTCCTGGGCCTTGGCTGTCTCTTCTCCATGTGGAGGACACTGGACTTTCTTTTCACCAAACTCACTCAGCTCCTACTATGTGCCAAGCTCTGTACTGGGCCCTGGAGATTCAGAAAGGGGAAAAAAAAAATAAACAGAGCATAGCCCTTATTCGTGAAGAGATCATGGTCTAATGACAGAGGCAGTCATGCAACTATTTCATATGGAAATAGTAACTGTAATAATAGTGTTGACTGAATGGCCGAGATGTGCCAGGCCCTGCGCTAAAGGCTCTTCCACGGCTTATCTCAAGGCATCTTCTCAGTGACCCAATGCCATTGGTAGTATCAGCGGCCCCGTTTTACAGATGAGGAAACCGAGTTAGTGAGAGGTGAAGTAGCCTTCCAGAAAGGCTGTACCAGCTTAAACATCACCAACCTAATGTGTGTAGAAAGAAGCCATCTAGTGTAGCATCTTTGTATTCTTTTGGCCATGGTGTGCAGTAGCTTGATGCAGGAACTCGGTGTCCAGACCAGGGATTGAACCCCAGACCACAGCAGTGAAAGCACTGAGTCCTAACCACCAGGGCATTCGGTAGTGTAGCGTCTTTCTTTCCAACAGTACTTGGAAGCTCCAGTGTCTCTGCTTTGGATCAGGGCCTCTGGCTGTAGGATCCCGGCTAGGGATGGGCGTGGATTCTGGGTGGGAAAGGTGCTCACTTATTCATACATTTATCAGCTCTTTACTGATCGCCAGTTTCACTGCCCTAAAGGAATACACATTCTGATGGGAAGTGGTGGCTCCTTACATTGATGTATACTTGCTGCTTTTGACAAAGCAGTTTTGCTGACAACATTCCATTCCCAACAGATGAAGAAGAAGCCCAAGATTTGAGAGAAGAAATGACTTATTCAGCTAGCAGTGGCAAAGTCAGACCTCGAACGCAGACCTCCAGGCCCTGACTCCAAGCTCCTCTGGGGGTTATGGCAGACTGGGTGTTCTTCCCCTTGGTCTTTCTGGTGTCAAGGCCAGGCCAGCCAAGCCCTGAGGCCTTGATCCTGAGATGGAGGGAATGAGGGTGAGAATGGGGAGGAGCTGCCCCAGGCTTAGAGATCCTCTGACCACAGGGACTCCAGGCCCAAAGCACGGAAAGAGCCCTGGCGGTTCAGCTCAAGGAACCCAGGAGGCTGCCTCTCCCGCCGCCCCTCGCCATTGGACTTTCACTGGGCCCAGAGACCAGAGCAACCCAGGCTGAGGCTGAGGTCAGAGAATCTTTGGTCACTGAGCCCTCCAACTCAAGTGGCCACTCAGAGACCAGCCCGGAGTGGACTTGGCTGCCTATGGCTTGGTGACAGGAACAAAAGCTGCCTCCAGACTAAAAGCCCCACGGATGACAGGTACTGAGCAATTACCAAGGCCCTGTTGTCAGGACTTCCTGTGTGTGCCTTCACTTTATCCTCACTGCAGTCTCAGAGACTGGCTGCTAATTCAGCTTCATCCTATGGAAGAAACAACCAGGAACACAAGAGGAGTTCAAAAATGACTTCCTCAAGAATTCAAGCTAGAGGAGTTCCCGTCCTGGCTCAGTTGTTCACGAATCCGACTAGGAACCATGAGCATGCAAGTTTGATCCCTGGCCTCGCTCAGTGGGTTAAGGATCCGGCGTTGCCGTGAGCTGTGGTGTAGGTCGCAGACGCGGCTCGGATCCCGCGTTGCTGTGGCTGTGGCGAAGGCCGGCGGCTACAGCTCCTGTTAGACCCCTAGCCTGGGAACCTCCTTCCAAAAAAAAAAAAAAAGGAATTCAAGCTAGAAAGTGGTAAAGCTGGGCTGTAGCCCATTTCCAGAGTCTGGGCTCTGAACTTCCACGCCAGATGGCCTTTGTAGCTACATGGCTGACACGAGGGGCGCAGGCCACAGGGCCCACCTCACCCTGTCCCCTTGCTGGCACCGCCACCTCGAGTGGCAAAGTGCCTAAGTATTTGGACTCTGGATTCAGGCTTCTTGAGTTAAAATCCTTGCTCTACAACTCCCTAGACTTGTGCCCATGGGCAAGATACTTTCCCTCGCTGAACCTCCATTTCCTCCTCTGCAAAACAGGGCTTATCTGGTTCTCCCTCAGATAAGAACCTCACTGAGGTGTCCGCAGGGCGATGTACGCAAGAAAGTGTTGAACACGGTGCCTGGCCTGTAATAAGTACTCAATAAATGCTTGCTTTTACGGTAGGGCAATATAAGAAGGTATTGCCTCTATAGATTGGCTAGCCAGTAATATGAGCAGGGAGTGGGCAGGGACGGGGCCCTGGGGTGATGTGCCATCCCAGCCAAACCCAGCTCTGTGCCGGGTCCCACTCTAGGGGAGACACAGAGACAAATGAGACACAATTCCTGCCCTCCAGAAGTTCACACCTACTGGGGGGGGGGGGCGTTGGAACCAGGCACCGATCATGTAGTATAAGCAGACGCACGGTGGGAGCTGACAGAGCACCAACTGCATGTGGATCTGGGAGGTCAGAAGTGTCTATGAAAGATCCATTGGAGTTTGCAGGCCAGGGGCAAGGGGATGGGCATTTCTGGCTGATGGAGGTACATACGGAAAGGTTCAGGAGATCCCATGGTGGCTCAGTGGTAACCAACCCAGTTAGAATCCATGAGGATGCAAGTTTGATCCCTGGCCTCGCTCAGTGGGTTAAGGATCCGGCGTTGCCGTGAGCTGTGGTGTAGGTCACAGACTCGGCTCGGACCTGGCATTGCTGGGGCTGTGGCGTAGGCCAGCAGCTGGAGCTCCAATTTGACCCCTAGCCTGGGAACGTCCGTATACAGCAGGTGCGGCCCTAAAAAGCGAAATAAACAAACACATCATCTAGGTGTAAAGTGAACGTGGTGTGGAGGGACTGAGGTGAGAAGCTTAAGGGACGCAGATTTCCCTCGTGGCTCAATGGGTTAAGGATCTCAGGTTGTCGCTGCTGTGGGTCTGTTTTCTGCTGCAGCACGAGTTCAATCCCTGGCCCAGGAATTTCTGTTTCTGCATGCCACAAGGGCAGCGAAAAGAGAGAGAGAGAGCAGGGGGAAGGGTGGGGGAGAGAGAGAGAGAGAGAGACAAAGGCAGGGGCCAGATCGCCCCTGACTCTGACCACCATGCCGAGGAGTTGAGGAATGATGGATAAATGTGAAAGGTAAACTGAGATTGACAAAATCAGATGGTGTTTGGAAAAAAAAATTGCTTTGGCTGCCGTTTTGCAAGAGAGAGGGACAGATGGAGGCAGGGAGAGCAGTTGGGAGGCAATCGTCGCAGCCCGGGCAAGAGATGAAAGCTGTTTGGACTAGGGTGGTGGCGTCTGGGGTGGTCAGAAGTGGGCCGAATCAAGAGATGCTTCAGAGGCAGAACCGAAGGATAACCTGGAAGATGCTAATTCAGGCCCATCTGTGGCAAGACCTCAGCTGAGCTGGGCACAGACACCTGTGCTCTATAAACTGGTCTCTTTTTCCCCCCTTTTGGTGTTTATTTTCGTTTCCTTGTAAAGTTCAATTCAGAAAATTCCAATCTTGTTTTGAGCTGAACTGAAGAGAAGGGAGATTTTTTTCCAAACCCCAGCTGGGATCTTGGTTCCCAGGGCCTCCCAGGGCCCAGGCTTTGCTGGTGGCCACGCTGGCCGAGTGATGCTACACAAAGCTGGGAAGATCTGTGGGGGCTAAGAGCCCAGGAGAAGCCTCGGCATGGCTTGGCCGGCCTGCTGTGGGGTGGGGGGAGCGAGAGCAGCTTGGTCAGGATCAGGGGCCTGGAGGAGAGGGGGGGGCTGTGCACAGAGAGAAAAGTGAGCAAAAAAAAAAAAAAAAAAAGTGAGCCTGGTGCCTCTTTCAAAGGAGAAGGGCTCCCTTCCCTGGGCAGAGCCCCTAAGTCACGAACACCTCTACCCTTTTCTTTTCTGGATTCCACATTCCCAGGCTCCACTGAGGGGTGCCTTGGATGAGTGTCTGCCAGACGGAGGGATCCCAGGGCCCACAGTCAACAGCTTGGGGTGCGGGTGGGGTGGGGGAAGAGGGGATGAGGAGGTTGTGTGTGGTGGGAAGAGGCAGTGGGCTGGAAGTCAGGAGACCTGGGCAAGTTCCTTCTTCCCTCCGCTGGGCCTCAGTTTTCCCATCCATCCAACCACGGGGCTGGACTAGAAGGTCTCTAAACGCCCTAACAGCTTGAAAGATTCCATTCTCTTCTCTGAATCTGCCCAGGGGGAGGCCTTGGGGGCTGGGGCACCAGCAGGGGCTGAGAATTCCATAGCAATTTGCATGTGAAAGCATGTTACCGCCATGGCTATTAGTGTGTGTGTTGGGGGGGGTGGGGGGGGAGCTGAAGGCAGGGCAGGGACAGCTAACTGTCAGACTGGCCGGAAAGGCCTGGGCCACCCCCCCTGGGGGAGGGGGAGAGAGGGAGGGAGGCCCTGGAAGTGTGCGATGGAGCCTGGACAGCCACCTTGGGTTCCCAAGGAAGGGTGAACCCCTCGACCTTTAGGGCCCCACCCAGCCTTGAGAGAGGCTCCATCCTGGGTCTGGGCGCCAAACCAGCAGGTCTGGGCCCTACAGATGTCCCCAAGCTCTTGTGTCCGGGAGTGACTTTCAGAGCTGTTGCGAGGCGCCACAGGAAAGGGATGCCCCAGGGAGGAGGGTGAACTGTGAAGTGTGTTTTCTTTTCCAGGTCTGATCTGACCAGGCCTAAAGCTCCCAGGACCATATTTTCCTCAGTGTTAGCATGTGGCGTTTTGGTAACTGCCCCGCGTAAACTTACAGAGTTTGTCAATATAAATACTGTCTGTCGGTAAACTCACATACCAACCTCCGGGGATTCGGGGAGAACAAAGCAGCTGTGTACAAAGAGGGCACACAGCTGTGGCCTGTGAGGAAGGGGAGCTGGTCCTGAGGAGTGCATGGCTCCATCAGCACTCCTGTGTGCCCTTGAGTAAGTCACTTCCAGGATCCGGGGGGTCTCAGTCTCCCCCTGAGGGGTTTGGTCTGCAAAGAAGCTCTCAAGGAAGTCCTGGTGCTACCATTTGCTGGCCTCGGTCCCTCAGATTCTGCTGAACCCGCATGAACGTAGCCAGGGAGGCCACCAGCCAGTTCCCCCTGAGAAGAAGGGCTCTGCCCAGCAGAATCCAGCTGGCCAAGAGTCTCTGGGGCAGGGTAGCTTCCAAGGTCTTCTCGGCTGCACCTGGGATCCTGGGAGCCAAGGAGCCACCTGGAGCTTCTCCCCAAGGGCCTTGGCCAGAGAAAGAGGCAAGCTCCTCTCTCAGAAGCCAGCTTTTCACCCACTGCCCCTGGGGAGGCATAGCAGTAGGTAAAGGCTGAGGACACACATGTTTTCTGGTTTGCCTTTGGGTAGTGTACATCCGGGGTACCTTTTGCCCAGCCCCCAGCCCAGATTGGGGTGAGGCTGGAGGAGGCCGGCTGGGATGGGGGCCTCGGCTGAGTACATTTAGGGATTTTGCAAAGGCCAGCTTTGGGATGATGATGATGGGAACAAGCCAGGCTTGGGGGCCACTCTCGCAGTAAGAAGGGTCCTTGGGAAAGCCCAGCCCCAGAGCCGAATTGTCTCCTGCCCACCTTGTGGGGGTAGCAACAGCTACCATTTATTGATGCTTACTACACGCTGGGCATTCAACACTTGTTAGAAAATGGATGAATGAATGCGTGGAAGGCTAACTTTCATACCCAAGCTTCTAATCTGTGTATCCTCCATTCTGCCACTCACATCACCACACAAGCAATTTAAGAGTTCACTAGGCACTTAAAGGCTATTCTAGAATGTGAGGTTCCTGGGAGCAGGGACCTTTGTCTGTCCTGTCCATCGCTGTACCCTTGTGCCCAGATCACCGACTGGCATATACTAGGTGCTCAGTAAATACTCTCTGAATAACTGAAGAATTCTAGTTCCACTCCTCATCACCCCAGATGGGTATGTGAGGCCCAAAGAGGCAGGGACCTGCCTGCGTCTGGTCAAAAAGAGCTGGCATAGGCCCTCCGTCTCCAACCACTCAGCCTGGGGTTCTTTCCCCTGTATCAAAAGGCCCCACAGCAAACTCCTTCTGCCTTTTCCTATCCCTTCACACATTCCTTATCCCCCCCACCCCCAGCTTTCCCTCTTTCCTTTCTCTTTGCCAGCTGGATAATTAACCATTGGAAACAGAACCTATAATTACTCTCTCCCCTGTGCCCTTAAACTGCTTTCAGTTTGGGCTCTGTGACCCCTGTCCTGGGTGGGGGCTGGTCTCCCCTCTCAGCAGCCTCCCAAAGGGGGAGCCAACCTAACAAGCACCAGCTGGGGCCCCAGCCCCCCCACCCCCCACCCCGAGATCCGATGGCCAGCTGTACAGGAGGCTGGCGGCAGATGGGCGAGGAGGGTCCCCCCGGCAGGCTAGGGCTGACTCAGCTGGGGTGTCAGTGGGACTGTGACGTGCCCGGGCAGGACAGGAGGCCAGGCAGGCAGGCGGGCCGGATTTCCGAGAGTGATTGATGCCAGGTGGCCAAAGGGCCGCTTGCTCAGCACGGCCCAACCTAGGATGGTCCCAGTAGGGCCTGGGCCTTTTCCTGGGATCTTCAGTTCACCGCCCCCCTACACACACACCCCCGTGCCTCTGCCTAGAGGGTCCCAAGCCATCCACGTCCCGGGTGCCTCAGGGAGGCCTCCTGGGAGCTTCAGATGGACCAGTGCCATGAAGTCCCAAGAGGCCTGGCCTTCCAGCTCCACAAGGCCTTGTCCCTTCAGGGACACTGAGGCCTGCTTAGCACCTGCCCGGCTTGGCTTCATTGGTGATCTGGGCTCAGCCCGGGGAGGAAGCCAGGCAGCCCCACCCTCACCTGGGAAGCATCCTCGGTCCCTGACTCACCAGGAGTTTGGGCCCAGCTGGGACAGGAAGGAGAGCTGAGGGTGGGGCAGGTCTGGGCCCTACCACAGGAGGCTCACACCTCCTGCCTCCAGCTAGCTTAGCTTGGTCCCTCCCTGACCCACACAGAGGCCAGAGGGACATGGCGGGGAGGGGGTGGCTCCTGTTCTTCAAGATCCCCAAGGAAGCATGCTTGCTCAGTCTCTCACCCGCGAGACCGCGACCGGGGCAAGGAGCATGGGGGTGGGGCGGGGGAGAAGCACCCTCCAGCAACTTCTCTTTGCTCCTGGCCTAGTAAAAGGTCTGGGCTTGAAGCCTAGCGCTGGCATTCACTTGATGCGTGTTCTTGGGCAAGTCACTGCCCCCTGCAGGGTCTCAGTTTCCCGTCTCCCAAATATGAGGCGAAGAATTCTCCACCTTCCACTCTCACAGGGACTCTTATGAGATTCAACGAGATAAAGTGCGTGCATGCTTTTTTTTGTTAAATGGCAGGCACTGTTCTGGTGAAGGACACTGCCACAGGGGCTACTGGGCAGCGCTGTGTGGCCAGCACCGTGTGGACATGGAACTCAGACCAAAAGCAGCCACGGCGCCCAAACCTTCTGGGCTGTTGGAAAGGCTGCCTCATTCTCTGCTTTGCCCTCTCCCAGACATTTTTTTTTCACTTCACACTCCCGCAGCTACTCCCAAGCAGCCCTCGGAAACTTGATTCCCCACCTATAGGGTGAGGGCAGCTGGTGTCTTGGGCGGGGTGGGGGGTGGGGGTGGGGTGGGGGGGGGGCAGGGACCACCCAAGGACACTCAGTCGGTGACCTGTGGGAAGGGCTTTACCCAATCCAGAGCAGGCTTCCCCTTGGTTAGAGACAGCAATCTGGCCTGAAGCAGCCCTGGGCAGACCCCTGGCCCAGGCAGGGGCCCCCGCTCTGGGAAGGCAGTCAAGCAGCAGAGGCCGCATCTGATCCAGGCACTTCCTTCGGTTAATGAGAAACCAAATAAACAGCCTCTGCCCCAGCTGGCTTGGGGAGCACCCCAGCCGGGCCCAGCCCTGCCTGCTCCAGCCAGCCACCCTTCCCTCCACCATGCAGGTCCCGTGACTCTCCTCCCCCTGCCTTCTCCCCGCGCTTCCCACTTCCCTCACAGCCATGCCTGCTCCTTGGCTGGTGTGCTGGGGCTTCCTGCTCTGGATCGCTAACTAACCCTCCCTTTCCTTCCTCCTCCTCCTTTCCTCTAGTGTCTTCTTACCCATTTTTAGCTGCTGGGATCCCACTTGTCCTCCTCTCCTGACATCTGTCTCAGCCATCTCCACAGGGTGAGCGCTCCCCACCCACCCACCCACCCCCAGCCCCAGAAGACCTACAGGCTGCTCCAGGCCCTGCCAGCCTGCGTCTCTGCTGTGGGATTGAGGCCAAACCCTCTTCAGGGCCCTCACTACACTTGCAGGCCATCAGCCTGCAGGAGGGAGACCGGGGTGCTCAGGGCTGCTTTAGCTCAAGGGCTTCAACTGTCAGCCAGAAGCCCCCAAGTATGTCGCAGTGAGAGCTCCGGAGCACAGGAGAAGGCAGGCTCCTCTGGCTAATAAGTGAACCGGGCAGCCTGAAGCAGCCTCAGTCCCCAGCGGGCCAGAGCTGAGGCCCAGCTCTCGGAAAGCTATTTCTATCCACCTCCAGGTGTCCTGAGGCAGGGCAGGGCTGGGCCTGCCAAAGGGTTCCAGATCTAGCCAGGTGGTGGCAGTACTTGCAGACACACCCAGGTCCCCATGGGAACACCCCTTCCGCCATCAACTCTCTCTAGCGGAGCCTAGTGCCAGACCGGGCAGATGCCCATGGCCTATGCCACAGCGGTGACAGGATGGATGGGGGGATAGGGCCACAGGGTCAAGGAGAACAAGAGGGTAGAGAACCTTGTGACGAGGAAGGGCACAGAGCACTTGCGGTATCTTGATCCACTAGGACAGCCATCATTTTCTCATGCCTGCCCAGATCGCCATTGTTTTGGGCACAGAAAATCTTTCTCTCTCTTTCTCTCAGACACACACACACACACACACACACACACACACACACTCCCTCTCTCTCTCACATACTCACACACACACTTCATTCCCCAACATCATGACACCATTTTACACCCATTTCTCCATGTGGTTAATTTTTTTTTTTTTAGTTCTCATTTTTTTTTTCTAAGAAAAAAGCAACAAAAAAATAATTCAGAGTTTATACAAAACATCTTTACATTATTTTTTTTCCAAAAAGACTAGTATTTACACAAATGGCAACAGAAACAAAAACAAAAACAAAACAAAACAAAAACCCTTCCGACTGCCACCTGGAAGGGGCTGGCTGTTCCTCTCCCTCTCCCACCTGGCACTGGGGTGGGCAGTTGGCCAGGAGGCAGTGTGGAGATGGATGACGTGAGGCCCAGCTCCTTCCACGGCCACTCTGGGAGCGCCTGCAAGGCGCATGTGAGTGGCAGTCTGTTAGCAGCCGTGCTGGCAAGGAGCCGGGGTCAAAGTGCACGGGGCGTGCTAGCCCAGCCCTAGGCAATCCTCTTCCTCTTTGCAAGCCCCAGCCCAAGATGGGAGGGCTGGTGGGAGCCGGGATGGGGGAGGGTGCACCCACCTGTGCTAGAGCCCACAAAAGGAGCCGGCCCCCTGGCCTTAAACCCGCTTAGTTCTCTGCCCCGGGCCTCTGTTTCCCCACCAAGCTGAAGGATGCCAAAGGTGAGGGGGAGAACAGGCCAGAGGGGAGGGGGGGGAACTCCCAGCTCTGCAGGGCAAATAGCCACCTGGGCACCTCACCTCCCTCCACCCCCCATGAGGTCATCTGCCTGCAGCAGCTCTCCTGTTCCCCAGGCAACAGCCAATTAAGACGTTAATTACCGTGAGAGTGAGGGAGGCAGGAGATGCCCAAGAATCCCACAAGGAAGGGACTTTTTTTTTTTTTTTTTTTTTTTTTTTGGTGGAAGGGTGGCAGCTTCTACCCCATGTGCCAAGATCAGCACTGTAGAAAGAGGGTCAGTGGGGGAGAGTGAGACACCTTGCCCGATGGCACCCTCGTCTTCCCTCGGCCTGCCCCGCCACCCAACACATG
>PVHT020000027.1:451611-538551 GCA_004024745.2 Catagonus wagneri
AGGCCGATCTCAAAAACCTGTAAACCGGTCCAGAGCACGAAAGGCTCAAAACACAAAAAAGGGTGAAGCTCAGGGAGATCTGGTTTCTCCCAGCCAACCCGCCCCCCCACTCTGCAGGAGGGCTCCTTTCCAGCTGTGGAACTGCCTGCTATCTCTCTTTCTGGTTAGAGACCCGAGAGAGCAATTAGGTCAATCCCATGAGCCCCTGTGATGGGCTACCCCAGGCGGATTTCTGCTCTCCTGGCTCAAGAGAGAGCATTTCCAGTCTCCACCCTTACAGGGGGGAACTGGGCACTCCATAACCTTTCCCCTTGGGCTGAGGAGCCCAGGAGCCCCCAGATCACTTTGAGTTCCTGCTGTTAGAAGAGCACTTTGCCCAGTTTGGCTGCTGAGTAAGGGGGAAATTCTTGTCAATCCCTTTCCTTGCGCTGAGACAGAGCCCTCGATCCTGACCCTGGTTTAGACATCCCCCTAACCAATAAATAGGACCTTATCTTAACCCAACGAAAAGAGAACTAAAGAAGCAGTCATCTCCCACTCTAGAGCTGAAAGATGCACGGCCCCTGTAACCTAAGAGGCCAAGGCGGGCAGGAGCCTGGGAAGTTAGCGGGGAGCCCAGGAGAGTGGACAGGAAGAGATTCCAGATACAGGAATTGCAGAGCACAGATAGGGCAGGCCAAGGGTCCCCAGTTTCCCACTAAGTGGTGTGTCCGCACACTGCTGGGACCTCCAGAAAACAGGAAGGAAGAGCAATTTCGACCCTGGGTTCCAACCTGAGGCCTGGATACCAACAGAGGAAAAGGTCCAGAGGTCATTACACAGCTCAGCGGCTCCCCACTAACAGCCCAGAAACCACTGAGCCACCGCCCTGAAAGGTGTGTGTGCTGGGGCAGCGGGGGTGGTGGTGGTGGTGGGGATTGTGAAGGGAAAGGAGGAGGAAGAAAAGAAAGGATCTCCTCTATATAGCTGCCTCCCCAACCCCTTGGGAAAAGCTAAGCACAGCTCCCCAATCCGAGGGACAGAGGGTAGAGGGGCCAATGGTACCCGCCTGGGCAGGAATCCTTCGCTCTCCACCCACCTCCCTCGCCAGCTCGGCCACCACTCTCCGCCCAGGCCAGCCCTGGAAGCTCTGCCACCGGCTCCACTGGACCCCCGACGGGCGCTGGATCGAACTCCCCCCCGCCCCCCCGCCAACAAAACCCCCCTCCCACTCCGCCCCTCTCCACCCGCTGCCTTTGTGAGCCTGGGAGCGGCGCCCGCCCTTCCACGGCCCCAGCAGGGAGAAGGGGGGGGGGTAGGCTAGAAGAGACGGCAAACCGAAAAGCTAGGGAGGCTAGGAAGAAAGAGAAATGAAAATGGGAGAAGCCTGAATGGGGGATACCGGAGCTGCCACCCGCCCCGAGCGAGAAGTCCCGCGCGGAGATCCCTTCACAGCTAAACAAACGAGGAACCTGTGTTCCTCCTCCCCCGCCCAGGTCAAGCTCGCTCCCCCCCACCACCACCGAGCGGCTCTCGGCGAAAACCGCCACGTTCCCAGGGGCCCCTGAGGGGGCTGCTTTCTCTCCCCCACCCAGCTTTCCCGTGCGCTCTCGAGCGCTCGGACTCCCAGCTCCGCCCGGCGCGACCATCTCGACTTGATCCGGGACGAGCGCAGGAGAGGGCCGGGAAGCCGAGGGGTCACAACCCAGCCAAGTGCCCCCACCCCACCCCGCCGCATCCTGCCCCGCCCGTCCGCGGGGAAACACACTCGAAAAAGCCTGAGACAAAATGGGGCGCCTCTCCTCCTCCGAACACCTTCCCACAGGCGCTCGGGGGCGCGCGGCCTCACCCCGAAGGAGTGCCTCCCACCCCCAGGGATCTGAGCAGATAAGTTACTCACTTGGGGTTGAGCGAGCTCCAGGACACGGGCTCCAGATTCTTGGCCAGCGGCGTGGCAAGCCGGCACAGCGCCAACACGACCATCGCCACAAGCCACTTGCCGAGCCAACGCTGCCCAGGCCGGGCCATCTTCCCGGGGGCAGGCTGCACTTCGGGATCCCTTGGCGCCTCCTCAGCAACGCTGGCCTCGCCTTCCCGTGCCGCGCTGCGCTCCAAGCTGCTCAGGCGCCCATCCTCCGCAGCCGCCGGCCTTGAAGCGCTCCCCTCCCGCCGGCTTCGGTGTCGCTCTTCTCCGCCCCGCCGGCCAGGAAGACTCACTGGGCAGCCGCCCCCAACCCGGGCATGAGCTGCGGCCTCCGAGGGCTCGCTCCCCTGGCCTCTTCGCCGCACGAGGCGCGACGGGGGCTCTGAGCCCCCGGGTGATCCCGTCAGATTCCGCTCGGCTTTCCGAGACTGTTTGGGATTGCGCGCCTTCTACCCAATGGGGTCTCCTCACTGGACACTCGGCGGTCGCCCCGACGCCTCGACCGTCTCGGGATCGGCACCCTTGGGAAGAAGTGGGAGTCTCCCCACCACACGAACTCGGTCCGGGGGCTCCCGACCGGACCGCCCAGGCACGGGCTCCGTTCCTCCAGGCCACACTGGGACTTCGGGCTGTGCGCCCCCCGACAGCTTCTACTTCAGCGCGGGCCCCGCTCAGTGTACTTAGAAGAACGGGGAGACTCTGCCGAGCGAGCCAGTCCCATCAGTTTGCGACTCTGAAGCCTCGGCCGGGTGGCCCGGCAGTCCAGTCGCCGAGTTCTAGCTCCCCGACGATTGCGCCCGAGGGTCTGAGGCCAGTGCGAGGCTCACACACCTCCCACTGCTGTCCAGAGCGCATAGACTCCCTCCGCCGCGGCTGAGCTGTCTACTCCCCTGCTCAGGCGAACGCAAGGCCAACCCTACTCGTCTTAGCCAATAGCAAGCTCCGTCACGGGGTCCTTGCCCCGCACCACGCCCCCAAGAACAGGAAGGGGGCGGGGTTTCAGGGAGCTCTTAAGGACGCCGCGCTCTCGATGGCACCAATCTGAGTGTGCGGCTCGTGCGGTTAGGTGTGCGTCCCGCCTAGTCCCGTTCCCAGAGCGCTCAGCCCGTGGGAAGTTGGCGCTCCTCTTGAGCTGTCGGCCTGTTCTCCTCCCAGCGCGCCTGGTCAACACTCTGGCCTGCTGACCTGGGCTAGACAGGCCCTGTCCTAGGTATCCCGGGAAAGTACTGGCATTACATTTCTTTCTTTTTTTTTTACACAGGCGAGCCCTGAAGTCCTGCTCCGTGCCCACCTCCGTGGCAAGGATAGCTTGTATACTCTTGGTCCCGTCACACGTAGGTCTCTGGTGGGCTTTCCTCCTTCCGCCCTGCAGCGCGGGTCCGCTTGCAAGTGAACTCGGAGTCCTGAACAGACAAACCAATCGCGGTGGGTGGTGGAATCTCGGAGGAGTCAAGTACGGGAAAGGGGGAGGGAGGAAGATGAGTTCTTCGCCCCTGGGGACGAGGCCTTGGGAGTTTCAACTTTGGGGAAGAGCTTTGTGGAACAACAGGGGCGCAGTTTTCGGGTCTTGCCTTGTCTCAGAGTGTGGGCAAGGCCCCCGGGATAGGGCAACGGGGATTAGAAGGCACCCCGGTAAAGAAAGACACCTGGAGGGCAAAGAGGAAAAGGCGCAGGGCAGAGGCGCCTTTCGAAAAAGCAAAAGCGGGCGCCCTTGCCCCAAGACAGCGGACTCCAGTCCCTCCTGGCCTCGCCATCTGGGTCTTTGTCTCCCAGCCCTGGCCCATTCTCCCCGCCCCTCCTCGCTTCCTTGCTTATAACTTTGGCTCCATCCCACAGCTCAAACCCTCCCGGTCCGACCCGCTCTCCCGGGTCGGACCCCGGCAGACATACGCACGTGCTGATGTCTCCCCCTACTGGTCTTCCATAGCACTGCGGGCGCCTGGGACCACTGAGAGCACCCACCCCAACAAGAGCATGGCTCGCAGGAGCCTGACACAGGCACCTGAGCACAAGACCTGGGATAGGGGAGGTGGCTTTGGCAAGAACCGAGGCCCGGTATGGGGAGGAGAAGAGAGCACTAGGAGGAAGATCTGGGTTTGGGATTGGCTCGGGGGACTGCCAGGCTGCTGGGGATATAAAGTTTTCTTGCTGGAGATAATTAGGTAGGCTGCTGGGGATATAAAGTTTTCTTGCTGGAGATAATTAGGTGAGTGACATTCCCGAAGTGCTCGCCATTTACACAGGTTCCTGCCCTTCTCGCACTTAAGTAGGAGACTGAGTTGCTGAGTTTCTCACTGGATCCTCTGATGATCTCTTTGGTTCATAGAGTGGGCCTGTATTTGGGGGGGAAATAAAAAAGGGAGAAGTGGGTTCCCTCCACTTTCAGGGACAGAGCCTGGATGATCTGGGTAGAAAGGGAAGAAGAGGAGCTGTTTAAATCTCCCAGCTCCCAGATGGACCCCTTATTGGGGTGTGAGCAAGGAGAGACAAGAACTAGCTGCAGGGTTATACCCATTGTCCGGCTTGAAGACTAGGATTACCTTAAGTGTATGGCAGGACAGCAAAACCTGAGGATGAAAACAGTCTGAGTACCTACTGTGTGCCAATAACCATAGTAGAGGCATATCCCTTCAGAATCCTTTAGGCTCAGGGAGAAGTGATTCATCTGAGGTCACAGAGTTGATTGGTGGTAGACAAGATTTGGCCCCAGGCTTCTCTGTCGCCAAAGCCTATGCCAGTTTCCCTGTACCATACCGACTCACCACACTTCCGGCCCCTTCTTGCTTCCTTCCTTGCTTAATCCATTCCTGGTTAAAAGCTAGTTTCTGCCTGGAAAGCAGCAGCCTTCAGGATGGCCAGGACTCCACTCTTCGCTCCCACTCCTCCAAGAGGTTTCTAGGCCCCCGGGAAAGTTCATCTTTGTTCCTGGCCATATCCTCAAGTTGCCAGCTAAAATCATCGCCGCCAAGCCCAGAACCAGCTTCAGATTCCAATGCCAGCACTCCCAGTGCCCCTCAGGAGGCAAGCCCAAGACCAGGTGGGGGATGGGGCGGATGAGGCTATGCTGCCAGACTTAGGAAAGCTGGGAAGACGGCAGCAGCTCCTGAGTGTGCCAACGCCTCATTCTGGGTGGGGAGGGCACAGAGGAGAGAAGAGCGGACTCTATGTCTAGGCCTGCTTTGCATGCTGGTCACCCCTGGTCACGGCACAGTCTTTCTGCCTCAACCTGTCCACCGGAGCCTCAGTAGCAAGGCTGGGCCTACTCCCTCCCGCAGCCAGAGCCAATGACTCCAGGCCCCTACCTCCTGCCCCACCCTAGCAGGGCCTCTGATGTAGTGATTCATGCCCCAGAGGTAGGGAAAAATTACTCCCCAAGGAAGCTGGAGAGGAAGTCAGTATCTGTGGGGGGCCGTGGACCCTCTCTTATCCAAGCTCTCCCTATTCCAGGGATAGTCACACCCCTCCCTCAATCCTACCAGGTCAGTGTTACCCAACACACACACCTCTCAGGGTTCAAGTCCACGAGTGTTTACTGAGCACTGATCCTAGGCTGGCCTCCGAACCAGTGATCCAGAGGGGAACCCCACCAAGCCCTGCCTTCATGGAGCCCCAAGCAGATGGAAATCAGTATGTGTGGGCCTCCTGGACCCAGGGATGCAGAAGAATATCTGGCAGCTGCAGGAGGCCTCAGGCATCATGCAGCCTCCCGAGAGCTGCAGAGCTCAGCTTCCCACACCCATGGGATGCAGGGGGTGTGACCTTCAGAGCCACAGATTTCACTGCTTATCCGCTGTGGCTCCTTGGGCAAGTCACTTCCCCTGAGTGCTTTAGTTAACTCTTCTGTAACCTGGAGATCCTCTCTCCTTCACGGAGCTGTGCTGAGCGGTGAATGAGATAATGCACTGAAAGGGCCTAGCATCACGGCTGGCCCACCACGGTGCTTACTGAATGGAAACTATTATTCCTCGGCAGAGCCTCCCACAGAGACACTCTCATTCTTGGTCACACATGTTCTCACCCGTTCACATGTGCTTGGTGGGCCCCACGCACATTATTTTAGCTCCTCTCATATTCTCACACATGTACACATTTGTACCTGAACTTGTCCATATTCCAGCTGACAGGCCTGGTTCCTGACCTCATGGGACATAGAATCTAGGCTCCACATGTTCTCGTGTCACTGTCCCATGCACATACATCACACACACACACACACACCCTCTCGATTGCCATGGCACTTGTCCTTGACTTCTCCTTGTCTGCTTTGCACTCTGAGACCAGAGAAGTGAACTCCCTCACCTAAGGCCACACAGCCAGGGAGTGGAAGCAGCAGGACTCAAACCTGGGCCCTTTAGCTACACGACTTGAGCTTCTACGCATGCTTCTACTCAGATACCCCAGAGCTCCGGAAAGGAGTATGTACTAAGGGCTGGGCCTTACCCACTGAAAGGTCAAAAGGCAGGAAACCTTCCTTGAGTTGGAGCAATGCCAGCTGGAACCGCCCCATGAGACTAGCATCCCTCTCCTATCTACAGTCATCTCTGGCCTGCCCTAGGCCCCCTGACTGTCCCTTTAAAGACCCACAGCCTCTGCCTGCACCCTCCTCACAGAAACACACAGCCATTCCCCACAAGTAGAAGGAGAGCCACGTTTCTTGAACGGCTTCTGTGTGCCGGACAGCGTAGCGGGGCACTCTCACCTTTGGTGCTATGCTGTCTTTGTTTAATGTGCACAGCATATCTGAGGTTGATATCGATAGGCATTGATTGATTGATTGATTGATTGACTGATTGCTTTTTAGGGCCGCATCCTCGCCATATGGAGGTTCCCAGGCTAGGGGTCGAATCAGAACTACAGCTGCCGGCCTACACCACAGCCACCGCAATGCAGGATCCGGGCTGCGTCTGCGACCTACACCACAGCTCACGGCGGCAACGCCGGATCCTTAACCCACTGAGCGAGGCCAGGGATCGAACCCGCTACCTCATGGTTCCTAGTCGGGTTCGTTTCTGCCGCGCCACAGCGGGAACTCCACAATAGGCCTATTTTAGACCAGAGAAAACTGAGGCTCCAGGCTCAGTCTGGTGACATCCCCTGCTCTGCCAGCCTCAGCCTGCATGCGAAGCCCTCTCCTGCCCAGCCAGCTATGTCCTGCCGCCCCCTTCTCTCCTGGTCCTCCTCCAGCCCTCAGCGCCCCCTAGCTGAGACTGGCTGGGGTCTGTGTTGAGCCCAGGCTGTCCTTCCTCCCCTCTGAATGCCTTGCTTTTTCCAACTTACTCTATCTATGGGTCACTCTCAGGGCAAGTCTGGGGTGGGCCCCCAGCCCTCCTACTCTTCATCCTCCCACCTCCTGGCTGTACCGCACCCCAGGGCTGGGTCTCAGATCAAGCCCCAGGTGGGTAAGCCCTGCTCTTCTAGTTTCGCTGCAGCCATGGTAATTCCCAGTGGCTGGGGAAGGAGGGGGTGGTCCCCAAGGCCAAGAGTTTAACCAGCCATTCAAATCCCTGCCCCTCCCTAGTCCCTGTTCCAGCCTCATGCCTGGTTTATGGGTGTTTGCGCTGAGATCGCCTTGATTTTCCCAGTGTCAGCCTGGCTCTGGGTCAGGCTGTTCGCAGGATGACACCAGGGCTAGGAGGAGTCCTTCTCTTCCCGAGTTGGGGCTACCCCTCTCTCTTTATCCTCTCCTATATAACTCGTTACCCTACTCCGGACTCCTGGGAAATCTATCGCTAACCATTGGGCCCCACACAGACAAATGGCCTGTCCCTGCTCCTGAAAAGAGGCTAGAACAAGGCACCTGAGGACCGGAGCATGGCTCAGTGTGACGTAGCAGGTGGCACAGGCTCTGGACTGCAGCTGGGACCATGGGTTCCTTACAGGCCTCATCACTGAATATCCCTGCCCTTCTGCGTGTCACTGATCTGGGTTCAGTTTCCTCTAGCAGGCTTTCCTGTCCTTTGCTCTCCAGCCCCGTGGGGGGCAGCTGTGGGAGGGGGTGGGGACGCCCCACAGCACTCCAGCCCGGCCCACCTGTCACTCCCTCACTCTGATTACCTGGGGAATGTGCAAAGAGGGGCCGGGTCATTCATCACTGTCAGGCGCTCAGGAATTCAGGGGAGGGGAGCAGACGCTGCCCCCCAACCTGTCACTGACCCCCAGCTTAACTCCCCATCTCAGAGAGCCAGGAAGCCCCAGGGAGGGTGATGCTAGCTACCAGAAATGGCAACTTTGCCCAGTCCTGCTCCTGGCTCCTTAGAGAACACACTGGACTCATCAGGCCCCATAAACACAGGAAATAAAATTCCCCTGGAGGAACACCCCAAGCAGAGCAAATATTTGGACAACTTGAGGAGCCACAGGGAAGGGGCGGCGCTGCCTCCTCTCTCTAGCCCTCCTAGCTCTGACTCCTCACTAGCCTATGAGCTAGCTTCCTGCCTTCCACCGTACCATAGAGGCTAAAGGGTCAGGGTTCTGGGCTTTCTCTACTGATAAACCCAGGCCTGCTGGGTAGAAAGGTCATGAGCCCCTGGGGGCAGCCTGAGGACAGATAAGGGGCTGGACCCAGCTGGCCAGATAACCAAGGGCAGATATATGGCAGCCAGGCCCGCCACCCTCCAGCTGCCCCTGAGCCAACCAAACCAGGACCTCTGACGTTGAAACCTCCCCTCCCCACTCCCAGCTGAGTGAGCTTGGTTTCGGGACCTTCCTGCTCACCTTTAATCAGCAAGGCCTCAGTGCCTGGGTTCAGTGGACCTCTCGGGAAGGACCCAATTTCTTTCTACGCCTTTAGTCTCCTCATCAGCCTCCCCCAACCTCATCCCAGCCTCCTCCACCTCCCCAGCGCTGTCCAAGTGGGACCCGGGGTGAGGTCTCCATCGTCAAACCACCCAGCCTCTTCCTCACAAGGCGACCGCCTTCCTCAGAGGAGCATAAATCTCCCGGGCCTGGCTTGTTTTCCTTTCACAGCTGCTCTCCTGGACACAAAGCAGAGACCACGGCAGCCCTGGGCTTCAGCTATGACAGGTAGGGTGAAGGTCAGGGTGTGGAGAGGGAGAGAATTTTCCTCCTAGGATTGGTGTCCTGGGCACGGGTAGCAGAGGTGGGACCTTCCGGAGCTTCTGAACTAGGAGTAACTTAGGGGGGTTAGGGCTCTAAAGACAGGGAGGAAGAGGGGGGAGAGTTCAGAGGTGGGGAAATGAAACATTAGGCAGGCTGTTGAATCAACGGGGTAGGATCCCGAGGAAATCTCCTTGCCTTAGTAGCCTCCGTATTCCTCAATCTCTGTCGACCCCCAGTGGCCAGCCCAGTATTTGCATTTCAAAAGCCGACCCAGGATTTCCAGTCGTGGCTCAGTGGTTAAGGAATCCAACTAAGAACCATGAGGTTGCGGGTTCGATCCCTGGCCTCGCTCAGTGGGTTAAGGATCCGGCGTTGCCGTGAGCTGTGGTGTAGGTTGCAGACGCGGCTCGGATCCCACGTTGCTGTGGCTGTGGCGAAGGCCGGCGGCTACAGCTCCTGTTAGACCCCTAGCCTGGGAACCTCCATATGCTGCAGGTGCGGCCCTAGATAAGGCAAAAAGACAAAAAAAAAAAAGCTGACCCAGCACTAGCCTGCGTCCCCCACCCCCCAGCAGCCGAGAGGGAGATGGGAGACACTTCCAACTCCAGGAGCTGTCCCGAGCTGAGCTAAGCCAGGAGCATCCTCTACTCTCTTCCCCTCCTCCTTCCCAGTATGGAAATTCAGTCTAACCGGGCCCATCCCAGCCCTGCCTTCTCTGGGCAGCCTTCCTTGAGCATCCTAGACCATAGATCTGTTCCCTCCTTTGATCTCCATACCCTGACTGTAAGCTTCTGATTGGCAGTTGGATTTTCAATATTTATGTGCATCTGAG
This sequence comes from Catagonus wagneri, assembly GCA_004024745.2. Lineage (NCBI taxonomy): Eukaryota > Metazoa > Chordata > Mammalia > Artiodactyla > Tayassuidae > Catagonus > Catagonus wagneri. The sequence goes on from PVHT020000027.1 coordinate 461,406, forward strand.
CTCTCCCACTACATACTAACCTGAGGCAGAAACCACTGACTGCTCTCTCCTTTATCTTCTGCATCAAGGTCAAGCATAAGGATGGCCATACAGGAGGTACACAATAAATGCTAAGGGTGTTAGTGATGAAGATGATGAAGTTGTTGGTGGTGGTGGCGGTGACAGCTACCATCTACAGAGCACCTGCTCTGTTCCAGGTACTTTGTATGCATTCTCTCATTCGAAGTCATTTTATATACAGATGAGTAAACTGACCTCTGAAGTCAAGTGAGCTAAATAACATCTCACATCTAGTAAGTGGCAGACTCCAGAGTTTGATGCAGGTCTCTCTGGCTCCAAGCTATAGGTACATCCATCTCCTACGTGCCCGACACTGCCTTTACTCCTGGAAGGGACACTGGGGTGGCTACAACTCAGTCTATGACAACACAGGGTTGTGTGGGCCACAGCAAAGACCGTAGCTCCACGGAACATGGAGGGACTAGCTTTGCGTCCATGCTCCTTGTCCTCTCGCTCTCATCGCAGGGCACTTCACCTCTAGTTTGCTCATTTGGCAGAAAGACAGCCCAAATGGACAGTCTTCCAGGTCTTATGACCCAAGGTGGCTGTGGCCAACTGGGAGACTCCAACAGACAAGGAACTCCTGAAAAATTCAAGAATCCATGCCCACAAAGGGAGAGTCCAGCAGAGGTTGCTACCTGTAGAACACCCAGACTCTCCCAGGAGCCGACATGGGTCAGTTCAGTCCGCAAACACTGCTGGACCTCCCCTGGGAGCCTGCCAAGTGCTGGAATCTGACAGCAAACCATGCCAAGCCAACACATACCACTGAGTAGAGGGCCCGCTGACTTGAGCCTTACTCTTATACGTGGCCTCCCTGAGCTATTTTGCCTTTGTCCATCCTGGTGACCTTGGCAGAAACCAAGGCACTCTTCTTCCTCTCCCCTTCTCCAAGTAAGCCACTTGCCTGAGACTCTCGGTAATTTGGTTTTTAATAACCTTTGGTGTGAAGAATACCTGCTTGGGCTGAAAAGGAAAAGAGCCTGTTGTGGGTGTCCAAGGTGATTCAAGGCGCTCCCCTTTACCTGCCCCCACCACTAGGGTTCTCACAAGGCCCTGACTTGGAGTTGATAGCCCTGGAAGGCAGGCAGCCCATCCCCTTGCCCAGACACATTCTGCAAGGAGAAGAGCTTGCAGGTTTCAGGTTGGACTTTCTACAGGCTGTCCCTTTCATGAAGGGGTTTGATGGCCAAAGTGGATTAGTAACACCTGCTTTTAAAAAGGTCCAGTCTGAAATGACCAGAGCCAGGCAATAAGGCACAGGCCTCTGGGACTCTGACTACCTATTTTCCCTCACATTACTGCAGAATAGAACTGCTTCCTGCAGGAAATCTCAGCTCTACCAGAAGGGCTTCCAAGGGCTCACTTCTGGGCAGAAACACAGTGGTCTTCCTCTAAAAGCAGATGTGCCCTTACTGGGCAACCCACCTTTCATCACTAGCTGACAACTTCATTCCCAGCCTAGCTGACTGCTAAGGTTGACGGGTGCACATGGACCCCTTGCCGCACAGAATATTTGCACGATAGGAGCTCATTAGGGAAGATGGGCTCACACACTGTCACCTAGCACATAGTTGAACTTGTACTTCAGAAATAATGACTCAGGAGACTTACCTGAAGGGGGCAGTCCAGGAAGCTCTCCTGACACCATCAGTGACCCTCAGGGTAGAGTCGGGCCACTGGGATCAATAGTGTCAACACGGGCATTGTGGGGGCACACATCACTCCACAAAAGTGAACAGACAACCGTGGATGAAGTGGGAGTGTCACACAGTCCTGAGTAGCCTGTGGCATTCACTGTGAGGGGCTGGGAACCCATTCCATAGAGTTGTTGTGAGGGTTAGAGTTAATACTCTAATATGTGACGCATGCATATAACATGTGCCATGGACGTGTTAGCCGGTATCAGCTGCCTTTTTGCCCTCTTTAAATATTTATTAGCCAATTTGCATTTCCTCATAGTTTTGCATATTCGTCTCGTATGCCTCTGTGGGTTTTTTTCTTACTCACTTGTAAGAACAGTTTGTCCTTCCATTTCCTAAACACAGAGGATGACTTTTCATATACTTAGATCTTTTAAAATTTCTGTCAATAATGTTTTGTAGTTTTCAGAGTACAAGTCTCGCATACTACTTTTGTTAGTTTTCTGAGTATTTCTTCTTTTTGATATTATAAAAATGAGATTGCCTTCTTACTCTCATTTCAGATTGTTCGTTGCTAGCATATAGAAATACACATTTTTGTACATTAATAGTATATCCTGAAGCTTTGCTTAGCTTGTTACTGTTAACAGGGTTTCAGTAGATTTGTTAGGCTTTTCTACATATGAGATTATGACATCTGTGAATGGGGATAAATATTTACTTTTTACTTTGTTATCTGGATGTGTTTTATTTATTTTTCTTGCTTTATTGCCTTGGCTAGGACCTCCAGTGACATATTGAATGGAAGTGGCAAGAGCAGACATCTTTGTCTTGTTCCTGAACTTAGAGAAAGAGAACTCAGTTTTTAATCTCTAAGATGTTAGCTGTGGGTTTTTTAGTAGATGCTCTCTATCTAGTTGAGGAAGTTCCCTTTTCATCCGAGTTTGTTGAGTTTGGGGAGTTTTATTTATCATGAAACGACAATGGATTTTATCCAGTGCTTCTCCTGTGTCTATTGAGAAGGTCATGTGGTTTTTGTCCTTTATTAATGTGTTAAACAAACCTTGTATTCTACGGATAAGTCCTATTTATTCATTGTGCTTAGTCCTTTTTATTTATCTGTTACTGGATATGATTTGGTCTGTAGTTTTCTTTCTTTATGATGTCTTTGTCCAGTTTTGGTATCAGAGTAATATTTACTTAACAGAATGAGTTGAAAAATATTCCTTCCTTGTATCGGTCAGGTTTCTCCGGAGGAACAGAACCAATTATATATAGAGAGAGGCTGGCAAGCCCCAAACCTGTAGAGCAGTTTTCCCCGTTCAAATGCAGAATTGGCAGACTGCTGTAGAACCAGGAAGAGCTGATATCTCAGTTCAAAGACCTTTAGGCAGGGAGAATCCATGTTCTAGTTCAAAGACTGGCAGAAAGGGAAACTCTCTTACTTGGGGTAAAATAAAGTAAGGTTGAAGGAGTAGCCTTTTATTTTAATCAGGCCTTCAACTGATTGGATGAAGCCCATCCACATTATGGAGATGAGTTTAGCTGTTTTATTCTGTCTACCAATTTAAATGTTAATCTCATCCCCAAACACTCTCACAGACACTCTCAGCATAATATCTGGTACTTCATGGCCCAGTCAAGCTGCCACATAAAATTTGCTATCGCAAGTCCATGTCTTGTCTACTTGGCACCCATATCCATCTCTTTAACCACACTTAACCTCCAAATAAAGACAATAACATGGTCATTATTCTGCCAACACGATACAATACAACTATTCTGCCTAAAACCCAAAGCATACTAACTCCTTCCCCAGAGGAGGGGATTAAGTCCTTGATGGATGTTTACTCTTTTCTTTGATATCCCATAGTTTAAATACTATGATAGAAAGTTAACAACACAAATATTGATATTCAGGGGTTCCCTGGTGGCTTGGAAATTTAAGGATCTGGCATTGTCACTGCTGTGGCTTGGGCCACTGCTGTGGTTCGAGTTTGATCCCTGGCCCGAGAAATTCCACATGCCATGGACACTGCCAAAAAAAATCTCCCTCTGCCTCTCTCTTATAGGAACACTTGTAATTGAATCTATTTTTTTTTTTTTGTCTTTTTGCCTTTTCCAGGGCCGCACCCGTGGCATATGGAGGTTCCCAGGCTAGGGGTCTAACAGGAGCTGTAGCCGCCAGCCTACGCCACAGCCACAGCAACGCGGGATCCAAGCCATGTCTGCGACCTACACCACAGCTCACAGCAACGCCGGATCCTTAACCCACTGAGTGAGGCCAGGGTTCGAACCCGCAACCTCATGGTTCCTAGTCGGATTCGTTAACCACTGCGCCATGACGGGAACTCCTGTAATTAAATCTAGAATGCACCAAGATAATCCAGGACAATCTCCTCATCTCAAGACTTAATCACATCTACAAAGTTTGGTACTTTTTCCAAATAAGGCAATACTCATAGGTTCCAGGTAGTAGGACATGGTCATATATTTTTGGTGGCCACCATTCAACCCAGTGCAGTGAATAAAGAGGTGGAAGGAATGCGGTAAGGAGCAAGGTGCAGAAAATGTGCTAGAAGGGACTGTCATGTTGTATTTGTCACAGGCACCATAATCACCGTCACAAACATTTTTTGAGTGATCACCATGTACCAAGCTCCACACTAAGTCCTTTATGTATATTATCTCCTTAAATTTGCCTAACCCTCTGGGTGTTACTATTATCACCCCCGGTTGCTAATAAGGAAGCTGTGGTACAGAGAAGTTAAGCAACTTGCCCACACACAGAGAACCAGGAAGAGGTAATGCCTGATTATTAGATTTCTAATTTCAAATCCAGTTCCCCCAACCACAGTCATCAGCTTCTCCCTCACAGGCCTGATGACCGGGATTTAAGATGCTGCAGGGGTATTAGAAGCATCCTGAGGGAGATCCCACTGTAGCTCAGTGGAAATGAATCCAACTAGTATCCATGAGGATGCGGGTTCGAGCTCTGGCCTCAGTGGGTTGGGGATCTGGTGTTGCCATAAGCTGTGGTGTAGGTCACAGACGTGGCTCAGATCCCATGTTGCTGTGGCCATGGTGTAGGCCAGCAGCTGCAGCTCCGATTCACCCCCTCACTTGGAAATTTCCAGATGCCGAGGGTGCGCCCTAAAAAGAAAAAAAAAAAAGTAAGCATCCTTATATGACTATTGGGAGCCCAGTCTTTGAGATCAAATAGACTTGGGTTTCAATTCGGGTGCTTATCCTTATTACCTGTGTGCCCTCCCCAAGCTTCTGTTTACCTTATGATGAACTAGGAAGAAACCATTCATTCACTTACAAGTGCCTACTATGTGCCAGGAAAATAACACTTACCTCTCAGGGTGCTGTGCAGCTTAAATGAGCTGATGTATATAAATCCCCTGGCCCATACGACATGCTTGGCAAATAGTGGCTATTACTATTGTTGTGTAGTTGCAGTTTTAGAGAGAGAGAGAGAGAGAGAGAGACAAATGAGGAAATAACCAGGAGGTATTACATTTGGAATGAGACCAGATGGAGTCCCCAAGACACTGGCCGATTCAAATGCCAGGGAGTGGTGCTGCAATGAACATGTGCCTGCAAGTGTCTTTTTCAAGGAAAGTTTTGTCTTGACAGATGATTGGATTAGGAAGATGTGGCATATATACACGATGGAATACTATTCAGCCGTAAAAAAGGATAAAATGATGTCATTCACAGCAGCATGGATGGAATTAGAGACCTTCATACTGAGTGAAACAAGTCAGAAGGAGAAAGACAGATACCATATGATATCACTTATATCTGGAATCTAATATACTGCACAAATTAACCTTTATGCAGAAAAGGAAATCAAGGATTTGGGGAACAGATTTGTGGTTGCCGAGGGGATGGGGGAGGGGGTGGGAGGGAATGGGGTTAACTAGTGCTTCGGTGATGGAAAAGCAAGGAGATCCAGCTGTATAGTATAGGGAACTATGTCTAATCACATGTGACAAATCCATATATGTACATGTAACCGGGTCACCACGCGGTGCAGTTGGAAAATTTGACAGAAATCTGTAAACCAGCTATAATGCAAAAGAAAAAAATAATAAAAAATAAAAAATCTTTAAATACAGGTGAAAAAAAAAATGCCAGGGAGGCAGTGGCGCAGGCAGGCGGGAAAAGGCTAGGATCCTTGGCTGGAGTAGAAAAAGAAGCCTCTGATAGCCGGGCCTTAGGTTGTAATCTCAGGCTGAATTTACATGAGATGAACACACGAGGGCGTGCGCGCCTCACAACAGGCTGGTTCAGAGACTCCCAGGAGCCTGGTCTCCTGATCTCTTACCACCTCTAGGGCAGCAGGACCTGGCTCAGCGACCGAGAAGGAGACCAAGGGAGACAGGAGGCATAGGAGATAAGCAAGGTTCTCTCTGGGGCATAAAAGAGAGGAAACCCAGTGTCGACCCCCTGAGGAGAAAAGAAGGGAAAGTAGAATGGACTCAGAAGATTTGAGGGATGAGGAGGGAGAGAAGAGGTCATAATACAGGGGATCAGAATGACCTCTTAGCCTGGGGACCAGGCAAGTAAACAGCATCAGTGTATTACTCTCTGTATCTCCCCCTCCCACTCACACCACACACATGAGTTCTTTCTCTGTCTTTCTCATACACATATGCACGGGCACACACATACACACACACACACAAAGCACACACACAAAGCACACACACACACACACACACACACACACACACACACACACACACACAAGGATTATGAGGGAGTCCCAGGTTTGGAAAAAGGAACCTGATTGAGGCATGAGACTGTCCACCCAGAGGCGTTTGGGGTCAGACATGATCTCAGTCTTCATGTAATGATTAAGAAAAAGGCAGCAAAATTCATGTCTATGTTGTGTAAGTATGTGGAAGAGGTTAACTGGACATCTCCAGTGAGAAAGGTCCAATGAAATCTAGGCAGTCCTGGGGTTAAGAGTCTCAAAGCACTTCTAAAGCCTGAAGAGGATGGTTTAAACTTCAAATGAACAGGTGAGTTCCCGTTATGGCACAGGGGAAGTGAATCTGACTAGTATCCATGAGGATGCGGGTTTGATCCCTGGCCTCGATCAGGGGTGGTCAGGACTCTGGCTTTGCTGTGAGCCATGGTGTAGGTCTCAGGCGCGGCTCAGATCCTACCTTTCTGTTGCTGTGGTGTAGGTCGGCAGCTGCAGCTCTGATTCGACCCCTAGCCTGGAAAATTCTATATGCCACAGGTGTGGCCCTAAAAAGCAACAAACAAACAAAGAAACACAAAACAACAAACTTCAGATGAACAGCATGGTTTAAACCAGAATGAAAGGAGCAAGATGCCGTAAACTTGGTGTCAGGCACATTCACTATACACTTGCTGGCAGTGTGGCCTTGGGAAAGTTACATGAACTTTCTGAGTTTGACTCATCTTTCAAATGGGAATAATAATTGTAGTACTACTAGGAAAGAGGTGAGTAAGATACAGGGTATGGGAGTGTCTGACACATGACAGGTGTCTAGAAAATGCTGATTCTGCCGCTATCCATAAGGAGGTCTTGAGAACCAACTTCATTGGGAAACTTTGGGGACCTCAAGGCAGGTTGTCCTACCTGGGGGCAGTGGCCTACCATTAGGAAATGAAACCTATGTAAGATTGGCCCTGGACTAGATAACCTTTAGCAATCTTTCACCCCCTGAGACTCCATGGTCTGTCAATCAGCAATACGATATGTAGGGCATTGTGGGAAATACAAAGATATCAGATCTCAGCTCAGGTGCCACTTCCTCAGAGAAATTTCTCCAATAATCCAGAGGAAATTAGCACTGCTCCCTCAGCCCTTGTCGTCGTCTAGGCCATTACCTTCTTTTATTTTGGTCATCAGTTATCAGTTTAAATTTTCAAGAATGGATACATGTATACATGTAACTGATTTACTTTCCTGTACAACTGAAACTAACACAACTTTCTCAGTCAACTGTACCTCAATAAAATTTATTTTTTAAAAAAGAATAGATAAACAATAGGGTCCTACTGAATAGCACAGGGCACTATATCCAATCTCCTGGGATAGACCATGATGGAAAATAATATAAAAAAGGGAGATATATATATATATATATATAGAAATGACTGGGTCACTTTGCTGTACAGCAGAAATTGACACAACGTAAATCAGCTATACTTTTAATAAGAAATTAAAAACAATAAAATAAAAGGACTGTTTTTCTTATGTATAGATTTTCTGGTCTGTACACACGCAGAGTAAGCTCAGTAAAATGTGACGTTATGATGTGTAAGAAATGGACCCTGGCATCAAAGAGCTTATGAAACCAGTATGGGAGTAGTTGAGGGCTCCATATATCAAGGTCAGAAGCTCACTTCCAGCCAAGAGATAGGAGTTCTAGAAGTTGCTAAGTCTCCACTGAGGACGTTTGAAAAGTGGAGGTACATGAGAGTCTCCAGAGGAGTCATGAATGAAAACAGCAAAGACAGTTCTCATTTTCCAAACACTTCATATTACTAAGCCTGGTTCCCAGGCCTGCAATAGAGCAGTGAACAAGCCAGAGGAAGCTTTGCTTCTGGAATGATGCTCGTATCCCAGCCAGAGAAGACAGGACACGTTAAGATAGTAGTCGATACTATGGAAAGGATAATGCAGGATAGTGGGATGGGGAGAGACAGAGGTGGGAGAGCTTCCTTCAGAGGTGGATTAAAAAGTATCAGGCACACAGAGTCTAGTCCACCCTTCTACACACACATGTCTAACTCCTCCTATGTTTAGCCCTTGCCGTCTCTTCTCTTTCTTTGCTATCCCTTGATCTTTCCCCAGAGCCTTCCTTGCTTTCTCTACTCCATTTGCTTTTCCCTACTCTCTACTCCTTTTACTGTGAATCAGTCCCAACTTTCAAGGTCTCTTTCAATTTTCCTTTAGTCATTACTCGACAAGCCAGAAAATCCAGGAAGCTTTTAGAAGGAGGAAGGGAGTGAGGCAAGACAATGAATCCTTTTTCTTTTATCAAATTCACTTGATTTTTTTTAATTACCCAATGAATTTTATTACATTTATAGTTGTACAATGATGAGCACAACCCAGTTTTATAGCATTTCCATCCCAAACCGCCAGCACATTCCCCTATCCCCCAGCCCGAGACAATGAATCCTTAAGTCTCATTTGTTTTCCCTGTCACCCTGGTGAAATGGAAAAAAAGAAATAGCAACTTGACAGGAATGTTGTGAGGCATAAATTAATTAAATAAACAAATAGCCACACATTCAATTCAATATGGCATGAGCTAAGGCCTGAGAATATAAAAATGAATAAAAGCTAATCACTGCCATCAAGCAGCCCCCTTCTTTATCCATTCATCTAACAGTGGGTTGCCTTATCTTGACTTTTGTAATACTACACACTAAACAAAGGGGTCTCTATATATTTTCAAATTTGTGATTTTTTTTTATTCAGATAAATACCCAAGAGTGAAATTACTTGATTATATAGTAGTACTATTTTTAATTTTGGGGAAAACTGCTATATTGTTTTCCATATTGGCTGCACCAATTTATATTCTTACCAGCATATGAGGGTTCCTTTTTCTCCGGATCCTCTCCAACATTTATTATTTGTTTTCTTTTTGACGATATCGATTCTGACAGGTGTGAGGTGATATCCCACTGTGGTATGGATGTGCATTTCTCTGAGCCACAATAAGAACTCCCTCTGCAATTTTTTGAAATAGTTTCAGAGTGATAGGTGTTAACTCTTCTCTAAATGTTTGGTAGAATTCACCTGTGAAACCATCTGTTCCTGGACTTGTGTTTATTGGCAGTTTTTTAAAAAGACTCTATTTCATTCATAAATATCGGTCTGTTTATATTTTATATGTCTTCCTGGTTCAGTCTTGAGAGATTGTACATTTCTAGAAATTTGTCCTTTTCTTCTAGGTTGTCCATTTTATTGGTGTATAATTATTTATAGTAATCTCTTATGACAGTTTGTATTTCTGTGGTGTCGGCTGTAACTTTTCTTTTTTGATTTCTGTTTTTATTTATTTGGGCCCTCTCCTCTTAATGTTCTGAATAAAGATTTATCAATTTTTAAAATGTTTTCAAAGAAGTAACTCTAAGTTTCATTGACCTTTTATATTTTTTATTCTCTATTTTATTTATTTCTTCTCTGATCCTTATTATTTCTTTCCTTCTACTAACTTTGGATTTTGTTTGTTCTTCTCTTTCTAGTTTCTTTAGGGATAATGTTAGGTTATTGACTTGCGATTTCTCTTGTTTCCTGAGGTGGCTTGCATCACTAAAAACTTTCTTCTTAGAACTGCTTTTGCCTCATCCCATAGATTTTGAACCGTCGTTTTGTTTTCCTTTGCTTCCAGGTATTTTTTTATTTCCTCTTTGATTTCTTCAGGGATCCACTAGTTGTTTAACAGCATTTTTTTTTAGCCTCCACATGTTTGTGTTTTGTACAGTTCTTTTCTTGTAATTTGATTTCTAGTCTTACAGCCTCATGGTCATAATAAATGCTTGATATGATTTTTTTAATAAAGTTTTGTTTTTAATAAAGCTGGAGTCTTTTGCTGCTTTTTTTTTTTTTTTTGGCTTTTTAGGGCCATAGCCACAGCATATGGAGGTTCCCAGTCTAAGGGGCTAATTGTAGCTACAAGTGCTGGCCTACACCACAGCCACAGCAACGCAGGATCCAAGCCATGTCTGTGACCTACACCACAGCTCACAGCAATGCCAGATCCTTAACCCACTGAGCGAGGCCAGGGATCAAACCCACATACTCATGGATCCTAGTCAGGTTTTTTAACCCCTGAGCCATGAAGGGAACTCCAAATGCTTGATACGATTTCAGTCTTAAATTTGCTGAGACTTGTTTTGTGGCCTAGCATGTGATTTATCTTGGAGAATGTTCCATGTGAAATTGAAAAGATGTGCATTCTGCTGCTTGGATATATATATATATATAGTATATATATAGTACATGTATATACATTTATATATTTATATACATAACACATATGTTCTAGTGTGTTAAAGTGGTTTTTTAGTCATGAAAGGGTGTTAAGTTTTGTCAAATTCTTTCTTAGCATCAATTGATGTGATCACATGTGATTTTCCTTCATTTCATTAATATAGTGTATTGCATTGATTGATTTTTATATGTTGAAAACTCCTTACATTCCTGGGGTAAATCACTCTTGGTCTTACTGTCTACTACTTTTAAAATGCTGCTGAATTCAGTTTGCTGGTATTGTGTTGATAATTTCATATCTGCATCCATAAGTGATATTGATCTCTGGCTTTATTTTAATGTGATATATTTGTTTATCTTTAATATCAGGATAATGGTGGCCACATAGAATGACTTGGTAAGTATTCTCTCATTTCCTTTGGGAAGATTTTGAGAAGAATTGGCATTAACTTATTTTTAGATGGTTGCAAAATTAATTATTGAAGCCATTCGATCTTGAAATTTTCTTTCTTGGGAAGTTTTTGTTTGCTGATTCAATCTCTTTACTTGTTATTGCTCTATATAGATTTTTGATAAGCTATAATGATTATAAACATATATGAACCCAACAACATGTCCCCAAATATATGAAGCAAAAATTGACAGAATCAAAATTAGGAATAAACAATTTTATAATAACAGTTGCAGATTACAATATCCCACTTTTAATAATGGATAGAACAATCATACACAAATCAATAAGGAGATAAAGAATTTAAAAATTATAAACCAACTAAATCTAACAATCATACACAGAATCCTCCACCCAACAACAGTAGGATACAAATTTTTCTTCCAATTGCATATAGGATATTGCCCAGATATTATGTTAGACCACATATAAGATCTTAATAAATTCAAAAAGACTGAAATCATACAAAGGATATGCTCTGAACACAATGAGAAGAAACTAGAAATCAATAACATTAGAAGAACTGGAAAATTCCAAATTTATGGGAAGTAAACAACATACTTTAAAAAAATGAGTGAAAGAAAAAAATCATAGGGGAAATTAGAAAATACTTTGATACAAATGTAAATGAAAACACATCATACCAAAAGTCATAAATGAAATGAAAGCTATGATCAGAGGGAATTTTATAGCTACATCTATGTTAAAAAAGAAGAAAAACTGAAACAATTTAATGTCATCCATCAAAGTACAAAAGAAGATCAAATTAAACAAAAAATATCAGAAATAAAGAAATGATTAAGAGTAGAGTTGAGATAAACAAAATAGGAATAAAAACATAATAGAATCAATGAAACCAGAGCTCTTTTTTTTTTCTTTTTCTCTTTTGTCCTTCTTAGGGCCACACCCAAGGCATATAGAGTTTCCCAGGATAGAGTCGAATCGGAGCTGTTGTCGATGGCCTATGCCAAAGCCACAGCAATGCCAGATCCAAGCCGTGTTTGTGACCTACACCACAGCTCACAGCAACGTCGGATCCTTAACCCACCCAGCAAGGCCAGGGATTGAAGCTACAACCTCATGGTTCCTAGTTGGATTCCTTTCCACTGTACCACAACGGGGACTACCTGGTCAACCAGTTTTTCACAAGGGTGCCAAGACCATTCAATGGGGAAAGAATAGTTTTTTTGACAAATGGTACCCTGACAACTGGATAGCCACATGCAACAGAATGAAATTGAACTCTTACTTCACATCATATACAAAAATTAACCCAAAATAGATCAAAGACCTAACTGTAAGAACTAAAACTATAAATCTCTTAAAAGAAAACATGGAGGTAAATCTACATGACCATGGATTTGTCAAAAGAATCTCATGTATGACACCAAAACATAAGAAACACAATTAAAATAGATAAATTGAACTTCATTATCTTGACACTATCGAGAAAATGGAAAAATAGTCTCCAGAATGGGAGAAATATTTTCAAATTACAGGGAACTTGTATCTAGTATACATATAAACACCTCTTAAAACTCAATAATAAAGAGACAATCCAATTTTTTAAATGGGCAGAGTATCTGAATAAACATTTCCCCAAAGAAGATATACAAATGGCTATTTAGCACATAAAAATGTTCTCAGGCGATTACATATCAAAACAACAATGAACTACCACTTCAGTATCTGCTAGGATGGCTATAATCAAAAAGCCAGATAATAACAGGTGTTGACAAGGATTGTGGAGAAATCAGAACCCTCATACACTGCTGGAGGAATGTAAAATGGGGCAGCCACTTTGAAAACAGTTTGGAAGTTCCTTATATGATTAAACATAGAACTATCATATGACTCAGCAATTCCAATCCTAGGTATATACCCCAAAGAAATGAAAATATACATTCACACAAAAACTTGTCCATGAATGTTAATAACAGCATTATTCAAAACAGCCAAAAGGTGGAAAATGACCCAAATATCTATCAACTGATGAACAGATAAAATGTGTGTATATATACAGTGAAAATTTATTCCATGATAAATGAAATGAAGAGATGATACATGCTGCAATACGGATGCATCTTGAAAACACTACATTAAGTGAAAGAAACCAGTTGATACAAAGCCACTTATTGTATGATCCCAATTATATGAAATGTCCATAATAGGCAAATCCACAGACTCGGAAAGTTGAATCATTGTTTTAGGAGTTGAAGACGGGGAAAGGGTGAATGACTGTTAACAGCTATAGGCTATCTTTTCCAGGTGATGAAAATGTTTCTAAAGTTGACTATGGAGATGGTTTTACATAATACAAAAAAACCACTGAGTTGTACACTTTAAATGGATGAATTGTATGGCATGTGAATTTTATCTCAATAAAGCTGTTCTTTTTTAGGAAACTCTCGTAGAACATTTTAAAGAGGGAGTTCCCGTTGTGGCTCAGCAGAAACGAATCTGGCTAGTATCCATGAGGATGTGGGTTCAGTCCCTGGCCTTGCTCAGTGGGTTGGGGATCCAGCATTGACGTGAGCTGTGGTGTAGGTCACAGATGAGGCTCGGATCCTGCGTTGCTGTGGCTGTGGTCTAGGCCGGCAGCTGTAGCTCCGATTCGACCCCTAGCCTGGGAACCTCCATATGCCATGGGTGTGGCCCTAAGTCAAAAAGAAGAAGGAGAAGGAGGAGAAGGGGGGGGAGGTGGAAGAGGAGGAGGGGGGGAGAAGGAAGAGGAGAAGAGGAAGAAGGAGGAGGAGGAGAAGGAGAGGAAGAGGGAAAGGGAGAGGGAGAGGGAGAGGGAGAAGGAGAAGGAGAAGGAGAAGGAGAAGGAGAAGAAGAAGAAGGGGAAGGAGGAGAAGGAAAAGTAGAAGGAGAAGAAGCTGTGATTCACTCAGTCCAACTCAGTTAGTGGAAGTTTTATGTACAGAACAAGAGGGAAATAAATATGGGACTTGAAGAGGAAGAGCAATCATAGAGGCTGGAACTTGATCCCAAGCTATTCTGGAGCCCTCAGCAGCAGAACTTTAAATATTCACTTTTAGCCTCTCTTTTCATTTTTTTTTTTTTTCAGATTTAACTCCCAGTGCCAGCTGCTTTATTTTCTCTAGTTCCCAGTTCAGAATACTTTTTGCACAGAATTTCCTGCAGAGCAATTTTAAGGTACTGCCCTTTGGTCAGACAGATAACTTGATCCAACTAACCATGCTCACCCTTACCCTACCTCACCAGATTTTCTTATTTCCTCTTCTCTACATTGCTGCAACAGAACTCTGAACCTCTCTCTCTTATAGCCTTGAGCTGCTTGGATTTTGGCCAACTACACATTTCTGTCCCAGAAACCTGGCCTAATTTTTACTACTTCCGCCAGGGCATTTGGCAAAGCCAGGTACAATATAAGTGCTAAGTAAAAATGCATTCAACAATAATGATAATAGCATTTACCCACTGTTTACAATGGGACAGGATTTGGCTCTTTTCATGAATTAACCCATTCAGTCCTCACATCAACCTTGTATGGTAAATATTATTATTGTCCCCATAATAATGATAAGGAAATTGTGGCTTTAGAGAAGTTAAGTACCTTGCCCAAGATCACACAGCCAGTAAGTGGCAGAGCATGAAATGAAGCAGAGACAGCCTGGTTCTTGAGAATTTGCAAATTACGTGAAACCCAAAGGACCAGCAGATCCTTAGGATGAGAGTGGATCAAGCTTCAGAGTGTTCTCTACAGGCTCGAATGATGAATTGAAATGGACAAGGTGAAATGTTCTAGCACCAAAAGTAATGTGTAACCAACTCCAGCCCTCAACTCCTATCCAATCACAAAATTCTAGGAAGGGAAAGATGGGGCTTAGCAGCAGCGAATTTGGAAAGTCCTTTGAACCTTCCCCTTTCCCCTCATCTCCTTTAATCAACCATTTGCGAATTGGGAGTGCAGTCACTTCCATGATATTTTCCCCACCTTTGCCCTATTCTCCACTCTCACTGACTCTGGCGCAGCCTAAGACATCACACTAGACCACAGCAAAATCTCCTTGGTGACATTGCCTTCAGCCACCGCTTTCTCCACATTTAAGGTGATTCTAAAACCCTACTTGGCACACTTCCCCTTCAAGACTCCCTATCCTTCTGCTTACTAAGTTGCGAGTCCTTCAGGTAGAGATCAGCCCTTGCTTATCTTTTTATTTCTCCCCGCCTCCACCACCACCAAAACAAGACACAGACACACACACACGCACCTACTAGTACATACACATGATGTGCTCAGTGCCATGTTTGGTATGATCAATGCTTAAATTTCCTGGGTCTATTTAAGAGGGCAGATTTGGATTTCTTCACTGAAGATGGTAAGAGCAGGGCCTGCATCACCACCACCTGTGTGTTCACGTGTTCCAAGCTTACCATGACCCTCGGTACTGTTACCAGCTGATGAGGCAGTATTCTTTCCATCCTTGTCTTGGGTCACCAGCAGCTCTTCCTGACAGATACAGACTCATCTGACAACAATTAAGTTAAACCACCTAGAGGTTTACCCAAGGGCCAGACACATGCAGATAGCTAGTGGATCTAGATTGTTTCTACCTCTCAGGAAAGACTACAATAGGGTGGCATCTACCAAGACCCTTGATATCGTGCTTTCAACTTTCTATGCCATGTTTATCTGTAAGTATCTAAGGGAGGTGGGGCAGGGCCTTCATATCTCAAATGAGGAAACCAAGGCTCAGAGAGGGAACCACCCAGAGTCAGTGAGGCTGCCTAGGGAATCCCAACTCTAACATGCACACACAGTACTGGAGCATGATGTGGCTAAGTCAGCAGCAGTTCCACTCACACTCATTCCTGTCATCCTAATAAATTTGGGAACCTGAAATAGCAGATACAATGTGCGTTGGCCAATCAGATTTGTTAGTCACGTCATTGAAGAATGACACTCTCAGCTAAAAGGAAGTCAGGTGAGGCATGACACATAAGCAACTGAGAAGCAGGTCTGGACTGTGAAGGTTTGATGCACTATTTTTATGTGTACATGGTGAGGGCCGGGTCCAAGTGGGACATAGGAAGAGATGGGACTTCAGGCACCAGGCAATTCCAGGACCAGCCCAAACTCTAGGGTGTGTGTTTCGTTGCTGGCTCCATTTGCAGGCCTGGAGGGGAGCTTGCCATTTCTGGGCAGCACTAGTGCCTTCTTCAATGCCCCCTCCTCACAGGGGAGACTTCTCACTTCCTGTGGGCCCATGACCCCCTACTTATAATTGAAACATATGCCCCTTCTAGCAATTTTTAGCCCTTCCATCCTTAAATTTTCTCCATAGATTTATAACCATCTAGCATTCCACAAATTTTGTTTATTTGCTTTTTGGGTCTCCCTTCATGAGAAATGTGAGCTCCATGATATTCTTTTTAATTGAAGTATCGTTGGTTTACAATGTTGTGTTAGATTCAGGTGTACAGCAAAGTGATTTGGTTTTACATATATGAACTTTTTCAGATTCCTCTTCTATTATAGATTACTATAAGGTATTGACTATAGCCCCCTGTGCTATGCAGTAGGGCCTTGTTGTTCATCTATTTTATATATAACCATTTGTGTCTGTTAATCCCAAGCTACTAATTTATCCCTCCCTTCCTCTTTGCCCTTTGTAACTATGTTTGTTTCTTATATCTGTGTGTCTGTTTCTGTCTTGTAAATAAGTTCATTTATACTATTTTTTATATTCCTCATGTAAGTGATATCATATGATATTTGTCTTTCTCTGACTTATTTCACTTAGTATGATAAACTCTAGGTCCATCCATGCAGCTGCAAATGGCATTATTTCATTCTTTTTTATGGCTGAGTAGCACTGCATTGTATATATGTACCACACCTTTTTAATCCATTCCTCTGTCAGTGGACATTTAGGTTGCTCCATGTCTTGGCTATTGTAAATAATATTTCGATGAACATTGGTATGCTTGTATCTTTTCAAATTAGAGTTTTCTTTGGGGTGAGATTGCTGGATCACATGGTAGTTCCATTTTTAGTTTTTTAAGGAACTTCCATACTATTTTCCATAGTGGCTACACCAATTTACATCCCCACCAACAGCATAGGAAGGCTAATGAGGGAAGAAGTTTTTGTATGTTTTTGCCCCTCATAGTCACTGCTTAGTTCCTCAGTGTCTAAAATATTGCCTGGCATAGCATGGCTTTCAACAAATATTTGAGGAACTGGTGGGGTCCCACAAATATCCCTCTGCCAGCCACCCAACCTCCACAGCACTCTAGTATGCACAAGCACACTGCCAGCCCAAAGAAGGTGCAACAAGCAGTGTAGTTACAAAGAACCACCTGGGCAGTTCCCATCATGGCTCAGCAGTAACGAATCTGACTAGTATCCATGAGGACGTGGGTTCAATCCCTGACCTTGCTCAGTAGGTTAAGGATCCGGTGTTGCTGTGAGCTGTGGTGTAGGTTGCAGGCATGGCTTGGATCCTGCATTGCTGTGGTTGTGGCGTAGGCTGGCAGCTGCAGCTCTGATTGGATCCCTAGTCTGGAAACATCCATATGCCACAGGTGTGGCCCTAAAAAGCAAAAGTAAATAAATAAATTATATATAATAGGTAAACAACAAGGAAGAAGACAAAACAAAACAATAAGAACAAAGACAAAACAAAACAAAGCTAAAAAAGAACCACCTGTTCTTGAAGAGCTAAAGCTGGTGTCTTTCCTTCAGGTCTTTGTGTCACGACACACACCCACACTTACCCACAACCACAGCCTGTACCAACTTCCCTTTTCTCAACTCACCTGATCCTTCTTAGCAGAAATTTCAGCTTCCAGCCTAGACTCTGCTCCACTACCTCAAACTCTTTCTTAGTCCTACCCGGTTTCATTGACATCCCTATCTACTCCTTCTTTCGTAGATACCAATTCAGACTGATAAACATCGGCTTGCTGTGCACAAGGCACTAAGGGGTTTCAATATTCATTTGACACATAATTTTAAGGACCTATGTATAAGATATCGTACAACAACAACAACAAAGATTCCTTATCCTCAAGGATTGCCCAGTCTAGTGAGAAAGTCTGGAATATAAACAGATAAATACTAGTCAGTGTGATCAGTTCAGTGACAAAGAGAAGCCCACAGGTTGTGGGAGCCCAAAAGAGGGACCACCACCCAGACTGGATCCCAAAAGGAGAGGTTGCATAAGATGAGGCTTAAAGGATAAGAAGGAGCTTGCCAAGTGATGAAGTAGGAAGAAATAAGATGTTTTGGGCAGAGGAAGCAGCATATGCCAAAATCAGGAGATGAGCAAGAGGTATGCTGTAAGATAGGTGGGTTGCCATCTACATGGAGAGTGGAAGAGATAAAGCTGCAGAAGAAGGCAGGCACCAGACCACATGGGTCCTTGGAGGCCATGACGAGGAGTTTGGATTTTATCCAGAGAGCACTGGGGAGCTAGCTGCTGAAGGGTCTTTCAGGGGTACAGAGCATGGGTTGGAGAAGCAAGAGTGAACTCAGGAAAACAGTTAAGTGGCACTATATTATTCCAGGTGAGGGGGCTAGGAGAGATAAATTAGGAGTTTGGGATTAACATATATACAATGCTATATATAAAATAGATAAGAGTTCCTGTTATGGTGCAGGGGAAACAAATCCAACTAGGTAAACAACAAGTACCTACTATATAGCACAGGGAACTATACTCAATAGCTTGTAATAACCTATGATGGAAAGTAATCTGAAAAAAGATCAGAATCACTTTGCTACACACTTGAAACTAATACAACATTGTAAATTAACTATACCTCAATGAAAAAGCATGGACAAGTGAGTGGTGAAAGGTGATGATGGCTGGTGGTAGCAGCATGGATATGGAGGTGGGGACAGACTCAAACTCGAATGGTAAGAGGGAGAGAAAAACTCCTAGACTTAGGGACTGGATGGCTAGAGGATCTGGCTCAGCAGGAGAGAGATGGTGAGCTGGTGTAGGGCCATGGTGGCTTTAACGCACTGGTGGGACATCCAAGGTGAGATATCCAGCAGGCACGGAGACTCATGAGTGCCAACATTTCACTCCAGTAGCTCTGTCCTTTCCATCTTCCAAACCTCCTTTCTCTCATTTTCACTCCTTCTGTCATTTCTACCAGACCTCTTCATTCATACCTCTCTTTCCTCTTCTTTCTGAGGCCGTCAATTTGTCTTCCCCCCTCCTTCCTATTACCTTATTCTCTGTTCCACCTCAACAAAATATCCCTAAGTGATTTTGAGTACAAGTGCTTATTTCTAATTAATATATGACTTTCTTTCCTGTCAGTCAACTTCTTCCATGTAGTGAATTTTTAACTGCAGATATGCACATTAACTCTTGACATAGCATCATCAGATCAGAGGCTTCTGAGCTACTAAGTAGAAAGTTCCTAAGACTGTGAAGTCCAGAGAGGGGAATCGTTTGTCAAGGTCACACACATGCTGAATTGTATTGTCAAGGTCCTTCTCCTTCAAAGTGGAATGAGGTGTCCTCAAAACACTATAACTGCCTTCCTGAATCATGTAGAGCCCCCACACTCTTTTTACTAAAAAGTAGACACTCAAGAGGACATAGTATCTGACTTTAGATCTTGAAGGTATTGTCACAAGCAGAGGTTGTAGGTAAGACCCTGCTGCCCCGACACCAGGGTAGGAGAGTAAGGACTTATGCTTAATATTTGCTTCTTCCCTTCCCCCAGCTGCCCCTCTTCCAATAGCAGAAAACCAGTCCCATAAAGCCACCTCAGAAATTTGCATTTTGAACACGCACCTAGATGATGTCAGTGAAGAGTGCCTCGGACTGGGCTTTAAGGACAGCTGCCCTGATGCCTCTCCACAGTTGAAACCAGTAAGTAGCCCTCCTGTGTTCTTTGCAACTTAACACAAGACAATAACTTATCCAAAATGTTGGGAGTGAGACACTATGAGTGACAGGTGAAAGTGACACTTGGGGTCCAGCCTCTTTACCTCTCTCAGGTGTCACCTCCCCCATGTGACCACATGGACCCATAGCTGCCTCTGCTACAATTCAGCCTGTAGGAGCTGTGACCATCACAGGAAGCACATATCAATCATGGAGAAGCAAAGAGTCCAGAAGAATAGACAGAGTGACTTGATAGAGGAAGACAGCAGGGCCCTTTCAGAAAGGACAGAAGAGGAGTTCCCACTGTGGCTCAGCAGGTTAAGAACCCGCCGTAGTCTCCATGAGGATGTGGGTCCCATCCCTGGCCTTGATCAGTGGGTTAAGGCTCTGGAATTGCCACAAGGTGTGCCATAGATTGAAGATGTGGCTCTGATCTGGTGTTGCCATAACGTAGGCCTCAGCTGCAGCTCCGATTGGAGCCCTAGCCCAGGAACTTCCATATACTGCAGGTGCAGCTTTAAAAAAGAAAAAAAAAAAAAAGGGACAGAAGATAAGGAAAGGAGACAGAGGGGCTCTGAGCCCAGGATACATGTTAAAGGAGGTGTCTTTGAAGGGAGACCAATGGGAACACAGGGCAGTGAACTGTGTGGGAGTGGGGCATGGTCCAATTTCCAAGCAGCTTGAGAGGAGAGTTGGTCAGTTCTTTCCCTCTATGACTATATCAGTGACAGCAGAAACTGATGCCCTTGATGGTACCAGTGTCATTAGATAAACACCAGATGTGCAGGCAGGAACCCCAGGTGTGGGGGCCATCCCTGCTATAGATGCACTAGGGATGGGGAGAGGGAGGGTATCTATGAATTGGTTGCAGCTCTGCATTTGCGAGCAGTGCAAGGATCTCCAAAAGAGCCAGATAGCACTTGGCAAGGATGCTGCACAAGACCCCAAAACAAAATAAAGATGGAACCAGAAGACTTTAAAGTTTCCCTCATTCATAAGTGTCTTTGCTTCTGTATTTCTCTGCTTAGTCCAATCAAGTCTGAGAAGATTTTCCAGGTGGGAAATAATAGCAATAATTCTAACATTGATTGAATATATTATTATATGCTCCAAACAGTTCTAAGTTCCTTATGTATTGATACATTTATTCTTTATAGCCATAGGAGGTTGAGTCTTTTATGACCCCAATTTTACAAAGAAACTGAGGCACAGAAAGGTTAAGTAACTTGCCCATGTTTCTGTTTTAGGTAGCACTGGCCAGGTTACGCTATAATAACAGATATCACTTAAATCTCAGTAACTTAAAAAAGTTTCTTCTCACTCATCTAATATGCCTATTGTGGCTCAGCAAGAGGGTTCTAGGACCCAGGCTAGGAAGACAGTCACTGCCTTATGACCACGACACCACCATCTCGATGTGTGCTTTCTCCATCACCAAAAACATTGGAAGAGAATAGTAGAGAATTGAAGGCCTGCAGTTAAATATCTAGATCCCTGTCACTTCTGCCCTCACTTCTTTGGCCAGAACAAGCCATGTGGCCACATATAACTTCAAACACCTGGAAGTACAGAGAGCCTGATCAATATGAACCTCGGTGATGCCTATCACAGCCCCACAGCTGGCAAAGATTCAACCCCAGGCTGCCTGGTTCCCAAGCCTCCTTCTTTTCTTCATCACTGGTCTACTGCTCTCCTCCTGTGCCCCCTGGAAGAAATAGCCAACAGCTCCTCCTGTGAGAGACCCAGCAATCAGCACTGTTTGAGGAAAATTGGAGGGGCGGGAGGTTAGGGCCTCTCCCTGACTGCTCAATGTTTCTTGCCACCTAATCCCTCATGGTCCCAGGGCACTTTCTACCTCCATTCCTGGAATAAGTCCCAGTCCAATGTCCCCTTCTATTCGCTGACCTTGGAGGGGTAGGAGTACATAAGCTTCTGATAAGGCTCACCTCCCCCCACCCCTGCCACTAGCTCAGGTTCACAGAAATAATTTTCTAATGAGTTTTGAGTGCTGGGCAATAGATCAGTGGAGACAAAAAAAGTCAGAGGGAAATTGGAAGGCCTTGGTCCTGGTGAGCAGAGAGCAATAGCAGAAGTTCTGCTTGATGTCTGAAGCTCTTATTACATCCTACTAAGGTGATGTCAGGAAGCTGAGGGAGGACTGGGGTGACATCATCCTGGGCTGCAGCAGGAGAGATGAAAGTTAGATGCTGAAGAATTCCTGATAACAAAGACAATGCTTTCTTTATGCCTAGCTCCTTGAAGAAGAAACCATCAAATTCATCTCTATATTCATCTCAGCATCCACCAAAGGCTTAGCACAGAGCAGGCACTCAGAAAATACTGCATGGAAGGGGTATATTAGAATTAGATTTTAAAGAGCAAGGTGGAGGAGTTCCCGTCGTGGCTCAGCAGTTAATGAACCCAACTGGTATCCATGAGGATGCGGATTCTATCCCTGGCCTCGCTCAATGGGTTAAGGATCCGGCGTTGCCGTGAACTGTGATGTAGATCTCAGATGCTGCTCAGATCCCCAGTTGCTGTGGCTGTGGCGTAGGCTGATGGCTACAGCTCTGATTGGACCCCTAGCCTGGGAATCTCCATATGCCGCGGGTGCACTCCTCCCCCCAAAAACGAAAAGACAAAAAAGAATAAAGAACAAGGTGGATATAGCCAGGTAGGTTCAGGTCTCTTCCAAATTAAACTCTCCCACTAAGTGTTCCTATACCATGTTGGGTTGCTCAATGAAAGGCAGAGCTGGGCTCAGGGCTGGGGAGTCTTGACATGTTCCTGCAGGAACTAAGTGACTAGTTTCCTCTTCAGGGCCTCACTCTCCCCCTTTCAAATGTGGCCAAAGTCCCTGACCCTTGAGTGCCTGGCAGTAGATTAGCCTGCAGAGTGACTCAAAGTTTTTGCCCCAGTCACACTCCTAACTCTTTAAAGCATTCTTCTTCTTCTTCTTTTTTTTTTTTTTTTTTTCTGGCTGCCCCCATGGCTTGAGGAAGTTCCTGGGCAAGGGCTCGAACACAAGCCACAGCAATTGTAAAGCTGAATACTTAACCACTAGGCCACCAGGGAACTCTTCATTAAGCATTCTGATCTCTTCTGCACCCCAAGGCCCTAGCTTCCAGTAGTTTCTCTTTCTGAAAAGTTCTTCCCTTCACTTTGATTTTGTTAACTCCTATACCCCTTAAATTTTCATTGTTAGGCCTTTTCCTCAAAGGGGATTTCCTTGACACTTCCCTCCCCACTCCCCCAATCTAAACTGGGCTCCCCTTGCTATACACTCTCAAAGCCTTTTTTAAAAAGAGTATTTATCACACTTTGTAATTCAAGATCAATCTGGGGAATGATTGGCTTTATATCTGTCTCTCCCAGTCGACTTTAATTTCATGAAGTCAGACAGAGTGGTTTTTCAGTCTAGTACCCCAGTATCTGGCCCAATGCCTGACATATAGTAGGCTCAACATGTTTGTTAAAAAATATTGATAAAATTAGGAATAAATGAATGTCTATCCATGCTTCCTTTGGTGCTTAATATGGAACCTGGTTCAATAAATGTTTCCTCCCTCCATCCTCCCTTATTCCTTCCTTTCCTCACTGGCCCATTCCCTGGGAAACTTCTTCTTAGATATGCATCTTCTCATGGGAACTTCAGGCATGAAGACGCCAGATGAGTCAGCAGGAAAGAAAAGCATGGCTGGGCCATATCATGCTTGGAGTAGGCCTACATGAGGAGGTAGACAACAGGGTACCTGATCCCCAGCATCTTCCAATGCTGCCCAGGCTCAACTGGAAGTGTGAGCAGATGCCAAACCATAATAGGCCTGGCTTCAGTGTCCAAGACTGATCCTTCACTTAGCAACTAAGGCTACACTGAGTATGGAGACTCAGACCATGGAGCAGGTAGGAAGAATAATGGAAATATTAAAGAATCTCTCTGAGACCACCTAGTCATCCCAGGGGAAGCTTGTTGACTTAGCTAGGGACCTGCACCCCACTCCCGGTCTAAGGGGGGACTCTGTGAAGTCATCTCTGGAAAACAACTGTGCAGAATCTCCATATAACAGCTCTCAAAAGCAGAAAGGGACATGGGAGTCCACCTAGCTCAATTCTGGGCCCACTGACACTGGTATGCGAGGCCCCAAACCCCTCTACAGCTTCCTCAGCAGGTGTTTTCACAACCTCTGCTTGCATATCCCCAGCCACAGGGGGATCATTGCTCCAGAAGAAGGAAAAGCCTGGATACTCTGTTATTTCATCTGAGTATCTCTCCTCACTGGACTGACCATGCAGTCAAAATTCAGATCCCATTTTGGGGATGGTCTCGGTCCAGGGAACATGGTAATGTGGAAGAACAGAATCTTTTGTCAAGCTTTCAAAAGTCTGAGGGAACCCTAGCAAACAGGTCCTGACAAAGGTCGGGCAGACTGGCCTGTACAACCTGCCAACCCAATGGGCAAGGTGCCTATAGATGCAAGGGCTTCTGGAGGGTGGGGACCAAGTCTCCCTTGTTCACTGTTCCTATCACATGGCTGCTGCCCAGTAAAGGGACAGAGCTGTAGTCATCTTTGTGGCCAGCACAGTGCCTGAGCTTATTTGTCAAATGAATGGATGGATGAATTCTCTTCCTTGGGTAAGTTACTTCACTTGGGTAAGATTCTTCATGAATCTCTGATTCATTTTCCTTATGCTTCCAGTGAGTATCACAATTCTTGTTTTATCCAGCTCCTGAGAACAGTGCTTAGGAGGAGAGAAGGCAAAGTCATTTGACATATTTCGGAAAGGGTCTGAAAAATCTGTCCTTTTTTCAACCTTCTCTGTCCTTCCATTTGCAGAGGAATGTCAACTTCTAACGGGTCCTCTGTCTCTGGCTCCATACTTCTCCTCAGCAGGACCTCCCTCTCTGTACTTTACTGTGCCCAAAGCTCACAGGGGTCCCCCAGCCATGAACAAGAGACTTCCATCTCAAGGGCCTCCTTCCACCAGTCTTGACCTCATACTCTGGCTTCAGCTGCTCCCCCACCCCGCCCCATCTCTGAAAGCATCTATTGCCCACTGGGCCCTGGAAGTTACCCCTAAAGCTTATGGGCCTCAATGAAGATCACTTTTTGGCAGCTACCACAGTGGCGGATTAGACAAGAATTAGGATCCGTCATCAAGAAGGCTAAAGCTATGCAGCCTGGACTTATTTTCACATCTGCTTGAGAACTGAGAGGAATAGTGGGTCAGCTCAGAGAGGAGATAAACATAATCCTAACTATTGCTGAAGTAAAACTTCTCAAGGACAGGATCCCCTTCTCTGGCCTGGAGAGAGCATTTAACACAAGATGAACTTTAAGAGTGCATCTCAGTCATTCCCCTGCCCCTGTGCTGGGCTACCCTGAAACTATCTCAAACTAAGAACACTCTCTGCACTGTTTAAAATGTGGCAGTTTAAGATAAATTGAAAACAACTAAACACTCTACAGTAGAGGATTGTTTAAATAATTACAGCTCATATACAGAATGGAACACTGGACAGTTTTTTTTAATTACAATTTTGGAGGCTCCTTAATAGAAATAATATATAATGTTTTGTTTTGTTTTGTCTGGCTGTGCCTGTGGCGTGTAGATGTTCCTAGGGCAGAGATCGAACCCATGCCTCAGCAGCACCCCAAGCAGTTGCAGTGACAACACTGGATACTCAACCTGCGGTGCTACAAGGAATTCCCTATAATGTTATAATAGATGAGAGACTGGAAAGAAATACATTAAAATGTGTATACTGATTACCTAGGATGGTGGAGTTACACATGATTTTTATTTTCTTCTCTGTATTGTCAGTACTTACCAAACTGTATCCACTAAATCTATGTCATATTGAAGTACTGATCCTCGCTACAACATGAATGAATGCACCTTGAAAACAACATTTGGGGATGTGGCTTCCCCCAAACTACAAAGCAAATACTCAACAAATCTCAACTGAGTACCTAGGACCAAAGGAAATGATGAGTCTGGTGCCCCCGATGGGGTTTAGAAGGGGAACTGGAAAGCCTATATGGTAGAGGTACGAGCTTCGTCCCAGTTCTGCCTTCAGCTCCCTGAGTGACCTTGAGAACTGAAATGGGCTCTTAAATACCCTCAAGTCCAAAGAGGGTGGATGAGTGGCACATGTGCTACCCCTCCCCTCTCCCTCATCCATGGGAACGCAGACATCACTGGTCTATCACGGGACTCTTTCACCCTTAGCCCAGATATCTTTGAGGAATCTACCTCCAGACAGTGTTCCAGGTAGCCACTGCCTATTATGTAAACTTTTATTCCTTCATTTAATTAATTAATTAATTAATTAATTTTTGCTTTTTAAGGCCACACCCACGGCATATGGAGGTTCCCAGGCTAGGGGTCGAATCAGAGCTACAGCTGCTGGCCTACGCCAGAGCCACAGCAATGCTAGATCTGAGCTGCATCTGCGACCTATACCACAGCTCATGGCGATGCTGGATCCTTAACTCACTGAGCGAGGCCAGGGATCGAACCCGCAACCTCATGGTTCCTTGTCAGATTCATCTCTGCTGCGCCACAATGGGAACTCCTATTCCCCTCATTTTACAGTTAAGAAGAAAAGTTTCTCAAAGCCACAGAATGAGTTACTAGCCACTCCAGGACTTGCACCTGGGACTCCTGCATCCCTGTCCAATGTGTGTTCCACTGACCATCTTCCTCTAATGGTATTTCTCTGTGCAGCTATGGAGTGGAAAATAAGATAATTTACCTGAACACACTTTCCAAACTGTTCAGTGTAGTACATATGTGTGGGGAAGTGTTGATTGTTACGATAGCAATTGAGAAACTTATCAGTCTTATATATTTCAAGTACCCAGGCTATGTGAGCTTTCTGAAGGAAAAGAGAAATACCCAGAACACATGATTCTAGAAGAGAAATTAGTGAGCAGAGGTGGCCAGTGAGAAGAGATTTTAAACATGCAAATAAGCACAAGGCCAGGTCCAGGATCTGAAAGAAATCAGGCAGAAGGTAAGAAGTCACTGTTTTTCTGCCTGGCTTCTGGTTTGCTTTTTGTCTCAGCTTTTCATGGTCATGGCTGCCACAGGCTAGGGCCAATCTGGAGTTGTGGAAATATCTGCTACATGAAATATACACTTATACACAAATTAGAAGTTGGAGTAATTTGTGCGTACTTGCAGAGGGATGAATACATGGCCTGTCTGTTCTGCCAGATTTGTGGCTCGCACTCTGGGCCCTACCCAATGCTGGCTGTATTTCTCCCATCCTGGATGCACTACTCCTTTATAATTGTTTTTAACTGTTTTGAAACATCTGTATAGTTTGTGAATATTCTTCTGCATGGGGAGCTTCGTTGATATTGTGGATGGTGTCCTCTTGGAAGTGTTTAGCAGGTGGCTGAATCCCAGGGTATGCTTCAAAGACCCATGCAGCCTCTAGGGCACATCCAGACACAGTAGGCATCACCACCCATGGCAGGCAGTGGGTGCCTTTTTTAGACCAAGGCTCCGGAGCTGGGCAGGACTGAGCCCTTCTGTGGTTATAGAACAACTTTCCCACAATGCACTGGAATGGTAGCCTGATCCTCAGGCCGTCTCTTGTTTTCTACCCTCCCTTGCTTTTCAAAAGCCTTGACGTTCTCATCTGTGACATTGTCTCTCAGGGTCTTTGTCAAAGCCGGGAAGAGAAGGTTTCTAGAGCACAGAGCACAGGGCTGCCTGTGGAGAGGCAGGCACTTTCCTTCCTTTATCCAGGGACACAGCCATTCCAGAGCCTATCCCTCCCTAACCTGCAGCCTCACTCTCTGAGAGAGCAAACCAGTGGTCATGAGGAAACCAGCAAGTCGCTGTTAGCTCTTAGTCAAGAGATTTTATTTCCGCTACCAGAGGCCTTGTTTTTTTTTTTTTTTTTGTCAGAATGTTAGATTTTCTTCAGAATGAGGGCTGATTTTTTTCAGAGGCTTTTTCAGAACTATTAATGCAGTTTACACTAATAGATCTTCTAGTATTGAATCACCCTTGCATTTCTTCATAAACCTGTTATGATCATGATGTTTCTTTTTGTTTGTTTGTTTGTTTTTTAATTTTTTTTTTTTGCATTATAGCTGGTTACAGATTTCTGTCAAATTTTCCAACTGCACCGCGTGGTGACCCAGTTACATGTACATATATGGATTTGTCACGTGTGATTAGACATACATAGTTCCCTATACTATACAGCTGGATCTCCTTGCTTTTCCATCACATGATGTTTCTTAATGTTCTTTTGAAGTCTGTTCAGTACAATTTTATTTTGATTTTTTTGCATCGATATTCATAAATGATATTTATCTGAAATGTTCTTATTTTAAAATTATCTTTATCATATTATATATCATATCATATTTAGATGTCAGTGTTATACTCACTTTGAAGAAAGAAATTGGAAGTTTTCCCTCATTTTCTCTGACGCAATTTAAGTAGCACTAAGACTGTGTGGACCCTTTTGCAAGATTCCTCTATGACAACATCTGGGCTACTGACTTCTGTGGGATCACTTCAAAATAATTTCTTTTAGTTCTATTATAACTGTTCTCCTTAGTCTTTTTATCAACACTTGGGCCCATTTTGGTAAATTGTATTTTCCTATAAAATGATGCGTGTTATCTAGGTTGTCTAATTTACTTACATACAGTTATGCAAAGTAATTTTTAACCACTTTTTAAAAGTTCCTCTTTATCAATAGTTATCTCCCTTCTGTCCTCTCATTTGTGCTTTTCCTCTTTGAAAAATTAAATTTGTTAGTGGTTTATCTCTTGAATGTTTCATCAGAGATCCGGAATTTTGATTGACTTAATCTCCTGCTTTTCTATTTTCTGCAGAGGCCTTGTCTTTATCTACGGACCCACTCAATCTCTCCAGCCCTCTTGGAGGCAGATGTTATCATTAGCTTTATGTTAGCAATGAGGAAGTTGGTTCAGTTACAGGACTTTTAAATAGGGCTGTCATGAGTTTGATGAGTTAATACATGTAGAGCTCTTAAAATAGCATCAAGCTTATAGGTATCTCAATAGATAGCAATTAGTACTACTATTTAATAGAGGGAGGGAAGATTGGGCCCAGGTTATAGACAATCATGGATGCTCAGGGTATAAATGTGGACTTTCCTGCGAATAATGGGAAACTATTGACAGTTCTTGAGTCAAGGAGTATCATGAGATGGAACTGTGTCCTATGATGGTCAGAATAGCAGATTCATAGTACAGACTCTCCTAGCGAGAACTGAAAATTCTGGCATTTTCCCAATGTCCGAAGAGATGGGAACAATTGGTATTTTGGGGATCTGGTACCTTTCTAGCAAGTTATCCTGAGTACCTGAAACTTCTGTTCTGGGATTTGATGTCATGGGCATGCGACAGCCTGTGAATCAAGGCTCCTCTGCTCTCTGTGCCCTAATCTTACCTTTCCCTCCCTGACCATCAGACACTCAGGGAATCTCATCCCTGGGAGACAGGCTTCTGAAAATATTGTGATGTTTGGGTGCGGGGAGTCGCAAGCAATGACTTCGTCCCCATAACTCAGGCCACTAGCATTCTTTACCTGATGGTGATACCAGCCTCTTTGTGTCTGTCATTTGCACTCAGATATTGTTTCTGGCCCTTCCCCCCAATCTGTTCTGTATTGGGTTTGGCCAATGGAAGACATTGGTTGGAGACCAGAGGGCAAGACAATGTGGGCCATTCTCTGCCTCTGGTTCTGCCTGGGGTGGTGGTACTGGCAGTAACCATGTCGCCCTTGTGCTTCCTTTCTCAGCAGACAACACTGTGCTTTTAACTTCCATTGGATTGGCCCAGATTCAGGGCTCTAATAATCCCCTTTTCCCATTGTTCCCTCAGCCTAGGGGTGATAGCTATCTTCTGGTGCTGCTAAACTGTAGGCTGCCTCACTCTCCCCCATTTGGCTTCTCAGCTCTTCTGCCCTCTGTGTAACCCAGACCTCATGGTAAGTTTCCTCCATTGAGAAGACACAAAGTGGGTTCTGTTTTCTGAACTGGATTATGCCTGATATGCCTTCCCTACTGGTCTCTCTGAGTTGGCTCTTGCCTTTTTCCAATCTATCCTTTCCACAGAAGTCAGAATGATCTTTCTAAAATGCAAATCAAACCACATACCACCATGTACAGAACCTTCCAATGGCTTCTTATTGCCCTTAGAATCAAGTCCAGTGTCTGCCACGGCTCCCATGAGCTCTGACCTCTGCCAACCTCTAACATGTCATCCTGTATCTGTTCTTCTGCTTTCACTTGCTCTAAACACATTGGGTTTCTCAAACACTCCAAATGTTTCCAGCCTCAGGGCCTTTGCCCATGCTGTTTTCACTGCCTGAAACACCCTTCCTCTCCCCACCCACCCACACGGCTTTTGCCTAATCAAATCCTGTTCATTCTTCAGAAGTCTGTTTCATTATCCCCTTTTTTTCTGGGAAGCCCCCCTGGCCCTCCAAGGTAGGTTAGTTCCCCCTGTGCATGCTCTCATTATGTCCCATCCTTTCCAAGCATAGAATCACTGGAATTAATAATTTGACAGATTTACAGCCTACCTCATGCTCTACTATAAACTTCTTAAGGGGGAAGGACCACATTTCTTTTGTTCATCACTTTATACCCAGTGCCTAGCACGTAAGAGACACCCAAAAGTATTTGCTGAATGAAAAAATGACTTCTGGCCTCCAGTTCTCCTAGAGAGGTCAGGATGGGGAAGAGAGGCCAGGCAGGCCTTTTCCAGCTTCTTTGCCCTGCCTACTGAGGCCTAGGGCAGATGAGGTGAGTGCCTGGCACCTGACAGCAGGAAAGGCCTCTGATCCTTGTTTCTCCCTCTCAAGAATAACTCTTTCTTGACTCGCCAGGGGACAAAGAAGCTAGCAGAGTTCTAAGACTCTTCTGAGACTGTGGGACTGTAGACAGGCCTGGCTTCTCAAGTTCATCTCCCAGGCTGGAGAGGCAGCTGGGAGCACCCAAGGGAGGACAAACGAAGAAAGCTTCTTTCAGAGCAATTCAGTCAGGGCTGTTGAGTGTGTGTGTGTGTGTGTGTGTGTGTGTGTGTAATTGTGAGTCTCTGTGTGAATGCTTACGTGTCTGAGAAGAGCCACGCATGAGGAGAGGAGCAATATGTGCCACATGGTATTGGCAGCTGCATGTGAATGTGTGCATGTGAGAGCCAGTACATGGGGAGAGCAAGACCTTGTGTGTGTGTGTGTGTGTGTGTGTGAGGGAGAGAGAGAGAGAGAGAGAGAGAGAGAGAGAGAGAGAGAGAGAGAGAGCTCTCTTGGTGAAGGGATATTACTGAGTGCATGTGTGACTGTGTGAGAGCAAGGAGGATGGGAGGGAGGGAGGGAGGCAGGGAGGTGGGTAAGAGGCTGGCCTGCCTGCTGTCCCACACAGTTTGAGTCACAGAAATGTGGTCACCAATAAGCAGGGTGATTCTGCCAGAAGAAGGTGCTGCCTTCTTCTAGGGAAGGAAAGGGGAAGAAAGATCTTTTATTTTTATTTTTATTTTTGGTCATGCCCACAGCACGGGGAAGTTCCCAGGACAGGGATCGAAAGTGCACCGCAGCAGTGGCCACAGGAGAAGAAATATCATGACTTCTCTCTACTCCCCTCCTCCCCGCCTCTCATCCCCTGCAGGTGCTTCCTATTGACTGAACCCAGTGGGAGCTTAGAGGGCCAGGGAGGCAGGTGATACCTTCCCTAAGGGTGGGCTGCCCCCTGTCTACTGAGGGTAAAAAGCAGAGTAGAGAAGGGAAAAGAATAGAGCCAGGGGAGTGGTTGAGGAGCCAAACGAGGTTAATCAATAAAAGCTCTCCGATAGAAGTGAGGGAGAGGATAGAGAGCTGCCCTCTGAGGACCTAGCGGTCAAGTTCAGATTGAACAGGGTGAATAGATAGTGTTGAGTTTGGGCCACTGGCTTTGTTCTGGGCAGGATTGCCTGGAGGTCAGTAAGCGAAACCACACAGTCATATATTGGGGAAAGTTCTGGTCCAGTTTGAAGGGTGGGAGTTATTGGGGAAGAGAGGTGGAGCTGTGAAATGGGGGTGGGGAAGCTCCTTCCAAGAGGAAGTTCTCAGAGCGGGCCATCTGGGTGGGGACTGCTGGGCTGCACAGTGGGGGACATGGATGGCGCAAGTACATTCAGTTTCTCTGAATGTACAGCATTCAGTGCCAGTTGCTGCCCTGGCACTGAAAAATTGCTTTGGGACTGAGACAGGCTGGGACCTGGGACCCGTTACTGGAGTGTTTGTATCTGGACCAACATCTCCAGAAATAGAATACAATGAAACTATAAGGAACTAAAAATAACTGCATGCATGCTCAGTTGGGGCGAATTATGAACAAAATACAAAAAGGCCAAAACCCAACGGCCACTTCTGAGATTCCAGGAGCAAAAGCAGGGTACTGTGCATGATACCTGCACACAGCACCACCAAGGAGGTAGGCAGATCGCCTAAGCCACCCCTTCAGCCCTACCCAATCCACTCCTACTCTCACTCCATTTAAGGAACCAGCTCACCCCCAGCCCCTCAACTACCCTAAGCCCAGAGAGCAAGCATGAGCACTTGTTACTTGTTTTCACCTCCTAGTGCTACAGCTCAAGCCCCAATAAAACCTTGTCTGAATTCCTTGTCTGACCTCTCATCAATTTCTAGTGATTAGAATCCAAGGACCCACATCAGTAACAGGACTACCCTGCTCTCCTCTCTATCTGCCTCTTCCCTCTCTACCTTCAGGGAAATCCCAAGGCCACTCTTGGCAAGACATTCCCTGAAATCTCAGATGTTACATGGGGACAGAACCAGAGGAGCTAGACTGCATATGCCAGCTGCCAAAACGGGTCAGACATTCCAAAAAACCAGAGTTGGTGAGGGGTGTTTAAACACCGAAGCAGTTACCCATGAGAGGGTGTGGGAGCCTGTGCCTGGAGGAAGTGGCAGCCTGCTAGGGGTCCACGCAGAACTGGGATTCAGGGGACTTGCCTTCCGGGATTGGGTCCATCAATGACTCTGATCTTGAGAAAGTACATTCTGGCCTTTGAACCTCAGTTTCCCCATTTACAACAGTGAAATCACCACGTTGGCCTTAAATGGGTTTTATGAGGAAGAAAGGGTGAACAGAGGAGGAAGTAGTTTTAAAACTGTGACTCACCAGGTTAAACAGGAAGTGTGGTGAGAAATACTGGGCTTCCTGGGGTCTCATTGAACAGGGGAACATATTTGTTCAATGGATGAATGAATGAATATCCTTGTATAGACATGCATTTCCATGTGTACCAAAACTTGAAATATTCACAGGCTCAAATGCTATATGGGGAGGGGAACTTTTTGACCTGGAATGTATGCACACGTCTGAAATCATGGGTGTAAGACTCCATAAGGGCTGAGGCATCTGGGCAGGAGACAGCCCAGAGGAGAGAGATGCAGACCACTCAAAGCCTGCTTGGAGGCACACACTCGTGCTCAGTCTTACTGAAAACCTAGATTTTCTGGAAGAAGCCATGGCCAGGGAGGGCCTCACATCCAATTCCATCTGGCCTCAGTTGCTCTTTTTCCAGTTTGCTTTTGAGCTTGACTGGAAATATATTACTCGCGTTGATTTGAGACCCTGCCTGGGTATGATTTAGAGGGGTTAGATGTGAAAATGAAGGAGATACAATGTTATAATTTAAGACCACTAGAGAAAAGATGAATATATGTGGAATCTAAAAAAAAAAAAAAAGAAAAAAGATACAAACAAACTTATTTACAAAACAGACTCAGACATAGAAAATAAATTTATGGTTACCAAAGGGGCTGGGGGGGGGGATAAATTAGGAGTTTGTGATTAACATATACATACTAGTATATATAAAATAAGTAAACCACAAGGACCTACTATATAGCAGAAGGAACCATACTCACTATCTTTTAATAACCTATAATGGAAGAGAATCTATAAGAATAGATTTGGGCATATGTATATATATAACTGAATCACTTTACTGTATACCTGAAACTAACTCAACATTGTAAATCAGCTATATTTCAATAAAAAATTAAAAACAAACAAAAAACAAACAAACAAAAAAAGTAGAGAGCATTGGACTGGGAGGCAGAAATTCCCTTCCACTCCTGGTGTGCTGTGGGACCTGGGCTAAGGGGCTAAGTTGCTTGCCTTCCATGGGCCCCTGTCTCGGAAGCTGGGGAAGGTTTTAAAGGCCGGGTGAGCTGAAAGAAGCTGAGACCAGATGGGGAAGGGCCTGTAATTCCTGCCTGAGAAGTGAGGACTTTGTGTTGAAGGTGAAGGGGAGCCCTGTGCGTTTGTCGAGGCAGGCAGGGCATAGTCCGCGCAGTGCTTAGGAAGATGTGAACTTCAGCGGGGCCCGTCCTTCTGCCTGAGTCCTTGTCTGCTGGAGACATGGAAAGGAGTTCTTATCAGACTGTGAGCTCCATGAAAGACTGAGAGCTCCAGTGGAAGGCACTCAGAGCAAAGGCACATCAGACTCCCGCACTAGACTTTAAGTCCCTTGGGAATGCCATTCGATGACCCCTCTAGAAACTGGGCCTCCAAGCTGGATGTTCAGACTCTGCCTGTGAACAGATCAGCCTCCCCGTTGTCCTCCTCCTCCACCACCTCAGCAGGTGGCCAGAGACGCTTCACTGCCTCCCCAGAGAGGCCTGTCCCTCTCGTGCTACAGTGTCCTCCTGCCCCTCCACTAAGGGCCTTATCAGCTCCATGCAGTCTCTAGGCCATAGAACTTAGGGCTGAAAAAGGGTTCATAGACCATCTAGGATAATGATTTTCAGCCCTACTTGCACACTGGAGTCACCTAAACAAAGTAAAATGATTACCAATACGTGGTTCCACCTCCAGAGACTCTGATGTCATTGGTTTGGGTGATGGCCTGGGCATCCAGTGATTCTGATATGTAGCCAGGGCTGAGAACCATGAGAGAAAGACAAATATATGATATCACTTATATGTGGAATCTAAAAGAAATGATGATAAGAATCACCTGGGGTACTTGTTAAACACACCTATTTCTTGCTGCTACCTCTGAATCTAGATGGGTCTCTTTCTGAATGGATGGAGGGTGTAGTGTTTCTAGCATCCAGGTAATTCCATCCTGTTCTTTCTCTTCTTACACGCA
This sequence comes from Catagonus wagneri, assembly GCA_004024745.2. Classification (NCBI taxonomy): domain Eukaryota; kingdom Metazoa; phylum Chordata; class Mammalia; order Artiodactyla; family Tayassuidae; genus Catagonus; species Catagonus wagneri. The sequence goes on from PVHT020000027.1 coordinate 496,604, forward strand.
GAGACAAGCCTCATGGAAATTTCCATGAGCAGGTTAGGAGTGAAAAGTTGGTGCTGGGGACCTCTCACAGAGCTGTTTACCCTGGACAGTAACATGGTAGCATGTTTATTGACCAACAAGCAGATACTCCAAGACTTAGAAACCATGAAGTGTAGATGAGGCCTCAGTCCTTGGGGATGCCCCTTCAACCTTTTTAGCAAATCCCATGATGATCTGAATAATCAAAATAGAAGGGGAGATCCCCTCATGGCTCAGTGGAAATGAACCTGACTAGCATCCATGAGGACACAGCTTCAATCCCTGGCCTTGCTCAGTGTATTAAGGATCTGGTGTTGCCATGAGCTGTGGTGTAGGTCGCAGACGTGGCCCAGATCCCGTGTTGCTGTGGCTGTGGTGTAGGCTGGCAGCTACAGCTCTGATTCAACCCCTAGCCTGGGAACCTCCATATGTTGTTGTTGCAGCCCTAAAACGATAAAAAAATAAAAAAGAAGGGAGTTGGAATAGAGCTCCCAATAAGTCTAGCTTTTCCCTCCTGCCTTGGAAAAGACAGTGTTGGGCAGATAAGCAAGAGATTGGGTGTAGGGAGAGAGAAGCAAGGAAGAGGGAATGGTAAGGGGGGGTAGGCTGAAGGTGCAGGGAGGTGGGCCCTGGAGACACAGAGCCAGAGGCACAAATGCTGGTATCTGAACCTCTGACATATCCCTTTAATATCCAATGCCACAGAGAAATGCCGAGTAGCAACTTTAAGACTAGCCATAGTAGACTCTTAAAGAATATTTGTTCAATACATGAATATCCTGAGCTTCAGGGTTCTGAGGACACACCTCTGGGGTAGCTGTTGAGAAGCAGTCTGGATGAGCTGAGCAGAGACTCCCCTTCACCAGGGCCAATTTGCTTTGGGTTGTTATATATATATTTAAAGTTCGATTTCATTGAACTATATGATTTTTTTTAAAAAGTGTAGAAGCTACAGATGTGTTCTGATGTTTTGGTATAGAGAAGAGAAAATTGAGACTTTGAAGAGAGATGGGGCTTGCCTTGGTCACACAGTCAATGAGAGAAGAGGCACTGGGGTCACAGCTGTGTGAGGTCTAGATTTCAGACTCCCCAAAGCTGTCGGAGGGTCATCTTCACCAGCTCAAACCTCCCTCACCCGAACCTCTGTTCCTCCATCTCCAGTATACTTATATGGCCTGGGGATTGGGAAGAAACCTTGAAGGAAGGAAAGGAAGAAGGGATGGAGAAGGAAGAGAAGGAAGAAAGGAAGGGAACACTGCGCTGTGTGTTCTGAAAGAAGGGGAATTTGGGAGGAGAGAGCATTAGGAAACCAGGGTTTCCTTGAAGAGCAGCATTTCTTGGGAGAAACTTGGCTGGACTGGAGAGAAAAAAAATCAAACTTGACTTTAGGAAGGGGTCCCAGACTGAACTCTGTAAGGACTCAGAGCACTTGGTGTGGCCTTTCTTGCAATACACCAGAGTAAGGAGGCTTGGGAATCTATAGACAAAGCCTTCATGCATCAAAGAACATTAACAGGTCGTATAGATACCGTATAAAATGGGAGAAATAGTTGCAAGTCCTATATCTGATAAGGGTTATTATTCAGAGCAGAACTCTTACAACTCAATGACAAAACGAAATCAAACAACCCAATTCAAAAATGGGCAAAGGACTTGAATAGTTATTTCCCCAAAGAAGATATACAAAGAGCCAAAAAGCACAGGAAAAGATGGTCAACATCACAGATTATTAGGGAAATGCAAATCAAAATCACAGTGAAATACAACTTCACACCCAGTAGGATGGCTGTAATTTTTTTTCTAAAAGAGGAAAATAAATGAGTTGACAAGCATATAGAGAAATAATCCTTGTATATTGTTGGTGGGCATGTAAAATGGTCCAACCTCTAAGGTAAACACTTTGTTTCTTCCTTAAAAATTAAACATAGAGTTAACATATGACTCAGCAATTCCATTCCTAGAAATATAGCCAGAAGAATTAAAACAAGAGCTCAAATAAGCACTTGTCCACAAATGTGCATGGTAGCATTATTCATAAAAGTCAAAATGTGGAAACAACCCAAATGTCTATTAATGGAAAAAAGAATAAACAAATTGTGGTTTATCCATACAATTAATTACTATTCAGCCACAAAAAGGTAATGGAGTACTGATCTATCCATCTATCTATCTATCTACCTACCTACTTACCTATCTATCTAAGAAATTAGGATGAACATTGAAAACATAAACTGATGAAGGATATTGTGAGAAAAAAATGTATATGTATATATGGCTGGGTCACTTTGCTGTACAGCAGAAATTGACAGAACCTGGTAAATCAACTATAATACAAAAGTTTTAAAAAAGAAAGCATAAGCTTAGTGAAAGAAGCCAGACCAGAAGTCACATAATTTATGATCCCTTTTATATGAAATATCCAGAATAAGCAAATCCATAGAGACAGAAAAGAGATTAGTGGTTGCCAGGGGATGGAAGGAGGGGTGAATGAGGATTGACTGTTTAATGGATACGAGATGTTCTTCTGGGGTGATAAAATTTTTGTTTTTTTCTTGAAGTATATTTGATGTACAATGTTGTCTTGGTTTCAGGTGTACTGAGGTCATAAAGTTTTGAAATGAGAGGCAGGTAGTGGTTGCACAACATTGTGAATACACTAAATGCCACTGAGCTGTACATTCAAAATGGCTAATAATATGTGAATTTCACGTCAATGAAAAGTTATGAGACATCACAGCTACCCTCTTTGTATACAAGAGACATGCCACCAAGGAATCACCTCCTCAGATCTGGTATTGTGTGGTCTTCTGAAGACAGAGCAACACATTTTCTACACACTCCAAGCTTAGCCTGATAAGCACTAGCAGCTACAGGATGCAAACAGTATTCCCTAATAAATCAATCTGGTTATATACAGTTCAAACTATGAAAACTAGGGTTATCCCATGGCTTCTTCTTTCTTATTGGAACCCCAGTTTTCTTCAGGTATCCAATCTTCTCTGCATGGGCATGTGCTTCAAGAGATGGGTTCTGATTGGTCTAAATCTATCATACAGGCTTCAGCCTCTGGCCTGTGATTGGCTTAGCCATGGACACGAGACACATTTCAGACTCATATACTTGGGGAAGCCTACTGGGGGGGGGGCTTCTAGTGCTTTCTAGCTTTATAACAGAGCTGCATGATAAAGAGATCTAGAGCAGTGTCATCCATTTTACAACCACACTCAGGATGAAACCACCATACAGATCAGAGAGGAGCCAAGGGAACCAAAGGCAGGTAAACCCTGAAATCATGTTGATACACACCCTCATCCTCTGTAGTAGATTGAATAATGGCCACCCACAGCTATCAAGCCCCAATCCCTAGTAAAATGATCCTTGTAGATATCATTAAGTAAATAGCCTTCAGATGAAGAGATTATACTGGATTATCCAGATAGGCTCTATATGCAAGCATCCTTATAAGAGAAAGGCATAAGAAGTTCTGAGAGATACACAGAGGAGAAGGCAATGTGGAGATGGAGCCAGAGATTGGACTGGTGTGGCTTCAGGCCAAGGACTGGCAACAATTGCCTAGAAGCCACCATAAACTAGGAGAGGAGCATGAAACAATTCGACCCCAGAGCCTCAGAAAGGAATGTGGCACTGGCAACACTTTGATTTCAGACTTCTGTACTCCACAGAGTAAGTTTCTGTTGGTTTAAACAACGCAGTTTGTAGTAATTTGTTATGACAGCCCTAAGAAACTAATATACACCATACACACGCCACGCACTGTTTGCTTCCCTTGGATAGGTTCTCTACTCACCCTTCCCAGCCTCGGTGGAGGTGGTCCTCCATCAGCCCTGTTCCCGGGGCCAGTTTCCCTAGGGCTGCCTCCCCCAGCTCCTTCGTTGCAAGGTGAGCTGGACCATGCCAAATGGGGCTGATGAGGAGGACTGTGGTGAATCCTACCTTCCCATTCCCTCACTCCTAGCCAACCCTTCCACCCCAGGAGCCCCTAGTGGCCCCACCACTTAGTTCCTGACCTTCCACAGCCTCCCATTAGCTTCCTGGCACCTATCTCCTTAGATCCTTCTGAGAGGCCTGCTCCTCTGTTCTCTCCCTCTTCCCACCGCAAAAGCTGCCTCCCCTGGAGCACGCCTCATCAAATCCCAAGAACTGATCCCGTCCACCAATCATAAAGGACTGGGCACAAGAAATGGATTCTGGGGCAACGTGGGTGGAAGGTATAGGAGCAGTCTACCTTCACCCACCAAATCTACTACCTCCCTTCTCTGGATCCCTGGCTTCTCATCAGTCACATGACAACTTTGGAATCAGGCAATTGTGGGGTTTAAATCCCACTCCCTCCACTTAGCAGCTGTATAATCTCATGCCAGTTCCCTCATCCCTCAGTGCCTCAGTCTCCTCATCTAAAAATGCAGATAACAATATTGCAAAAAGATCTTTTTTCTAGAGTGTGATCCTTCCTTTGCTGTATTAACAATATTTCCAGAGTTGGGAATATTTATTCTAAGACATTAAACATTTATTTATATGTGCATCATTTTTTTTGTCTTTTTGCCTTATCTAGGGCCGCACCTGTGGCATATGGAGGTTCCCAGGCTAGGGGTCTAACAGGAGCTGGAGCTGCTGGCCTTCGCCACAGCCATAGCAAAGCGGGACTTGAGACGCGTCTGCGACCTACACCACAGCTCACGGCAACGCCGGATCCTTTACCCACTGAGCAAGGCCAGGGATTGAACCCGCAACCTCGTCGTTCGTAGTCGGATTCGTTAACCACTGAGCTACGACGGGAACTCCTATATGTGCATCATTTTTGTTAACTGTGAAAATGCATAAAGAACTTGTCAATGTCCATTGACGGATGAATGGATGAAGATGTGGTGTGTTTGTGTGTGAATACATATATATAATGGAATATTAGTCAGCCATTAAAAAGAATGAAATAATGCCATTTGCAGCAACATGGATAGACCCAGAGATTATAATACTAACTGAAGTAAGTCAGACAAAGGCAAATATCATACGCTACCACTTATATGTGGAATCTAATAAAATGATACAAAAGAAACATTTATAAAACAGAAACAAACTCACAGATTTTGAAATCAAATTTATGGTTACCAAAGGGGAAAACTTTGGGGAGGAGGGATAATTACGATGATGGGATTAACCTATATATACTACTATATATAAAATAGATAACTAACAAGGACCTACTGTGTAGCATAAGAAAATCTACTCAATATTCTGTAATAACCTATACGAGAGAAAAGAATGAGTGTGTGTGTATGTGTGTGTGTGTGTGTGTGTGTGTGTGTGTGTGTGTGTGATTCACTTTGCTATATACCTGAAACTAATACAAGAGTATAAAGTCAACTATACTCTAATAAATAAATAAACAGTCAAGCGGGAAAAAAGGAAGAGGAAGGGCATTCATTCCAGGCAGAAGGCCCTGCACGTTAACAGTCTAGGGAGAAAATGAAAGCATGACATATTCCAGGAACTGCAAGAGGTCAAATGTGTGAGCAAAGAACATAAGGGAAGGTAGTGATAGAGGATGAGTCACATGGTCAAGGGGCCTGTTGTGGAGTGCCTGGTATGTCACACCAGGAATATGAGATTTTCTCTTGATGGCTTGAGGGGCCGTTGAAGGGCCAAACTTGAGGACCTTTGACTTTGGTCTTAAGGCAGAGAGGGTGAATGGCCCACTGTGTCCTTGAGAGCTGCACACCCCACTCACATGGCAGAATGGCCTAGAGAGAAAACATCCGTGCTCTGTAGCCAGACTATGTGGATTGGAAACTCTGGTCTGCCGCTTAATATGTAAGTGACCTTGGACAATTTCCTCAAACTCTATAGGCCTCAGTTTCCTTATCAATAAAATGGGGATAATATAACACCAACCTTAGAGGGTATTGTGAGGAATAAATGAAATAATACATGTAAAGCACCAGGCACCTTGTGAACTACTTGATATAGAGCAGCTATGATTTTTTTTAATTTATTACACACATAAATATCCTCCCACAATATGTCAAGCACTGTTCTAATTATTAACTAAATATTAATTCTTTTAACCCTCCTAACAACTCTAGGATGGCTGGCTAGGAGGAGGTACAAAAGCCTCTGGGAAAATAAAACTGACAAGGTCAACAGTCAGCCTAAACCTGAACAGAATTCCCATAAGGATGGGAGGTCAGGAGCAGTGTGACAGTCCCCTGGGAATAGAAGGTTCTAGATGGACCAGTGTGACACCTTTGTGTGTGCATCTGTGTGTCTGTGTGAGTGTTGGGAGCAGTGCAGATGCAGTGAATGGCAATGCCCGGTACCAAGCCAATCCTCTCCAACTGCAGAGCCAGCTTGCCGTGAGTAAGATAAGAACAGAAGTAGAAGGGTCTCGTGTGAAGACTTTTTAGCTCTGGAAAGAAGAGGAGCTCCCTTTCCTGTACAACTTGGCCAGGACTGGCCCGAGTGAGGGGTGAACACATATCTCTAGCCCTGTCCCCTGTCACTGTAGTCTGTTTAGAAGGCCTGGCCTGGGAGATGTCTGGGCCAACACCTCATTTCAGCCTTGAAAACACTGCCCTCCTGTCTCTTTCCTCTCCGTAGCCCTCAGCTGGCCAGAGGCCCAGGCCCCCTCCCTTCTCTCTCCCAAATAGGCTGCCTCCTTCCCTTACAGGGCAAATGGCTGAAGACAAAAGCATTGCAGTGCAGCATCCCACAGACGCCCCGTCACCTCTGTTGGCAGGGCTGACCAATGTGTGGGATTTACCCATGAGTAGGGGCTACAGGATGGTCAGTGGCTGGGCCCAGACCCAGGTCTCCAGCCCTGCCAACTCCTGGACAAGCAGTTCATCCAACACTCCCGGTCTGAAGGGCTGTAAGCATCTGCCTGCCGCTGTCCTTGCCCGAGAACCTGTGTGCCCACCACAGTCTGATTCCAGCAGAGGCGTGATGGGACACAGCACAACTCGGGGCGGGGGGTGTTGCGTAACCCAGTAAGTGAGAGAGAAAGGGTGTATGTTAGAGACTCCTGCGTGTTTGTGCAGGGACATGCATGTCTGCGTGTGTGTGTACCTATTTTGTGTCGGCTTGTTTTGCCACCGTGTGAGCACATGCTTGTGTGCCCTGTGTCTCCATGCGTGACTATAAACAGTGCATCTTTTTTCCTTTTTTTCTTATGTATGGTTGCTTTGCAATGTTGTGCTAGTTACAGGTGTACAGCAATGATATTCATATATCTTTGATATTCATATTTCATATATATATATTTCAAATAAGATATTCATATTTCATATATATATATATATTCTTTTCCAGATTCTTTCCATTATAGGTTGTTACAAGATACCAAATATAGTTCCCTCTACTGTATAGTAGGTCCTTGGTTTTTTAATCTATCGTATATACAATAGTGTATATCTGTTCATCCCAAACTCCTAATTTATCCCTCCCCTACTTTTCCCCTTCTGTAACCATGTTTGTTTTCAATGTCCTTGAGTCTGTTTCTGTTTTATAAATAAGTTCATTCATGTCATATTTTAGATTCCACCTGTAAGTGATATCATATGGCATTTTTCTTTCTCTTTCTGACTTACTTCACTTAATATGATAATCTCCAGATCCATCCATGTTGCTGCAAATGGCATTATTTCATTCTTTTTTTTATGGCTGAGTAGTTATTTCATTGTGTGAGTGTGTGTATACCACACCTTCTTAATCCATTCCTCTGTGAATGGACATTTATGTTGCATCCATGTCTTGGCTACTGTAACAGTGCTGCAGTGAACACTGGTGGGCATATACCTTTTCAAATTAGCATACTCATCTTTTCCTGGCGTATGTCCAGAAGTGGGATTCTTTTTTTTTTAGGGCTGCACCTGCAGCATATGGAAGTTCCCAGGCTGGGAGTCGAATCAGAGAGCTGTCAGCCTATGCCACAGCCACAGCAATGCAGGATCTGTGTCTGTGACCTACACCACAGCTCACAGCAACGCTGGATCCTTATGAACCCACGTCCTCATGGTTACAGTCAGGTTTGTTTCTGCTAAGCCACAACGGGAACTCCCAGAAGTGGGATTCTTGAATCATACAGTAACTCTAATTTTAGTTTTTGGGGTTTTTTTTGTCTTTTTGCCTTTTCTAGGGCAATACTCGTGGTATATGGAAGTTCCCAGGCTAGGGGTCTAATCGAAGCTGTAGCAGCCAGCCTACGCCACAGCCACAGCAACGCGGGATCCTAACCACGTCTGCAACCTATACCACAGCTCACCGCAACGCCGGATCCTTAACCTACTGAGCGAGGCCAGGGATTGCACCATAACCTCATGGTTCCTACTAGTCAGATTCGTTAACATTAACCACGGAGCTGCAATGAGAACTCCTAATTTTAGTTTTTAAACACACCTTAACACAGAGCATTTTGAGGACCATTCTGCCGGAGCCATTGACCGCATTATGTCCAGACAGCTGGTTAACAACATAAAATCATCATGTTTTTATAATCAGGCAATGGACTCCTCTAACATTCCTGAGCTTTTCCTTGCTCCTGAATTCCTCCATCAGTCCCCATCAGGGCTAGGGCCACCAATTGAATGAGCTGAAGTGGTGATATGGGGATGCCCTTTTATTTTTGTCATAAAGCATTAATGCTCAATTATTTCTTGCTTCTTTAAGGAAAGACAAGACTTTTACTTGGTTTTATGCATCATCTTTTTTTTGCATGCATAAGCTACCTATACAATGCTTCTTTTATGATTTCCGATTTTGGTTTCTTTTTTCAGTTTTATTGAGAAATAATTGACCTACATCACTGTAAAAGTCTAAGGCGTACAGCATGGTGGTCTGATTTACAAGTATAGTGAAATGATTACCACAATAGGTTCAGCTAAGACCCATCATCTCATACAGATACAATAAAAAGAAAAGAAAAAAAATGAAAAATTTCTCCTTGTGATGAGAACTCTTAGGATTAACTCGCTTAACAACTTTGCTGTACATCATACAGCATTACTAGCTATAGCCATCACATTGTACACCGCATCCCTGGTCCTTATTTATTTTATAACTGGAAGTTTGTAACTGTCGACTACCTTTCTTCAATTTCCTCTCCCATACATTCTGCCTCTGGTAACAAGTCTGATCTCTTTACCTATGAGTTTATTTTTTTTTGTTTTTTTAAAGATTCCACATATAAGTGAGATCATACAATATCTGTCTTTGCGTGACTTCTTTCACAAGTCCCAAGGCAGTATAACGCCTTCACTGTCCATCCATGTTGTCGCAAAAGGTAGGATTTCTTCATTTTTATGGCTGAATAATATTCCGTTTTGTGTGTGTGTGTGTGTGTGTGTGTATCTGCATCTATATATCTATAGCTATATCAATCTACATGCATATTTATATCTTCCTACCTATATGTAATAACTTCTTTATCCATCCATCCATTGATGGACACTTAGGTTGTTTCCATGTCTTGGCTATTGTAAATAATGCTGCAGTGAACATTGGGGTGCAGATAGCTTTTTGAGTTAGTGCTTTCATTTTCTTCATATATATATATTATATACTGGGGGTGGAATTGCTGGATCATATGGTAGTTCTATTTTTAATTTTTTCAGGAACCTCCATACTGTTTTTCATAGCCGTTGTGCCAATTTGTAATCCCACCAACACTGCACAAATGTTCCCTTTGTCCACATCCACTGCAGCATTTATCGCTTGTATTTTTTCTTTTTTTTTTTTTTTGTCTTTTTGCCTTTTCTAGGGCCTCACTCACGGCATATGGAGGTTCCCAGGCTAGGGGTCTAACAGGAGCTGTAGCAGCCAGCCTACACCACAGCCACAGCAATGCGGGATCCGAGCCGCGGCTGCAACCTACACCACAGCTCACGGCAACGCCAGATCCTTAACCCACTGAGCAAGGGCAGGGATCAAACCACAACCTCTTGGTTCCTAGTCGGATTCGTTAACCACTTCTATCACTTGTATTTTTGATGGTGACCATTCTAACAATGTAATGTAGAACCTTACTGTGGTTTTAATTTGCATTTCCCTGATGACTAGTGATGTTAAGTATTTTTTCATGTACTTGTTGGCCTTTCATATATCTTCTTTGGAAAATGTCTGTTCAGGTCCTTTGTGCATTTTTAATTGGATTATTTGGTGTTTTTTTGCTGTTGAGATATATAAGTTTTTTATACATTTTGGATATTTAACCCCTTATCCTATACATGGTTAGCAAATATTTTTTAACATTCTGTGGGTTGTCTTTTCATTTTGTTTATGGTTTCTTTTGCCATACATAAGCTTTTTAGTTGTATGTAGTCTCACTTTTTATTTTTTATTTTGGTGCTTGTGCCTTAAGTGTCATATCCAAAAAAGTCATTACCAAGGCCCATGTCAAGAAGCTTTATTCTTATGTTTTCTTCTAGGAGTTTCATGGTTTCAGGTCATATTTAAATCTTTAATCCATTTCATTACTTTTTGTGAGTGGTGTAAGATAGGGGTCTGGCTACATTCTTTTACAGGTGGATATCCATTTATCCTGGCACCATTTATTGAAGAGACCATCTTTTCTCTATTGAATATTCTTGGCTCACATTTCAAATATTAGCTTACATATATGCTTGTGTTTATTTCTGGACTGTCGATTCTTTTCCATTTGTTTGTCCGTTTTTATACCAGTACCATAACGTTTTGATTACTATCACTTTATAGTACAAATCGAAATCAGGAAGTGTGATGCCTGCGCTGTGTTCTTTCTCAGAATTACTTTGGCTATTCAAGGTTCTTTGTGTTCCAAATAAATTTTAGGAGTGCTTTTTTTTCTACGTCTGTAAAAAATGTCATTGGAAGCTTGATAGTTATTGCATTGAAGCTATTGATGACTTTTGGTAGTATTGACATTTTAACAGTAATAATTTTGCTAATCCATTAAAACAGGATAACTTTCCATTTGTGTCTTCTGCAATATCTTTCATCAATATCTTGTAGTTTTCAGAGTAGAGATTTTTTCACGTCCTTAGTTAAATTTATTCCTAAGTATTTTATTGTTTCCAATACTACTGTAAATAGAATCAATTTCTTTCTTTTTCAGAAAATGTGTTGTTAGTGTATAGAAATGCTACTGATTTTTGTATGTTAATTTTGTAGCCTGCAATATTACTGAATTCATTGATTAGATCCAACAGGTTTTTTCATTGAGCTCTTAAGATTTTCTATATATAAAATCATGTCATTGCACATAGAGACAATTTTACTTCTCCCTTTCCAATTTTGATAACTTTTATTTCTTTTTTAGCCTAATTACCCTAGCTAGGACTTCTAGTACTATCTCCATTAGGGGTGGTGAGAGTGGGCACACTTGTCTTGTTCCAGAGCTTAGAGGAAAAGCTTTCAGCCTTTCACTATTAAGTAGAATGTTAGCTATGGGCTTGTCATATATGGCCATTATTATGTTGAGATAGATTCCTTCTATGCCTAATTTGTTAAGGGTTTTTATCATAAATTGATGTTGAATTTTGTCAGATGCTTTTTCTGCATCTATCGAGGTGATAATATGATTCTTTCATTTATTAATGTGATGTATCACATTGATTGACTTCTGTGTGTTGAGTCTTTCTTGCATCCCAGGGATAAATACCACTTGATCACAGTGCATGATCCTTTTAATGTGTTGCTAAACTTGGTCTGCTAGCATTTTAGAGATAATATTTGCATCTATATTCATCAGGGATATTGGCTTATAGTTTTCTTTTCTAGTAGTGTCCTTTTCTAATTTTGGCATCAGAATAATGCTGGTCTCATAAAAGGAGTTTGGGAGTATTCTATCCTTTTTGATTTCTTGGAAAATTTTGAAAAGTGTCAGTATTCATTCTTAAATATTTGGCACATTTCTCCAAAGCAGCCATTTGGTCCTGGACTTTTCTTCATTGGGAGGTTTTTGATGACTGGTTTAATTCCCTTATAAATAATTGGTCTACTGAAATCTTCTATTTTTTTCTGACTCGGTCTGGAAAGATGTATGTTTCTAAGAATTTTTCTATTTCTTCTAGGTTGGCCAGTTTTTCTTTCTTTTTTTAAATGTTTCAATATGTATGAAATTTATGCCTTTTTTAAAATGATTATTATTTTTTCCGTCATAGCTGGTTTACAGTTTTTCTTCTTCGCAGCATCCTATGATCCTTTGAATTTCTGTGGTATTAGTTGTAATGTCTCCTTTTTATTTATAATTTTGTGTTTTGGGTCAAAGAACCAACACTTAGTTTGGCTGATATTTTCTGTTGTTTTTCTACTCTCTATTTTCTTTATTTCTGCTCTCATATATATCAGTTTTTTCTTCTGCTAACTTTGGGCTCAATTTTTTCTTCTCTTTATAGTCCCTTAAGTTGTAGAGTTAGGTTATTTGGAATGCAATGAAATTACCTCTTAAAATTGCTATTGCTGCATTCCATAAATTCAGGTATGTTCTGTTACCATTTTCATTTGTCTCAAGAAACGTTTTTATTTCCCCTTTAATTTCTTCTTTTGTCCCTTTGTTGTTCAGGAAAACGTTGTTCAATTTCCATGTATTCATGAAATTTCCAGTTTTCTTCTTATTATTAGCTTTTAGTGTTATGCCATTGTGATCAGAGAAGATATTTGATATGATTTCAACATTTTTGAGTTTGCTAAGAATTGTTTTGTGGCCTAATATGTGGTCTATCTTAGAAAATGTTCCATGTGCACTTGAGAAGAATGTGTATTCTGATGTTGGGCAGGATGTTGTATATATGTCTGTTAGATCCATTTGGTCTATAATGCTGTTCAAGTCAAAGGTTTATTCCCTATCAGGATGGATGATCTATCCATTGTCGAAAAGAAGGTATTGAAGTCACAATTATTATTGTATTGCTGTTTATTTCTCATTTTAGCTCTGTTAGTTTTTGCTTTGTATATTTAGGTGCTTTGATATTGAGCACATACATATTTACAATAATTACATCTTCTTGATGGATTGACTCCTTTATCATTTTGTAATGACTTTCTTTGTCTCTTTTTACTATCTTTAGTTTAAAGTCTATTTTGTCTGATATAAGTATAGCTACCCTTGATTTTTTTTACTACCATTTGCTTGAAGTAATTGTTTATATTCTTTCACTCTCTGTCTATTTGAATCCTTAAGGCTAAAGTGAGTCTTTGTAGGCAGCCTATCATTGGATCTGGCTTTTTTTTTTTTTTCCTTGTCAATTAGCCATTCTATGTCTTTTGATTGGAGAATTTAATCCATTATGTTAAAAGTGATTATTGATAGGTAAAGACTTACTATTGCCATTTTGTTAATTGCTTTTGGTTGTCTCAAAACTCCATTGTCCCTTGTTTCTTGTCCTGCTGTCTTTTTTTCATGTTTTGATTTATTCTGGTATCAGTATGCTTTGACTACTTTTTTAAAATTTATTTTTAATTGAAGTATAGTTAAGTTGCAATGTTGTGTTAGTTCCTTGTGTACAGAAAGTGATTCAGGCTCTATATATTACATATTCCTTTCCATTGTGGTTTAAATTACAGGAAATTGAATAAGTCTCATGTACTATGCAGTAGGACCTTATTATTTGTCTATCCTATATTTATAATAGTTTGCATCTCCTAATCCCTCCCCTACCCCTTCCCCCATGACAACCTCTGTGTCCTCTATATCTGTGAGTCTGTTTCATAAATAAGTTCATTTGTGTCATATTTTAGATTCAGCATATAGGTGATATATGGTATTTCCCTTTCTCTTTCTGACTTACTTCACTTAGTAGGATAATCTCTAGGTCTGTTCATGTTGCTTCAAGTGGCGTTATTTCATTCTTTTTATTGCTGAATAATATTCCATTTTAGATATGTACCACGTCTTCTTTATCTACTCACCAGTCACTGAGCATTTAAGTTGCCTGCGTATCTTGGCTATTGTAAATAGTGCTGCTATGAACATTGAGGTGAGTGTATCTTTTAGTTTTCTTGTCATGAAATATGTTTTTCCATCCCCTCACTTTCAATCTATGTGTGTCCTTTGCCCTAAAGTGGGTGTCTTATAGGCAGCATATTGTAGGCTCTTATTTTTTTTTTTTTAATCCAATCTGCCATTCTATGCCTTTTGAGTAGAGAATTGACATTTATTCTAAGCATTAATAGATATGTATTTATTGCCTTGTTTTAAAGTTGATTTTGTATTTCTTCTTCATTCTTTTCTTTTTGTTCTTGTTTTTTACTTTTTGGTTTGATGATTTTATTTTGTATTGTCTTTGTGTTCACTTCTTTTTGGCTTTTGTGAATCTACTGTATGTTTTTGATTTGTGATTACTCTGTTTTTCAAGTACTTTAACCCATTCCTTTATCTACTTGCTTTAAACTGGCAATCAGATAGGCTCAAACACATTCTTAAAAAATCGTACACTTTCTTACTCTCTTATCTCACATTTTATGACTTTATGTACTCTTATACAGCTTCATGTTCATCTTATTGCTGTTCATTGTAGTTGTTATCACTTTCACAAATTAAAAAATTTTTTTAAATCTGTGTACTGGCCTATTTAAGTGATTTACTTTCCAATTGTGATTTTCTCTTCTCTATAGATTCTTGCTTCTTATATTTTCTTGCAATTTTGGCTGTCTTAAATCTGCTGCCAGCATTCAGTATGCATTCTGTGAGAACTGTTCTACCACTGGATATATTTTTTGATGTATTCGTGGGAGAAGATGAGCTCCACATCCTTCTAGTCCACCATCTTTATTGCATCTTTATTGGAGCTTCTGCTTTGACTTCTTTATCATATTCTTTTGTGTAATATTGTTTTTGTGTAAAAGGCTATAAAGGTTTTTTTTTCCCTTGTGATTATCATGAGGCTTACATAAATATCTTAAACTTGTAACACCCTATTTTAAGTGGGTAATAACTTAGGGATAACAACAAGTTATGATTATATTTACTACATTCATTTTAAACTTTTAAGCTAGAGTTGTAAGAGAATTATGCACCACTGTTACCACATTACAGGATCTAACTTGGGATGTCGTTTTTAAATAGCACTTGATAACAATAATTTTTAGGCTGAAAGTTTAATGGTTTAATTTTAGGCCTTATAAAAATATCTTTGTGTCAAATCCACCCCATTAAACCAGTCAGAACAAAATATTCATGGTATCCAAATTCATTTATCAAAGCTGACAGGTCAAAATGTTATGTACCTGTGTGTTTGTGTGTGTGTGTGTGTGTGTGTGTGTGTGTGCACGTGCGCGCATGCCTCTGAGTGTGTAGATGCATGTAACTGGCTACATGCTCCCTTTTATGAATATTTGGGCTAGCCCAGGTAAGTACCTATAAGCCAAGGGGCCTTGTTCAGTGCACACTGTATGTATCCATGTGGAGAAAGATGTCCTTTGCCACTGCCTAGAGCAATAGCCTGTCAGAGTGTTTCCACACTTGACCAGGGTGTGGAAGTGAAGGTGATCTATAAGGAGAAGAGCTACTATTTATACCTTCCTCCTCACTGTTTCATCACTGCCATTAGTCCAGCTAGCCTTCCCAAGAAAGTCCCTCTAGTGGGAGGTCATAAAATGCATCATAAAACGGAAGGAAGCTTACAATCAATATTGCTCAGACTACAAATCCCATTAGGGAGAAATGGAATTGAGGGCTGTGGGCCCTGTGGGACTATAGCCTTTCAAGATTTTCTGATGGAGAGGGGCCAGCAATCTAGCTTCCTTGAGTGCCAGCACACTGGCATCCTAGGCAGTCTGGAGGGGCGGGGGCTGGGGCTGGGAAGGAGGAATAGGGCTGATCAGGGAGAGGGCAATGGGACTGGGCTGACTAAGAGGGCCCAGTCCTGGGCCATGGGCAGACTTCATGGCATGTGGACTGGACCCAATTCAAAGATAAGACAGGCTCCAGTGCCCTTCACCATCACTGCTGCACACTTATTATGGGTGGGATTCTCAGTTTTCCTGCCTGGATGATTCAGGTATATCTTCTGATCTCCCCGCAGCAATTCTTGCCCTCTCCAGTTCACAACCACCCACACAACACCTAGAGTGCACCTTCCAAAACAAGGCCCAATCTTGTCATTTCCAGCCTGAAACCCTCGCTGGTTCCCTAGAACCTGTAGAAGCATTCCTCAAGTTAGGCAGGCTGGGATGATCATTGGAATCTGATGACAGAAGGAGTTCCAAGTGCAAATAAATTAGGAAAATGCCTCACTCAAATAAGTAAAGCCGATGTCTTTATTATAGAGCAGATCAGTATGCTGCTTGTATGTCATCTACGCCATCTTTCTCACACTGTGTTAAGTTTAACTCAGTCTGGGAAACACTGGGTGGTGGGCTAGTCCAGCTCTAAAACTCCCAATACCGCTCTGAGGCCCTTTCCCTTCCAGATTCCTTGCCTGCTTGGAACTAAAACCTGTAACTCCAGGGCCAACACTTGGTAGTTAGGCTTGGACACTCCCACTTATACAAGCCCTGAGGACTCAGAGGTGGCTCCATGTGAGAGCTGGTGAGGAGGGAAGGGGGCAGGGCCTGGGGAAGGACACTGCGACTCACCAATATAACAGTAGCCAAATTGTATGTGCTTGAAATGCCAAGTTCTAGGTCAATGCACACTTACCTTCTGGAGCCCAGTTGGGTCTTTTTAAGACCTTTCTGTCCTACTAGGCACTCACACCACAGAGGAGCCTCACAGCTCCTGGTTTTCTCTTCTATAGGCTCTTTGCCATCATCAAGAGATGTTTGGGCTAAGGCGGTACCTCTGGGTGTATCCCTGGGCTCCACCTTCTAATTCCTGTGCCCTCAGGGATCTGGAGTGTGACAACATCAGTGGCCCAAGCACTACTGTGTGTCAGGGCTACAAGGCCTCCCCTGTGCGGCCAGCATCTCCACTCTCAGCCCCTTGTCCTACCCCCCACCCTCCTTTACTACCACGTGGGCACCTTCACCTTTCCAATCCTGTGGCCACATGGCAGGAGCAACCAAGGTTTTGAGTTGCTTCTTCTGGGGACAGGGACCTTGGCAAGTCAGAGCTATGGGATAATCTGGCTGTAGGGCCCTTGGGTAATCAAAGCCCAAATCCTTCACTCTGAAGGTTGGACTTCCAAAGCCAAGAGAAGGGGAGAGACTCAGGGGCTGCACTAAATTGATAACTGATGCCTCTTGGCTCCCTAGCCATGACTTTAACCTTCTCTTTCCAGGAGTCTTAGAAAGAGCTCTTTGCTTCGGTTTCCTGCCTCCAGGCCTTTCCTTTCTCCCCTCCTCCCACAATGCTGCCAGGTTTGTCTTCCTTAAGCACAGCTTCATTCAGACTCTTCTGCTCAAAAACCTTTCATGGCTCCTAGGGGACTAAATGTAGAGACTCCTTCTGGGCATATAAGAGCAAGCTTCTGCTCCAGACCCATCGCCCCTTTCTCTCTGTCCCTACTGTGCTCACCTGCCAACCCGGTTCCTCAGTTTCACCAGGTGGGACCCATTCTCTCTCAACTCCAAACTTAGCTCACACTTTTCACCATGATACCTCCTCCCATCCTCTAGATATTGTCCCTGGCTTTGAAGTTGTACCCAGTCTTATAGGTTCTTCCAATTGCTCCCTTGAAATGGAGGCCCTCTGCACTACCCTAACCAGATACAGCTTTGCCCTCTTCTAAACTTCTCTGATGATTGGTACATTGCCTATGTCTCCTGTCACATTCTAATCCTATCTGGGTCTCAATTTCCCTGGCCTGTAGGTAGGTCTCTAAGCTCTCAGCTCATGGGACTGCTGTGAAACTCACATCAAAGCAGCCTATGTAGCACCAAGTTGTTAGACCATGGTCTCCAATGCCTTTCCTCATCTTACAATCCCCAGGGGCCTGAGGCTCAGCTGTTGAGGTGCCTAATTCAGTGATGCTGCAGCACTGTGCACTCTATGCCAGCCCCCATCTTGTGGGGGCACTAGAGGGTGCAAAGCTTTCTGAGGGGCTGGGCCTTTGAGCCCTGGAAAGACTGGACATAAGTGTGCCACCCAGGTGTAAACAATCAAATATATAGCTGGGGACAGACCTGGCCTGGGAGGCGGCAGACAGATGGTGGAAGGAATCTGATGCTTGGGGCTCAGGCCCATGTCTCCTCCTCCCACCTGCCTCTGAACTGATCTCCAGAGGAGGAACTCAGCTCTGCAGTTTGTCAGCCAATTTGAGTCCTTGCATGTCCTCCCCCAAATCTTATTCAAACTTCAGGCATCATGGGAATCATTTTAGACTGAGCCTTGCCTCAGGCGAAATGTGTTGCAGGAAAAAAATAGAGTGCCAGAGGATGGGTGTGTTCCAGGTCTCAAGTGAATTTCTGGGATAGGCTGCCAAGTGAGGGTCCTTGGCTGAGGACAGGAAAGAATTCAAGAGCGAGCCAGAGTAAAGTGGAAACAGGTTTACTGAGAGAGATACAGACTCCATGACAGGGTGTGGGCTATCTCAGAAGGCAAGGTCAGCGGCCCCAGAGCATGGAGTCGTCTAGGAAAGTGAGACCACCCCTGGGAAATACATACTCCAAACACAGAATGTATCCTCTCAAAAGGCCAGAGTGGTCTGAGGTGTGGGGGGTGGTGAGTTTTTATGGGGTGAGTAACTATCTTGGGGAAGAGGCAGGGATTTCCAGGAGTTGGGGCACGGCCCAGTTTTTAGCCTTTTATGGTCAGCCTCAGAGCTGTCATGCCACCTGTGGGTGTGTTAATTAGCATATGCTAATGTATTACAATGAGTGTATAATGAGGCTCAAGGTCCACTGGAAGCTGAATCTTCCTCCATCTAGGACCTGATTGGTTCTAAACAGTTTTTGTGGTATCTTGTTCTCCTTAGTGGTTGGGTCATTCTTTTAATGGTTGTGCCCTGCCCTCTTCCTTGCTGTCTCAGATGCTGCCAGATAAGTGTTGCTTTAGTTAGCCACAGAATGAGAAAGTTCTTCCTAACATCCAGCCTCAATCTCTCCAGCTTCTCCCTAGACCTACTTCCCTCTCTTTCCTTCATGGACATGGAAACCACTTCTCACCACCCTGTGGGTAAAGAACAGTCTCAGGCATTTGTGGTTCCTTCTCTGACTGGGCTCCAGTTTCAGCCCCCTCACTCTACTGAGCTTATTCCACTGCATCTAATGCCCACTGCCCTGCCCTGCCCTTCCCAACCCCAGCTACTCTTTGATTTTTAGACTCTGACAAACCAAGGTTCAAATCGAGGCTCCCTCATTTGCTAGGTCTATGATCTCAGGTAGGTCCTTTTACCTTTCTGGATTTCAGTTGTCCTCATCTGTAAAATGGAGCTCTTCATCCCAGGATTGTTGCGAAAAGTAAACAAACAAGTGAATGCATGTAAAGTGCTCAACCCAGTGCCTGCCATAATCAATGCAAACTAACCGCTAGATGAGAAAAGACATATCAAGTGTGTATGCTTGTCAAAACTGCTAAGTAAACATCAGCTACTGGTGTGCTACCAGCACACCTACCCCAGGGTCTTCGGGAAACAAATCAAGTGTACTTTATGGGAAGCAGTGCAGAGAAAAGGCTCTCGTACCTCTCTCATCCCCACCTTGCTGCCGCCACCTCACTCGCTGAGCTCTCCCCACCCACCCAACCCTGAGTCACACATGATGTTGGGCAAGTACCTTCCTTCACTTCTCTGAGCCTCAGTTTCTGTACCTTGAAAATGTGGCTAAAGTGGTACCTACCTTCAGGGTTTTGTGAGCATCTAATGAGAAAACAGGTGGGCCAGCTGTGTCAACCACTCTGGAGACAGGTTGGGCTTCATTTTTATGGTTCCCACTCCTTGCCCTGGGCCCTGAGCCCTGCCTCCTGTCTCAGCACCCTGCCGCCGACATTCCCGACTTACTCTCTTCCCATCTCCTCTGCTTCCCCTCCTCATAAAGCTGTCACAGGCCAGAACATGGCCATTTCCTCTGCCTACACAAGAAGTGCTTGTTTATGCTGGTGTTTTTCTGTGACCTGGACAACGTGTCCCACTTCAGGGACAAGCTGGAGCCACTGATTCAGCTCCTCCCGAGGTGGGTGGGGGGTTGCTGGTTGGAAGGAGGCCAGCCTCAGGCTGGGTCCAGCTCTTCTCCAGTTCCTTAGAGGAGAGGAAGCTGGGAGCTGGGGCTTCTGCTTCCCAGTCAGGAGACCAGGGCTATAAATCACTCTCGTTTGACAGCAAGGAGTTTGGCCAAGGTCATAGGAACTAGTTAGAGGCCCTGACAGGAACTTGCTTGCCTCTCTGGACTAGGAAGTGTAGTGGGGTGGAACTGGGAAATGAGAAGGGGTGTTCACACTCCAACAAAGAAGGCAGGAAGAACTTCTGTGGTTACTCACACTCAGTGTGCTTGAAGTTAAGCATAGAGACAGGCATCCAGCGGCCCAGTACTCAAAGACCTCTCTCCCCCTGAACAGAGATGTTTTTTAACCCATTTCTGGGTTCTGTGCCACCCTCTGCCAGGGCCAGCTTGTTGTTAGCTATAGCAAGCCCAGCAGCCAGAGCCCACAAGAATAATTTTAAATTTTCTTTCTTTTTATTTTGGAAAACTTCTAATATAGACATAATCATGTAGTATTCTGGGTGTTTCAGTATTGTGTTATTCATGGAGCTTTCATAGTTATTAATTAACCCTTAGCCAACCTTGTTTCATCTCTATCTCCATCCACTTTTCATCTTCCCCCCTCCCTGACCCCTCCCCATTATTCTCCAGCAAACCCAGACAGTATACCATTTCATCTGTAAATGTCATTTTATTTATTTATTCCTTTATTTATTTATTGCTTTTTAGGGCCAAAGCCATGGCATATGGAAGTTCCCAGGCTAGGGGAGAATCAGAGCTACAGCTGCTGGCCTATGCTACAGCCACAGCAACACGGGATCCAAACCATGTCTGCGACCTACACCACAGCTCACAGCAATGCTGGATCCTTAACCCACTGAGTCAGGCCAGGGATCACACCCACATCCTCATGGATCCTAGCCGGGTTCGTTATCTGCTGAGCCATGAAGGGAACTCCCGCAAATGTCTTTTAAAATCTATTACTTTCAAAAATAATTCTATATGCTGTTGCTAGGTTTGAAGCTGAGGAGGTTGTGTGGACTCATGGTATCATTTTGTCTTCAAGTTCCTCAGTCTGAAATCAGCTTGTGTGAAGGAGGAAAAAAAGACGGACATAGCTCTAAAATCTAGCCAAGCAGGATTTTCCATCCCTCTCCAGATTGTCTTATGTCAGGATGTTAACATAACAGTCTTGTCTGGAAGGTTTTACAGCTGATATAAATCCGGGTCCATTGTTTGCTAGGCACGAAGCTCTGCTTTTTAAGAGAAACCTGCCACTGCCATCATCTCAGGATGAGTAAGCATAGGACTTGGAAATGAAAGGTGGTAGATCTTCTTCTTCCCTCTGACACTTGAGGATGAACATATTGGCTCTTGTGCTTTTTTTTTTTTTTTTTTAATTAACCAAGATTGAACTTGTCAGTTTCTATTAGAGTTAAATCAGAGTAAAGAGCGAAAAGCTTGTTAGCTTTTTTCAGTTTAACTTGTTTTTTACATTGGGTTATAGTTGATTTAGGATATTGTCTTAGTTGCAGGTATACAGCAAAGAGATTCAGTTATACATAGACATATATCCAATCTTTTTCAGATTATTCTCCCATATAGGTCACTACAGAGTATTGAGTAGTTTGCCATGTGCTATACAGTAGGTCTTTGGTGGTTATGTATTTTATATATAGTAATGTGCATATGTTAATCCCAAATTCCTAATTTATCCCTCCCCCATCTTTCCCCATTGGTAACCATAAATTTGTTTTCTATGTCTGTGAGCCTATTTTTGTTTTGAAAATAAGTTCACCTGTATCACTTTTTTATATTCCACATATAAGTGATATCATATATTTGTCTTTCTCTTTCTCACTTACTTCACTTAGTATGATAATCTCTAAGTCCATCCATGTTGCTGAGAAAGGGATTATTTCATTCTTTTTTGTAGCTGAGTAGTATACCACTGTATCTATGTACCACACCTTCTTTATCCATTCCTCTGTTGATGAACATTTACATTGCTTCCTTGTCTCGGCTGTTGTAAATAGCGCAGCGATGAACATTGGGGTGCATGTATCTCTTCAATTATGGGTTTCTCCAGATAGATGCTCAGGAATGGGATTGCTGGATCATATGGTATTTTTATTTTTAGTCTTTTAAGGAACCTCCATACTGTGTTCCATAGTGGCTGCACCAAATTATACTGCCATCTACAGTGTAGGAGAGTTCCCTTTTCTCCACAGTCTCTCTAGCACTTATCGTTTGTAGACTTTTGATGATGTCCATTCTAACCGGTGTGAGGTGATACCTCATTGTAGTTTTGAATTTGCATTTCTTTAGTAATTAGCAATACTGAGCATCTTTTTGTATGCCACATATTTCATGTGCCTGTATGTCTTTTTTGGAGATATTTTTTGGGTCTTCTGCTCATTTTTTGATTGAGCTATTTGTTTTCTTGTCATTGAGTTGTATGAGCTGTTTGTATATTTTGGATATGAACTCCTTGTTTGTCTCACAGTTTGCAAATATTTTCTCCCATACTGTGTATTGTCTTTTTGTTTTGTTTAGTGTTTCCTTTGCTGTGCAAAAGCTTTTAAGTGTAATTGGGTCACATTTGTTGAGTTTTGTTTTTATTTTCATTGCTCTAGGAGGAGGATCCAAAAAGATATTGCTGTGATTTATGTCAAAGAGTATTCTGCCTAAGTTTTCCTCTAAGATTTTTACAGTATCTGGTCTTATATTTAGGTCATTAATTCATTTTGAGTTTACTTTTGTGTAAGGTGTTAGAGAATGTTCTAATTTCATTCTTTTACATGTAGCTGTCCAGTTTTTCGTAGCACCACTTATAGAAGAGACTATCTTTTCTCCACTGTATATTCTTGCTTGCTTTGTGATATATTAATTGGCCATAGGTGTGTGGGTTTATTTCTGGGCTTCCTATCTTGTTTCATTCATCCATATTTCTGGTTTTTTTTTTTTTTTTTGTGTGCCAATACCATACTGTTTTGATGACCATAGCTTTGTAGTATTGTCTGAAGGCAGGGAATTTGATTCTTCCAGCTGTTTTTCTTTCTCAGGATTGCTTTGGCTATTCAGTGTCACTTGTGTTTCCATACAAATTAAAAAAAATTTTTGTTCTAGTTCTGTGAAAAAAAGGCCATTGCTAATTTGATAAAGATTGCATTGAATCTGTAGATTACCTTGAGTAGTATAGTCACTGTGGTGTCCTTAGTAACTTCTCCTTGTTCATTTCTAATTTTATTGATGAGCCCTCTCCCTTTTTTTCTTAATGAGTCTGGCTAAAGTTTTATCAACTTTGTTTATCTTTTCAGGGTATCAGCTTTTAGGTTCATCAGTTTTTTTCTATTATTTTCTTTGTCTCTAATTCATTTATTTCTGCTCTAATCTTCATTTGTTTCATTCTACTAACTTTGGGTTTGGTTTTTTCTTCTTTTTCTAGTTGCTTTAGTTGTGAGGTTAGATTGTTTATAGGAGATGTTTCTTGCTTCCTGGGGTAAGATCGTATTGCTATAAACATCCCTCTTAGAACTAGGTTTGTTGCACCCCATAGGTTTTGGGTTGTTGTGTTTTCATTTTCATCTGTCCCTAGGTATTTTTAATTTCTTCTGATTTCTTCAGTGTTCTATTGGTTGTTTAGTAACCTATTGTTTAGGCTTCATGTATTTATGTGTTTTACAGGTTTTTGCCTTGTAATTAATTTCTAATCTCTTAGTGTTATAGTTGGAAAAGGTGCTTGATATAATTTTAATTTTCTTAAATTTACCGAGGCTTGCTTTGTGGCATAAGATGTGATCTATCCTGGAGAATGTTCCATGTGCACTTGAGAAGATTGTGCTTTCTGCTGTTTTCAGATGAAATGTTCTATAAATATCAATTAGGTTCATCTGGTGGAAAGTGTCATTCAGGGCCTGTGTTTCCTTATTGATTTTCTGTCTGGATAATCTGTCCATTGATGTAAGTGGGGTGTTAAATTATTGTGTTACTATCAATTTCTCCTTTTATGGCTGTTAGTATTTGCCTTTCACATTGAGGTGTTCCTATGATGGGTGTGTATGTATTTATAATTGTTGTATCTTCTTCTTGGATTGAATTATTGGATTAAGTAGTGTCTTTCTTTATCTCTTATAAGAACCTTTATTTTGTTTTTTCTTTAATTTTTAAAAACTTTTTATTGGAATATAGTTGATTTACAAATTTGTGTTGGTTTCAGGCATACAGCAAATTAAATCCATTATACGTATAGCCATTCTTTCCCCATATGGGTTATTATTATTATAGTATTAAGTAAATTTCTCTGTGCTATACAGTAGGTCCTTGTTACTCACTTATTTTACGTATAGTAGAGTGTATATATCAATCCCAACCCCCAATTTATTCACCCCACTTCCACATTTCTCTTTTGGTAAACATAAGTTCGGTTTCAAAAACTTTGAGTCTGTTTTTAACAGTCTTTTTTTTATTTTATTTTTTTGTCTTTTTGTCATTCTAGGGCTGCACCCACAGCAAATGGAGGTTCCCAGGCTAGGGGTCCAATCGGATCTGTAGCCACTGGCCTACACTAGAACCACAGCAACATGGGATCTGAGCTGTGTCTGCAACCTACACCACAGCTCACAGCAACGCTGGATCTAACCCACTGAGTGAGGCCAGGGATTGAACCCACATCTTCATGGATGCCAGTCGGGTTCATTAACCACTGAGCCATGACAGGAACTTCCAACAGTCTTTATTTTAATGTTTATTTTGTACAGCACAAATTAGCACAACATTGTAAATCAACTATAATTTAAAAAAAAAATAAAGTCCATTTTGTCTTTTTGAATATTGCTACTCCACCTTTCTTTTGATTTCTGTTTGACTGGAATAACTTTTTCCATCCCTTCACTTTCAGTCTGTATGTGTTCCTAGATCTGAAGTTGGTCTCTTATAGACAGCACATATATGGGTCTTGTTTTCGTATCCATTCAGTCTGTCTGCTTTTGATTGGAGCATTTAAGACATTTACTTTTAAGATATTTATTAATATGTATGTTCTTATTGCTAATTTTTTGGATTTGTTTTTGAATGTCTTCTTTCTTCCCTTCCTCTTTTGTTGTCTTTTGTGATTTGATGACTGTCTTTTGTGTTGTCTTTGAATTGCTTTTCCTGCGTATTTATTGTAGATTTCTGGCTTGCGATTACCTTGAGGTTTTGATATAGCAGTCTATATACATACAAGATTGTTTTAAGTTGCTGTCTATCAATTGCAAATACATTTCCAAATCCTGAATTTGTGCTCCCCTCTTCTCATGATTGCTGGTTTTGATATACTTGCATGTGGGTGATTTCCTACCTTTACTGTATGTTTGCCTTTACCAATGAGCTTCTACATTTGTAATTTTCTCATTTCTAGTTGTGGCCTTTTCTTTTCTGCCTAGAGAAGTTCCTTTAGCATTTGTTGTAAAACTGATTTGGTTGTGCTGAATTCTTTTAGCTTGTGCTTGTCTGTAAAGCTTTTGATTCCTGTGTCAAATCTGAATGACATCCTTGCCGGGTAGAGTATTATTGGTCATAGGTTTTCTTCCCTATCATAACTTTAAGTATGTTGTTCTACCTCCTTCTGGCCTGCAGAGTTTCTGCTGCAAAATCAAATGATAACTTTATCTGGCTTACCTTTTATGTTATTTGTTGCTTTTCCCTAGCTGCTTGCAATCTTTTCTCTTTGTCTTTAATTTTGGTCAGTTTGATTAATAAGTGTCTCATGGTGTTCCTCCTTGGGTTTATTCTATATGGTACTCTCTACTACCTGGACTTGAGTGAGTGTTTCCTTTCCCGTGTTAGGGAAGTTTTCAGCTATTATCTCTTCAAACAATTTCTCAGGCTCTTTCTCTATCTCTTCTCCTTCTGGGACTCATATAATGCAAATTTTGATGCACTTAATATTGTCCCAGAAATCTCTGAGAGTGTCCTCATTTTCATTTTTTCCTTTTCCATGGCAGTGACTTTCAGCACTCTGTCTTCCAGCTTATTCTTTCTTCTGCTTCATTTATTCTGCTATTGATTTCTTCTAGTGTATTTTTCATTTCAGTTAGTGTATTGCTCATCTCTGTTCTTTAAATCTTCTAGCTTTTTGTTAAACATCTCTTGTATCTTCTCTATCTGTACCTCCATTCTTCTTCTAAGATCTTGGGTTATTTTTACTATCATTACTGTGAATTCTTTTTCAGGTATATAGCCTAACTCCACTTCACTTAGTCCTTCTGGGGTTTCATCTTTTTTTTTTTTTTTTGGTCTGGGACTTATTTCTCTGCTCTCTCATTTCTTCTAAATTTCTGTGTTTGTGGTCTCTGTTCCACAGGCTATAGGAACATAGTTCCTCTTGCTTCTGGTGTCTGCTCCCTCATGGATGAAGTTGGTCCAGGGGCTTGTGCAGGCTTCCTGGTGGGAGGGACTGGTGCCTGCCCACTGGTGTGTGGAGCTGGGTCTTGTCCCTCTTGAGGGCAGAGCTGTGCCAAGTGATGTGTTTAGAGGTGAAGTGGAAGTGGGCTCAGGTCAACTTAGGCAGTCTGTCTACTGATGAGTGGGGCCGTGTTCCTACCTTTTGGTTGTTTGGCCTGAGGCATCGCAGCATTGGACCCTGAAGGCTGTTGGGTGGGGCCAGGTCTTGGTGTCAAAGTGGCAACTTCTGTGAGAGCTCATGCTTCCTAATATTCCCTGGAGCTTCTGCAGCCAGTGTTCTTGCCACAACAGTGAGCCCAGCTGACCCTCACCCCCCACCCCCAGGAGACCCTCCTAGACCCACAGGTAGTTCTTTCCGCAGCTCCTATGGAGTTGCTCATTGCCCTGGATCCACATCTTGTTTCATTTGTCATATATTAATTAATTTCATGTGAGATTTTCTGTTCACCCTCCAAGAGCAGAGTCTCTATTTCACCTAGTCCTGTGGAGTTCCTGCACTCAGTTCCCACTGGCCTTCAAAATTAAATGCTCTAGAGGACTCCTTCCCCTGATGCTAGACCCCCAGGCCGGGGAACCTGACTTGGGGCTCAGGACTCTCATTTCTGTGGGAGAACCTTTGCAATATAATTATTTTTCCATTTGTGAGTTCCTACCTGGCAGGTATGGGTTTCAATTATGTCATGAAAGTGCCCCTCCTACCATCTCATTGTGGTTTCTCTTTTGTCTTTGGTTGTAATATATCTTTTTTGGTAGATTCCACTCTTTTTTGTTGATGGTTATTCAGCAGTTAGTTGTGATTTTGGTGTTTTCCTGAGAGAAAGTGAGCTCAAGTCCTCTACTCTGCCATCTTGTCTCCAATCAGAATTTATTTTCAGTTCAGAAGAATCTCATGGGCACTTGCTAGGTACACATTATTTGACTCTGGCTGATCCTATGGAGAAATCTACTTCTGTCTGTGTGTCTATCCTTCTCTATCTCCCTTGCTCTTGCTCTCGTGTATTTTCTTTCTCAGGATCAGTTTTCCTCCATCCTGACACTAGTGCACAACCTCAAAAATGTTTTAATTTTAATTAATGTGTATAGTAAGATAAAAGTGAATATAATGACAGCAAATATATGATGATTGGTACAGCCCAGATAATATTTGTCTTTATACCAATGCATTTGTAAAATATTTCAAAATATTGTTTAGAAAAGAATGGCCCATGAAGGCAAAAGTAGGCAGAGCCACTGAAGTTCATTTGTGGCCCCTGTGTCTATTTAATCCCATCAACTTGAGGTACCATCTGCCTGTCTAGAGGCTTTGGCAGCCCAGGGTTACCACAGAGCCCTTCCCAGGGATGGTGACAATCCTGGAAATAGGGCAGGCCAACTCCTAGCAGGATGTGAGGTTGACCTGGGGCAGGGCAACTTCCATGACCAGTGCATATCACTGCAGTCCTGCCTCTCTGCCCTCCCTCCTGATCTCACTTCTCTTCAGCCAGACTTCCTCAAACACTTTTCCTTCCTTATTCAAGAAATCCCAGGTGCATCCCCACTTTCTCACAGGCACACTGACACTACCAGCAGAGGGTAGGAGTGTCCTCTCCTTTTTCTCTGGACACTAGAGAGAAGACAAGTTTGGGAGTCTTGGCAGAAGTCCCAGCTCAGCTGCTTGCTTGCTCTGGATCCTAAGGCAAGTCTCCTTGCCTCTCACACTCTCAGATTTCCATCCAGGAAAAGAGGATGCTAACACCGCAGAGGGGAATTTTGAGGTAAAAGTTTATCCTGTGTGGGAAGTGCATGGCATGGGTCAGTGCTCAGTATCCGTGTGCTCCTTCCTGGGTAGCAGGAGTTTGAAGTGGTCCCCCCTCACCCTTTCCCAGGCTGTCTCAAGTTCCAGTGTCCCTTCCCACCCCACAGCCCCACCCCACATTTTCTCATG
Organism: Catagonus wagneri; assembly: GCA_004024745.2. Classification (NCBI taxonomy): domain Eukaryota; kingdom Metazoa; phylum Chordata; class Mammalia; order Artiodactyla; family Tayassuidae; genus Catagonus; species Catagonus wagneri. Next base: position 525,063 of record PVHT020000027.1, read on the forward strand.
TATTCTTGCTCCTACACAGAAATATTTAATTGGATTCAGTACATACTCCCTGAGCTCCCTGACACTGGCTCTTCTAGATGCCTCTCACTCTGTCCCTGTCTTGGATGTCATAGACTAAGCAAGGAGATGAGCCTGTACATTTGTTTAGGTGACAAAATTCCACTCAAAAAATGCTTCATGAACTCGGGAGTGGGTTGTTTGGAAAAGACTGGCTGAGGCTGGAAGGGTGTAAGCTAGAGAAGATAAAATGGGGCAAACCAATTGGGGGTGTTCTTGTAGAGGGAGGGCTAGGAGTGACAGAATCTACATGGTAAACAGTGATAAAGTGCTCGCTTTATGCCTAGGACTGTCCTAGGTGTATAGGTTCCTCACAACACCCTAACAAGGTAGGCCTTCCTATACAGATGAGAAAACGGAGTCTCAAAGACTCAAGTTCACCGTGCTAAGAAGTGGCAGGATCAGGACTTGAACCCACCTCTGTCTCTCCAAATTCCTTCACTGTGACTTCTGTCCATGAGCTGGGCACTATGAAGGGCTCAGAGATGAACACCACTAGGTGCTGATCCTGATCCCAGGTGCTCCAAAGCTAATGGGGAGACTGTCAATGTGACTAGTGCCCAAAGAACCCTATGAGGAGGCGTTGGCGAGATGGGGGTCTTAAAACAGATGCAAAAGGCAAGGACCCTCAGAAGAGAGAGATAGAACAAACCTTGATATAAGTTTCAGGAATGACTTCACGGTGGAGATTTATTGGAGCTGAGGGTTGCCAGACAGATGAGGTTGGAGGGTGATAGCATTTTGCAATATTCAACCTGTCTTGCTAAGTAATTCACACATCTCTCTGAGCCACATTTTATTTGTGTATGGAGAAACTGGGGCCCCCCAAATTTTAATAACTTGCCCATAGCCCCGAGATTAGACTTGAACCTGGGTCCTCTGAGTCCAAGACAGCCTTACATCCACTCCTGGCAAAAGAAACTAAAGTAGCATGCCTAAGACATTACTGGAGAAGGGAGATGAAGTGGGAGATAAACTTGGTGGACAGGTCAAGGCTGTATTGTAGGGTCCTGAATGCCAGTTTGGTAGTCAGCTGTGGGGTGTGGGGGGGGGGAATGTAAGCATTGACAATTTTTGAGTCAGAAAGACAGGGTGACACTTGACCCTAAAAAGACTGACCTAGAACTAGGTATAGGTGGAAAAGGGTGGGGGAGGAGAGACAGGTTACAGCTTCTCCTGAATATCCATGTGGAAAGGAAAGCAACATGAACTGGGCTGCCATAGGCATGAGGTGGGGGATGAGGAAACACTGTGTAGGGAGATTCAACCAGATGGTGCCTACATCGCACCAGCTGTTCCTCCTGGAAAGTGCTGACTTCATCCCACCCCAAGGCCATTGTACTTGTTCACTATTTCTTCTGCCTGGAATGCTTTAACCTTAGATCTTCACATGGACCATTCCTTCTCCCCAGGTCTTGGCTTATGTGCCACGTGCTCAGAAAGGCTCTGCCTGACCACCCTATCGGAGTAAGTGCTCCATCACTACCACCTCGCCCTGTTTTATTGCCTTCATCACCCTGATCATGGCTGAAGTTAACTTGAGTGCGTGTTTATCATCTACCTCCCTCCACTCACCCATCTGCTAGAATGTGCACTAAAGGCACGTGGGAATCTTACCAGTCTTGTTCACTGCTGTATTTTCTGTGTCTCAGCAGAGTCTGGTATATAACAGACGTTCCTCAACTACTTGTTGAATAGCAGAATGGATAAGTTTGAGAGGGTAAATAGATAAATAGATGGAGGGATGGATTGGTTGAAAGAGGAGGGGGCCACGGCTGATTTGGGGATTTGAGCTAGGCAGCCAGGAAGATAACACTGCTACGAATAGAGACAGAACAGGCAGCAGGGAGCAGACTGTGTGCCAGAAGATGAACAGTGTGGTTCCTCTATGTTTGTCTTGGGCATGTTGAGTTTGATATGCAGGTGGGGCTTCCATGTGGAAAGGTCCACTCAGAGTGGGAAATAGCAGTCACAGCTAAAGGAAGCCACGAGGCTCTTGGTAGTGATGGGGGGGGGGGCGGGCATCTGCACAGAGGTGTAAACTGAAACAGTGGATGTCAGCAAGGTCCCCTATGAGGAAGTTGAGACAGAGAGGACAGGACAAGAAAGCAGGATTTCAAAAAGGAACATAAGGCCATGGGGCCAAATTCTCCAAGAGGAGGTAGAGTAAAAACCAATCAGTAGTTAGGATGCAAAGAGGCCACTGAGATGTTTAGAGACTGGTGAGGAAGTAGGTGTGTCCAGAATGATGGAAACTGAGGCTGTGGAGGTCTAGGAGCCAAAAGGGTAGGTAGGGCCTTGATGCCAATCAGAAAATAAATAAGCATATGCACCCCACCCCCTCACCCAAGCCCAAGGCCTCTCTATAGAGTCTGACTGATAGGGAGGAGGCATGGCAGGGGAGACTACCATTTATTCATGTCTGCCATGTCCTAGGCACTGTTCAACCCCATTAGCAACCATTGGTTCATTTAACCCTGACAACAGCCTTACAAGACACAATGATCATTAGCTTTATATTCTGCAAGGAAAAACAAATCAGAAAGGTCACACGTGTCACCTAAGGTCACTCAGCCAATTGATGATATAGTCAGGTTCTGAACTTAGGTTTGTCTACCAGCTACCCTCAGCTACTCTGACATTAGGGCCCTGGAAAACAGAAAATAATAGATGGATACTCGTGAATAGATTGTCCAGTTCCCACATGGGATTTACCCACAGTCTGGTTTCATTGAGGTAATGGGTCAGGGGAAGCATAAGAGTGAAAAGTACAGGCAACAGGGTTGGGAATTTGAGGGTAAGGATTCTTTGGCACCAGGGAAAGGTCAGCTCAAGGTAGACGGAGGTCCAAGACTGAGGGCTAACAGTGGCCATGGGTGGTGCTTGCCATGTGTAGGAATGAGAGGCCTGGGTGGCCTCATCATTATGACAGCCATTCCCATGTCTACAGGCCAGTTACAGACTGTGTGGTGGTCCAGGCAGAGATGCAGGGATGGAAGCCTCTGCTTTATGCAGGGGGACAACACAAAGGCCCAGAGAAGCTCCTCTGCTTGGTACTGCCTCTCCCAGAATGCCAAACAGAGGATCCACACTGGTCAACTGGTCTTGGGCCTCAGAATCTAGAGCTGAAAGTTTGGGGGAATTCTCTGTCTCTTGTAAGAGCCTCCTTCATAACTCTTTACCTGTCTCTTAACTGACCATGATCTGGGTGGTCATTTTCGTGCCCCCTATTGTCACCACGCTAAATGCAATCCTCTGTGCCATCATCATGGCCTCCATCCATGAACAGGTAGGGCAGAGCCTGTGCCAGAAGGTTCCCTGGCTGCCTGACTTGAAAAGTACCGGCTCGAGCTTCACACTGGTGTTCCCTAATACCAGCGCTGCTTGAGCGATTCCCTATCCTGCAGTCACATGGAGTGCTTTCATTATTTTCCCAAAGTCAAGGGTCATTCCCTTCCAAGTCTAGCCGAGACCCCCAGGAAGCAGTGTGAGGAAAGGGCAAAAGGATGTAGGTACAGCTGAACGCAGAAGAAGAGAATGGAAGAAGGTGACAGAGAAATGGGACTTGATACGCACTCCAATCTCTTCAGTCTGGGCGGAGGTGCAGGCTAGGGCGGGTCATGCTGAACATTTACTGAGCCAGACTTGTGATGAGGTGATCACTGGCCTGTTCGGCCCAAGAGGAAGCTGAGGTCCGGAGAGAGAGCAAGCGGGACTTGTTTTGCCCCAGGCTGCTTGACAGCAATTGAAAGATGCAAACACAGATGGACTGCAAAGCCTGTACTCTCTATCTAGCTGTTCCTAGATAGAGAGCCTGGGGATTTTACAGCTACAGGAATGTGGCAAAGAAAGAGCTTCTTGCAGGAAGTCTGCTTCTTGCAGAAAGAACTTCTTGCAGATGAGGGGGCCTCTCTTTGCTATCCAGGGGAGCCGGACCAAGGGCTGCCTCAAGGCCCTGAAATCTGTTTCAGGCTCGCTTCTGGGTGGAACAGTAAGTCCCAGGAGGCTTATCGGGTCTGGTTCTCCACTTTTCATCCTTCAGCTTGGGCTGTGTGTAGCACGGGTAGGAAGGACAGCATAACCAAGGACAGCTCTCCGCAGGACTACTGTTAAGGACATCTGAGGTCATGCTTGTGGGCTATTCAGATAGGAGATCCTGGTCAGGTCAGGGAATGGGGTTTGTGGCTTCTGCTCAAGCCCTGGTTTCTTGGAATCCCACCTCCCCCACCTTCAGGCACCTTCCTAAGAGAAAGGCTGAGGCCCTTCCCCATTCCTTCTGCGCGCCCCCCCCTTACCCCACCCCAAGTCCTATGTTGGTGAGGCTCACAACCTCTGACCCTAACACTGAGCCTGCATTGTAACTTGCCCCTCAGCCCTAGTCCATCATCTCAGCAAAGAACCACACAAAGCGCTTCTGTTGTCATGCTTTATTGCTGCACTGGGGCGGTCACTTGGACCTGGTTCTCTACGTCCCCTGTCTTAAGTGCCCTGCCCCCTGAGGCTTTTCAGACCTCTGTTCCTACCCACAGATTATGGTACACTCATGAGAGAATGTGTGTGTGTGTGTGTGTCTGTGTGTATACAGATGTGTGTGTGTGTGTATATATATATATATATATATATGTATCTATATATACACAAATACATTTTTTAATATTCTGACTGTACAGTATTTATAGGTACAAATAAAGGAGGCTTAAAAATTACAACTGGTTGGCTGGAACCCATCCCACTCCAGTTTATTCAGCCAAAAAGAAATTAATAATAAAGCACCAGTTGGTGTCTGGCGTTTAGGCTTTCCACGGGAACCAAGATGGCCAGTTGGGTGGGCTAGGTCAGGTCTGGATCAAGCTCCAGTGGGCTGAGAGGACACCAGGTCCTTCCACCTTGCTGGCCGGCCACCTGATCCAGGGGCCAGGTCTCTGCTGGAGGAAGGAGCTGTCACATCAACCTGCTACCATAGGCAGGAAGAGTGGGAAAAGGGACATAGACACAGAGAGCATCTCCTCGCCACCATCTGCTTTTGCTTGGCCTCTGCAGTGGGAGCAAGACCGTTTAATCTCCAGACATGGCAATGCGTGACCAATGGCTACATGGGACCCCACAGAGTGGCAGTTAAAGTGTGGGGCCCGAGTCAGGAGAGACTGCTTCATTGGTCTCTTGAGACCTGAGAAAGGAAGGTTCCCCCCAACTCTCACATCCCAAGCTGTCCCAAATCGTCATGTCGCCTACTGGGGCCCATCAGTGCCCCCTCTTTAAATCAGCCTCATAAAAATCAGCATCGTATTTACACAAATCAAGCAGCTCACGATCATTGGGGCCGCCCTGTGCTCTGTTCCTGTGTCCGTGCACTTCAGTTCAATTTCTCTGCAAAAGTCAGTTCCAGGCCAATGTTGGACCCAAAGGCCGGACCAGAGCCTCCTGTCCAACCTCAAAGGGACCCCAGCACCAAGCAGGTTGGCTTGGGCTCTCAGAACACCTGAGACCTGGAAACACACACTGCTCTCTGCCTCCTTGCCTGCAGGCAGGGGAGCCAGGAAGGCTTCAGACTGACAGGTGGCTCCACGGAGCTGGAGACCAGTAAGCTATCTTCTTGTTTCTGAATCGACCCTCCTCTCTCAGGGAGACAGAACACAGGTTTGGGGGTCGGGTGGAGACATGACACTGAAATTCTCTTTTCCTCCCCTCTACGTGTGGAGGAGCTTCCGGAAGTGAGGAAAACAGCCCAAGCTTGCCTCCGCCCCTGAAAGCAGCAGCCATCAGGGGCTGCTCTGCTCTCATCCCACCCTCGCTGACCTGGGACAGGGGGCGCCTGGGTGGCGTCACCCTGGGACCAGGCCGAGGCTCACAACTTTGTCTCAGGACCAGCTGCCTGCAGGGTCGGGAAAGAGTCTCGGATCTTCGCCACTTCCATGGCACACAGGTGCCCGAAGACTTTGTTGTACCAGTCAGGAGAACGGCCCCTGCGGAGATAGAAGCGGGCAGGAATGAGCCCTGGCTTCTTCCCTGGGACCCTATGCCAGGAAAAAGGAAGACAGGACTCGCCCCGTACCCCAGACCCCGGGATCAGTGACATGAAGCGGAGGTTGGAGGGTGCCAGGCTGGAGGGGTCCTGGTACCTGAGGTCAGCGCGGCAGATGTGGGTGAGCCGGGAGCGGCCCAGGCCACAAGGCTCCATGAGGTACTGGGAAGTGAGCATCAGGGCCCGGACCCCTGACTCAGGCACAGGTTGTTCAGGATCCAGGGACTGAGAGACGAGCAAGCAACCCCCGCGGGGCAGGTCAGAACGCCACATCCTGGGTAGGGGGAGGGGAACACGCAGACTCAGCTTCCCTGGCGCAGCGGTTCCCACCTCACCTCCCGGGTCCCCCATCACTGCAGGGTGACCGCCAGGGCTCCTCACCGGAGAACCACAAAATCGCGGCAGGGGTGGGGTGCCATGCTGTCGGTGACGTAGTGGTACAGCTCCACGCCCGGCATCAAGGCTTCCAGCACCTGGGCCCGCAGCAGATCCTCGTCCCAGAGGGCTCTCTCCCGCAGGACCCGGTGTAGCACCACGGCCGGGGGTGCTGCCACCTCTGTGGATGCCTTCCACACACGCAGAGGGTGCCCGTCTGGTGCCTGTGAAGCCCGGCAATGCGCACAGGGGGCAGCTGTCAGGGCTGGAGAACCGCCAGCCCCTGGCCCCGGCCTGCCCTCACTCCAGCCCCTGACAAGGCAAGGCTACAGGGCTACTCCGCTAACCCCAGCCAGACCCAGACAGGCCAGCCCCGTGCTCCCTGTCCTCCCTCTCCATTCCATAGTCCTGCTCCTCTGCGTGCTCAAGAGCGCAAAGAGGATTTCCCTTCGTGGCTCAGTGGTTAACGAATCCGACCAAGAACCATGAGGTTGCGGGTTCGATCCCTGGCCTTGCTCAGTGGGTTAAGGATCCGGCGTTGCCGTGAGCTGTGGTGTAGGTTGCAGACGCGGCTTGGATCCCGCGTTGCTGTGGCTGTGGCGAAGGCCGGCGGCTACGGCTCCTGTTAGACCCCTAGCCTGGGAACCTCCATATGCCGCGGGTGGGGCTCTACATAAAAAGGCAAAAAGATAAAAAAAAAAAAAAAAGAGCACAAAGAGATGACAGGATGCTTATTCTCTGAAGTCTACTAGGCTCTTCCAGAAAATGGGCACAGTGCGTGGTGGAATTTCTGGAGCTGAATGGGAAGAGAAGATGCTGATCATCCTTAAGGAACTCCCCATCTAGTTTGGGAAGTGGAGCAGGTGCACAGTGACAAGAGCTGCCATATCCTGAGCCTTTAGCATGTGCCAGGCCTTGTGCGAGCTTCTCACCACCATCGGCTTTTTCTATGATTGCTTTATCCTTGGCAAACCTCAGGCCTCAAGTCTCACTCCTAATCAGAATCCGAGAAAGAATGAGACTAGTACCGAGAGAAGAAGAGAGAGAAGTCAGCTCCAGCCTGAGGCTCTGAAGGGAGGAGGGCGCACATCAAGCTGGGGCTGAAAATGGCTGGGAAAATAGAATGCTTACAGTGGGTCAGTCGAGGCAGGGGGACAGCAGGGACCGAAGCTCAAAGGTGGAAATGTAAGGATATCGGCATGACTGCAGTGCAGGGAAGGATGGGAGGTGAGACTTTAAAATAGTGACAGGTCTAGAGTGGGTTCGGGAAGGTAATTCTGGCAGGGGCTCCCGGAGAAAGAGCCCCGATCTCATTTGCATCTCATTTCCTTAAGATCCTTGCTCTGCTGGCTGACATTTTCCAAGTGTCAGGCGGAAGCACAGCAAGACAGGCGGGGCAACTCCTTCCTTGGGGATCCCTGCATCACCACCCGCCACCGGCCTGCCCTCTGCCCTCTCTTGGCCCCATGGCGACCCTGAGCAGCGTGGTCCTCACCTTCTTGCAAGCCAGCTCCGTGTGCTGGGGTCCTGGCACGCTCATCCAGCCTTTGAAGCGCTCAGCGGCATCACGTAGCAGCTCCTGGACACTCTCTTCCATGTAGAGGCTCAGGCTCATGCCAGCGGCTCGGGCCTGCCGCAGCTCAGCCAGGGCTGGGCCAGGAGGGCCGAGCTCAGCTGCACTGTAGGAGCTGCACAGCTGTAGCACCATGTCCTGGGGCACCTGGGAGGGTGCACACACACACCCCGGGCTCAGGGCCGTGGACAGTGGCAAAGGGTCATGGACCCCCAGGCCCAGAGCCCATGGGGTCTATGTGGATCATTTTAAGGAGTGGAAAGGCCCGGCTACTGCAGTGCGATAGATGAGAAACCTTGTAGGGGAAGAGCTGGAAGCAGGACGTTAAGGAATATGTGTCAAGATGGGCCCTCTTGGTGTGGGGAAAAAGGAACCGTATTACACTGTCGGTGGGAATGTAAATTGGTGGAACCACTGTGGAAAACAAGATGAAGATTCCTTAGAAAACTCAAAATAGAATCACCATTTGATCCAGCAATCCCACTCCTGGGCATCTATCCAGAGGAAACCATGACTCGAAAAGACACAGGTACTCCAGTGTTCATTGCAGCACTCTGTGCAATAGCCAAGTCATGGAAACAACCTAAATGCCCATCGACAGAGGAGTGGATAGGGAAGATATGGTACATACACACAATGGAATGTTACTCAGCCATTAAAAGGCAAGGAATAACGGTGTTTGCAGCAACATGGATGGACCTAGAAATTATGCTAAGTGAGGTCAGTCAGACAGTGAGACACCAACATCAAATGCTACCACTTACATGTGGAATCTAAAAAAAGGACACAATGAACTTCTTTGCAGAACAGATACTGACTCACAGACTTTGAAAGACTTATGGTTTCCAAATGAGACAGGTTGCGGGGTGGGGGGATGCACTGAGGGTTTGGGATGGAAATGCTATAAAATTTAGTTGTGATGATTGTTGTACACCTATAAATGTAATAACATTCATTATTAATTAAAATAAATAAATAAGGATAAAACTAAGGTTGGAACTTAGCTCCCCCCTAAAAAAATGATGGGCCCTCTTCCTGACTTAGGGTGCAAAAGGTGAGGCCTGATGGTTCTGCTGGGTCTGGGAAATAGGCACCATGGATGGCCTGGAGTGACTCACCTGGAAAAGTTTCTTGCAGTCACTGATCATGTGTGACAGGCCCTGGGTGGCAGCCATGTTCTCAGTCAAGTCCCTAGGGCCTGGTCGGCCAACTAGGCTGCGTTTACTCTTGATCCTGGAGGGAAGGGCCAGGAGGAGAGGATGGCACAAGGGCATAAGACAAGCTCCCCAAAAGCCCGCTTGCCAGTCCTCAACACAAAACAACCTGCTGCCCTTTGAAAGGCCCCACTTCACAGCACCCAGTGAGCCCCGGACCCCCTGAGGATTCAGGCTGACCCCTTGTGGTGCTGCCTGGGAACTGCAGTACCAGCCATCCAGGGCCAAAAAAAGCAATGGGTCCCAAATCCCCCCTGCCTGGCCTGGCCACACTGCGCCCTGTTTCACCTGGGTGAAGGGTTATCCTTCTTGGAGACATTGAGGTGGAAGATGGAGGGTGCCAGGCACACTGCCAGGTTACCGGCTGTCATCTGGTTTTCCTCAGCAGAGGCAATGTCGCTTAGGAAGTAGAGCAGGGTCTGTAGCACCTCTCGGTTCTCATCGGGGAGCAGCAAGGTGGCAGCTTGTGCGGCTGCCAACCACTGATCCTTGGGTAGGACTGTGAAGAAGGCATGGCAGAAGGGCTTTCTTATTCCCAGAGAGCCTCTGGCAGCAAGCCCCCTGCTTTCGGGAACGCAGAAGGCACAGTGGTCCCAAGGGGAGTTGGTGAGAGGGAAGGGCAAAGGGGGAGACTGGGAGGTCTCTGGGTGCTAGAAGTGAAGTGTAAGCTTGGGAAAGTCCTTGCCTTTCCTCAGGGCCTCAGTCTACCCTTCCATATAATGGGTTTGGGGAATAGAATGTGATCTCTCCTTAACTGACATACAGATTTCAATGCTTCCACAACTGGAATCTTTCTTTCTTTTTTTTTTTTTTTTTTTTTGTCTTTTTGCCTTATCTGGGGCCGCACCCGCGGCATATGGAGGTTCCCAGGCTAGGAGTCTAACAGGAGCTGTAGCCGCCGGCCTTCACCACAGCCACAGCAACGCGGGATCTGAGCCGCGTCTGCAACCTACACCACAGCTCACGGCAACGCCGGATCCTTAACCCACTGAGCAAGGCCAGGGATCAAACCCGCAACCTCATGGTTCTTAGTCGGATTCGTTAACGACTGAGCCACGAAGGGAACTCCTCCACAACTGGAATCTTAAATCCATCAGGAATCTCTTGATCAGGACTAGTTAGGTCATGTGTCTGAGAGACCCCCTCCCGTCCCCTAAAGGAAAGTAGACTTGCAATTAGCAACAACAACAACAACAAAAGAATGTGGTCTCTACGGACCAACTCAGCGCAGTACATGTTCCAGTGAGCTCAAGGGCGCAGCTACACTTGCCCACAACAGGTTGATCTTCCGCAGGACCTAAGGATTCAGAGAGGCTGAGGACGGGACAGGGTACTCCGAACAGGTGCAAGTGACTCACGCTGGTAGATCTGCAGGAAAGTGGTAGTGAGCTTGCTCGTGAAGATCGGCTCGGGCAGGTCCCGGAAATACTGCTTTAGCAGGTCAGCCACATCATAGGCCGACTGGCCTTCATAGCAGACGTTGTCCGGGGAGGTCTCATTCATCTGGCGCAGGTTCTGGATCCTGGACTTCACCCCGGACTTGCGAAAGATGCCCACCTGGCACAAGCAGGGGAGGGACGGAGGCAGACTGTGAGGCCAGCCCTGGACCGAGTGCCAGGAGCGTAGGCCACCCCAGAGACATCCAAGGCTGGCAAGCTTCCTGCTGAGCAGAGTAGGAGAGAAAGGGCAAAAGCAAAGAGAAGGGTTTTGGGAGTTCCCGTCGTGGCGCAGCAGTTAATGACTCCGACTAGGAACCATGAGGTTGCGGGTTCGATCCCTGGCCTTGCTCAGTGGGTTAACGATCCAGCGTTGCCGTGAGCTTGTGGTGTAGGTCACAGATGCGGCTTGGATCTGGTGTGGCTGCGGCTGTGGCATAGGCTGGCGGATGTAGTCCGATTCGACCCCTAGCCTGGGAACCTCCATATGCCGCAGCTGCGGCCCTAAAAAAGCAAATAAAATAAAATAAAATAAAATGGAAAGAGAAGGGTTTTTATAGTCTTGGGGCCAAAGAGAAAGATGGCTTTAGTGGAAGTGAGTAGGAAAAGGAGGACCTAGGCTAAGGCGGGGCTCCTAGAAGTGGGAACTATTGCATCTGGGCCAGAAAAAAAGCTGGCATGGAGTCAGGCAGAAAGGAGCGTCTGGCCCATCCCTGTTCCTCAAACTCCAACTTCCTTCTCAGTATCATCTCTCCTCATGCTCTTCAGAAAGTCTCACCTGGTCCAGGCACTGGCTGCGTAGGTAGCGCATGGCTTGCTGAATGCTCTGGGGCAGTGGCTGGCCCGTGCGCTGCACATGGATGAGGGGTGGCACCCCAAACACGTGTTGGCCTCGGTAGTCTGGTGTCTTATTCCTCTTCATGAACTTGGGCATCGACCTGTTTGGGAGAGTGACCAGAAATCACGAATGGGGGCAGGACACAGCCCAGACAGAGTTTGGAGACTTTCAGCAGTTCAGGGGGATTTGGCTGGGGAGGGGGTGCGCGGGGTGAGAAACACGCCATATCCCCAGAGTCAACAATCATCACTGAGCACCTGCTCCGAGCCCAGTCCTAGAGAGTCCCAGAGGAACACAGGGAACTCTCAGTCTGGTCGTGGAGATAACTGTATCAATGGGGAGTGATAATATCTGTTGCCAGGAGTGGGCCAAGAACTTAGGGGAAGACCTACGAGGGAGGGGAACTGTACCTATAGCATCAGGGAAAGCTTTGGAAAGAAGGTAGAAATTAAGCAGGCTCTTGAGGGATGGGTAGGTGTTGTGCCAGAGGAAAAATGGGAAATAGGCATTTGGGGCAGAGAGAACAGCATGGGCAAAGGCAAAGAGGCAGGAACAAGAGCACAGAACATTCAGGGTGGCCCCGTTATGGCTCAGCGGAAACGAATCTGACTAGTATCCATGAGAACGCAGGTTCGATCCCTGGCCTCGCTCAGTGGGTTAAGGATCCAGCGTTGCCATGAGCTGTGATGTAGTTCGCAGTCACGGCTTGGATCCTGCATTGCTGTGGCTGTGGCATAGGCAGGCAGCTGCAGCTCCAATCCGACCCCTAGCCTGGGAACCTCCATGTGCCACAGGTGCAGCCCTAGAAAGACAAAAAAAAAAAAAAAAAAAAGGCACAATGCATTCCAAGAAGGGTGACTCATCCACTGGCCCACGTGGTGGTGTTACTTGGGAGTGGTGGGCTAAAAAGGGCCTGGCGGACGAGGCAGGGTCAGAACGTGCAACGATCATGATAAGAAAGAAACCAGACCTTATTCGCTGCGATGGGGAGCCACAGGAGGGGGTTTGTCAGGAAGAAGGACCAGAGCTGCATATTAGGACACTCTCCCTGGTGGCAGCCGAGGAGGTACAGCCTGAGGACCCCCGACTCCCATCCCTTCTCACTCATACTCACACTCACGTGAACGCCCATGCACAGGCTTTCCCCACAGACATGCAAACGCCACCCAGAGCCACGCAGACCTCTCCAGCCTCCTGGCACATCCCACCACTCCACTGGCCCGTGGGCTCTGCCTGCCTACACCCACCTTCTGACGGTGACCCTCCCAGGGCCCTGGAGTGGGGGCAAGGAAGGAGCCAGGACCCGGGCGAGTAGCCCCCTGGGGCCCAGGAGGACTCACCAAACCCAGCCCTGTTTGTGGGGGACGGTGTACTTCTCCATGAAGGCGGTGAGCCGCAGCAGTGAGCCCTTGTGCAGGAGGTGGATCTGGCTGGCAAACTGCCGGTTGATCTCCAGTGACTCGGAGTTGAGGCTGGGCCGGTGGGAGTTCTGAAAGCTGTGCCAGCGGAGCTTCCTGGTGGGGGGTGAGGGGGGTGAAGAAGGCCAGAGGGGCAGGTTTGGATAAACCTTTGGAAACGTTGCATTCTTCGGGTCCTCCCCCCCATCCCCACCCCAAAAAAAGAAAATATAAGGAAATGGGACGGCTGTCAGTGCTGTTTCTGGGCCTCGGCGGCGGGGGAGGTTTAGTCTGGGTTTCCAAGGCTACCCGGTGGCCAAGATGCTATCAGGGAGGCACAGAGCTCAGGCACATCTAGGGCCAGCGAACAGCACCTGTCCCACTTCCTGTCAAGGCCGCAGTGGAGGGGCTGCTCTGAAAAGCCCAGAATTGAGAAACTGGGGATCAGAGACCATCTTCGCTGATGCCTTTGACTTCTACATGGGGAAACCGAGGCCCCAAAGGAGCAATCGAACTTGTTCCTGGGCCTTGCGACTAAGAAATTGGTTTTAGAGGGGCTGACGGCAGAAGAGGAAGG
>PVHT020000027.1:545597-562583 GCA_004024745.2 Catagonus wagneri
AAAAAAAAAAAAAAAAAAAAAAAAAATGATCCAGGAGTTCCCGTCATGGCTCAGTGGTTAACGAATCTGACTAAGAACCATGAGGTTGAGGGTTCGATCCCTGGCCTTGCTCAGTGGGTTAAGGATCCGGCGTTGCCGTGAGCTGTGGTGTAGGTCGCAGACGCGGCTCGGATCCCGTGTGGCTGTGGCTGTGGCGAAGGCCTGCGGCTACAGCTCCAATTCGACCCCTAGCCTGGGAACCTCCACATGCTGCGGGTGCGGCGCTAGATAAGGCAAAAAGACAAAAAAAAAGAAAGAAAAAAATGATCCATGCCTTAGGCGGTCACACTCTCAGGAGGGCAAGAGACAGTAACAATATGTGCGAACAGTCACAATATGTGAGAACACAGTTACAAATGCAAAGACATGAACCAGGGCCACAGGGTAAAGAGAGGCTTTTGCTTGTGAGGGCGGCGGCAGCTTCTGAGTTGAGCCCTGCTGAACCAGAACTGGCCTGGGAGAGAGTCTCAGGTGGGACGACAACTAAGGCTCCAAGGAGGACGAGAGCCTGGTGTGAGCGAGCGGTAGAAAGGAGCCTGGAGTGCCATAAGCGAATTGGAGAGGGGTTTATTGGAAGCCGAGTGTCCTTGCGGAACGAAGCGCTGGCGCTCACTTCACTCCGATGGCGCTGTGAAGCCAGTGGAGGAGTGACACAGAGCAGAGCAGAGGAGTGACGTGGTCAGACCTATGTCCACGGGGTCCCTCCAGCTGCTGTGCATTCAGAGTAGAGGAGGAGGCACGGGAAGGGAACTGCAGCACTAGGGCCAGGCAAGCAGGTCACACAGCGTGGCGGTGAAGGTGGTAGGAAGCGGACTGAGTCAAGATACATTCTGGAGGGAGAAGGGACCTGCTGAAGGGTTAGATAAGGGGACAAAGGAGAAGAGGAATGAAGGATGATGCCTGGGTGTGGGGCTCGAGTGGGTGGTGGTGCCATCAGAGGGTTACATCTGAGACATCTGTCTGGCAGCTGAGCAGAGACAGTGAACTGGGAGTTGAAGAGCTGAATCTGGAGCTTGGGACTGAGGTCTGGACAGAGAGACACTGGGGAGTCATCTGAATATAGGTGGTACTTAGACAAGGATCTCCTGGGAAAGAAATGTCAAGAGAGAAGAGGGGCCAGGACAGAGCCCTGGGACACCCGAACAACTAGCATCAGTTAGAGGAAGGAGACTGAGAGCCAGAGGACACCCAGGGGAAGAGGGCGTTCCAGGAGCTGAAGTGAGTGGCCAACTGTGCTGAATGCCACTGAGAGTTTTAAGTCATGACTGTTCAGTGTCTCCTGGATTCAGCCACATGGAGGTCCCCGGTGAACGTGACCAGGGCTGGTTTCGTTGGCGAGGTAGGGAATGCAGCCAGTACAGTGGGGATGAGGGAAGACGAGGAGAAGTGGAAATAGCAAGTCTGCACAACTCTATAGGAAAACAGACAAATGAAGGAAAACCGAGAAATTAGGGATGAGGCGAGGTGAGAGAAAGCAAGGCTGCCAGGACGCCCCCTCTGCATTGCGCCTACGTGAACAGCTTCCTCAGAAACAGCATGAAGCAGTGGCCCCGTTTGAGACAAGGTGCTCTAACACACAGGTGACCCCAGAGCTTGTGAGAGCTGATGAGCGTGTGGGACAGAGGCCTGTTTAGGAGAGAGGGCGTAACTACAGGAGCAGGGCCAGTGTACGCAGCTCCCTGTGTGGCTGGAGAAAAGACCTGACGGGGCCCCATTCTCCAGCTGAAAAAGTGGAGGGAGGAGGTAAGTTTGGAGGTGGAGGAGGGGCCGCCCCTGAGTGGCCTTACCTTCAAAAAGTTGAGCATACTGGGGGAATCCTGTCGCTCGGAGCCACCCACATGCTTTTTTGGCCTCGGCTTCTAAAAGAGAACAGGGAGAGAGAGACAGGTAGCGAAAGGAGACTAGGGGGTTCAGGTGCCACGCCAGCCAAATACCTCTCTCTCTCCAGTAAGCAGGCACCTGTTGCTATGTTGACCTAGAAATGACAAAAGAAGCACTAACTGGCTAGCGCATTCACTCCATGTCACAGCCGGCTAGGACCTCCCTTCCCCCCCCACCCACCCCCCAGGGAGCCACCCCCTTCCACAGCCCCCACAGCGAGGAATACAAAATGTTCAACAGCTGTTACTCTCTTAGCTCTCACCATACCTAACATTCCCCAGCCCTTTGGTAACCAAATCTCATTTAACACACACCATAAGCTGTGCACAAGATGTTAATATGCCCATTTTACATATCTGCAGATAGGCTCAGAAAGAAAGGGCGAGTCTACGAGTCTCACACTTGACAAGGCTGCAGTGCTGGGGCCGGAGTCCAAGCTCAGTCTGACTCCTGCTTCAGGTTCTGACCCTTTTTGGACATGGCAGCCTCCCGGGTGCTCTTCCTCCCCTACCGATCATCAAATCCCAGCCCTCCCTCCCCGTGGAGCCTCCCGGGACTGCCCCAGCTCTCTGCCTTGGCTTGGCCTCTTTGTGGCACAACCCAATGCTGGTTATCAAGCTGACAGTGCTGGCCTGTGGGTGTCTTGGTGGGCAGTGGCTAGGTTAGGGTCCTACCTCTGCTCTGGGCATGCCTGGCACAGGGTCGGGCGTCCTTGCCAACCTCAGTGGAGACTAGCAGCTGGACTGAAGCCACAGAGGAAACCCTCCTGGCCATGGTAGGCTGAGTACCTACAGCAGGGTCCTGGGACTGCCCAGGCAGCTATCTGTCCCCTACCCACGTGGTACCAGAGAGCAGTGGGGCTGGGACCAGGGGACCTGGCATTGTGGTTGGGGGAGAGGAGGGAGAAGCCACCGGCTCAGCAGAGCTGCTCTCAGAGTTCTGCCCCCAACACTTCTTCCACGTCCTCAGTGCCTGCGACCAGGGGACTCCAAGGAGACTGACGGGGATTTTTCCAGGGCAGGAAGAGCTCTCTCTCTCCTACAAGGAAATCCAAGATGAGGTTCTGGCAGCCAGGAATCATAAGTTAAAGGACAAAAAGTTATTTCAGAGATGCTGGGTGGGTTGACAAGGGAGGGAGGAATTCGGGAAGGTCAAAGTCAGTCAAAAAAAAAAAAAAATAGGTTCCTCAAGGGTCGCACACTGAGGAGGATTTGAGGGCAAGAATAGAAGGCTCTGCAGCCTCTGGAGCCACTGAGGGCTTTGGGAACAAATGGGGGGGGGGGGATAAATACTGCTGCACTTCTGAGAACAAGTGCATCGGTCGCTGCTGCCCCAGCATCAATGTCTGCAGGTAACTGCAGCCGAGTTTGCTCAGGTCCATGATCCACGTGGATCAGCCTGGGACACACCCCCAGAGGCCCTTCGCTCTGTGCACGTACTTGCACCTGCATCTGTGTGCATGCATGTGTGTTCTACTTTACCATAATTTTCTAACCTCTAAAAGAGAACTAGGAATCACCAGGACCTCTGAGACATACTGGAAAGGATTTCTTCCCACAGAGCCCAGCTAGCAGTACCTCAGCCTCTCTGGCAGGGGGCAATGCAAGCCCGGGAAAGGATCCAGGTCTCTAGGCCAGTGGTGACCTGGAGATGTGATAAGGGTAGCCCAAAGGAACTTCACACTAACCCAGATAGCATTTGAGGGACATGGCTTTGCTGCTAGAGCAACTGAGCCAGCTGTCACAGCCACTTCCCTGCCTTCTGCTCCTACCATGTCCCTTGGGAAAGGTCCCTCCCTGTGCTCAGAGTCCTTCCAGGCAACCAGCTCTGCCTCCCTATGATGAAGACAAAGGGGAAGTGCCAAAGGAAAGACCGGGTTGGAGTTTCCAGAATGGCAGGCACAGAAGGAGACAGTGACCCCCTCAAGAGCCACTTGGAATGGCCACCCCAGGCAAGGGAAGCAGTTCCCAGGGACTGGCCTGCATGTCACCCTCGAAGGCCACTGCAGCCTCCAGTCACTTATGCCTAGACGCAGAACAAGAAGGAAGAGGGGGAGGAGAGAGGCACCTGGCTGCCCTTCCTGAGTCTGAAGGAGGTGGGAGAGGAGGGTGATGAAATCCTGATCTTAACACATCTGTGCCTTCTGCCTGAGCAATGGGGCCTATGGGAGAGGGGCAGGCTGCCCACTCCCCTAATGCTTGGCAGCAGCCCTGGCCATGGCTGGAAGGAAGGAGACAAGCTCACTCAGGTGGGTACCAATTTTTTTTTTTTTTAATTTTGACATAGAGCCCTCTAGCCCCTCTGCTATTCAAAGTGTGCTCTCTGTTTTTTTTTTTTTTTTTTTTTTTTTGCCTTTTTGTCATTTTATGGCCACGGGTTTATGGCCGCACCCGCGGCATGTGGAGGTTCCCAGGCTAGGGGTCTAATCGGAGCTGTGGCCACTGGCCTGCGCCGCAGCCACAGCAACGCAGGATCCGAGCCGCGTCTGCAACCTACACCACAGCTCACAGCAACGCCGGATCGTTAACCCACTGAGCAGGGGCAGGGATCGAACCCGCAACCTCATGGTTCCTAGTCGGATTCGTTAACCACTGCGCCACGACGGGAACTCCCAAAGTGTGCTCTCTGGATCAGCAGCATCAGCATCACCTGGGAGCTTGTCAGAAAGGCAGAATCCCAGACCTACTGAATAAGAATCTACACTTAACTAAGTGCTTAGATGAGGTGCATGCACATTAAAGTTTGAGACATGCTGGCATAAATCATCTATCTCAAGGATTTTTCACCCTTGGAAGCCCATTAGCACCAGCTATGAACCTTTGTAAAAATACCAGTTACCCCAGGGCCCCATCCCTGGAGGCCAATTTACCTGATCTGTGGTGAGACTCTCCAAATCAGTATTTTTTAGAAGCTACAGGATGAGCATAATGGAAAAGGTCCAAGGGACTTTTTCAAGTCACACAGAGTTAAGTGTCACAACTGAGACTACGACTGTGATCTTTTAATTCCGTGTCCAGTGCTCTTTTCCATTGCATTACGGCACCTGCCCTCAGATACCAGATAAGCAAAAGGCTTAGACCCCAAAGAACCAACTCCAAGCCCCCAAACTTTTTTTCTGCCCCTTCTGGTCTAGTGGAGTTATAAGCCTGAATTCCAATCCTGGTCAGTCACTAGCTCTCTGACTTTGGGCAGGTTGTTTAACCTCTCTACAACTCAGTATTCTCCTCTGGAAAATGAGAATAATAGAATCCACTTCTAAAAGCTACTGAGAGCATTACATAAAATACCAGAAGGGGAAAAAAAAAAAAACCTGACACATTGCACCAAGCATTCAACAGATGAGTTCCTGCCCTACACATACTGACAAAGGGTCCCGAAGAAAAACAGAATGTGGGAGAAAGAGACCCAGCTAGCAGTGTTCCTTTCTAGGTCTGGAAAGTGGCTGCATCCAGATCACTGGCAGAAATGGAGCCAGATGGCTCAGGGAGGTGAGGTTAGGAGGCAGAAGTTTCCAAGAGGCCACAATAGCTCCAAAAGACAAAGGAGCCAAGGGGTTGAAAGCAGGGCTCTGAATGAATCCCCAAGAGCCCTCCCCAGCAGGAATCCGGGGAATTTAATGGGTTATTACCCGACAGGATGTCAGGGACACTGGCTCCTGACAATACACCACCTCCTGGAGCACCGAGGGGCCCTGAGGTTCCCTCCCAGATGGAGCAGTCAGGGACATATGTCTCGGTGAATAAGGGCTGAGCTAAGGTGCTTTGCTTCATCCCTCCCACCTACCGTCCCAGCCTGCCCAGGCCGGGTCCAGGAGTGACCAGCCACCCCCAAGAAGGGTCAATCCACCAGGTGCTAGGGCCCAAGCAGCCCAGACTGCGGGCTGTCTTATGTGCCTGGCAGGGAGAGTGACACTCGGCAGGCTGAGCCGAGTAACAGAGGAATGTCCGTGGCCCCTGGTTCTGCCTCTGTGTCCAGATGTGCAGTCTGAAGCAGTTTCAGCCACGACGTTCTACAGGCCATAGGCTGGCCAAGGCCAGGGTGATATGCCAGGAGAGGTCGGGGACAGCATTCAGCTGGCACAGACTGGATTCCACTGAGATTTAGTACCAGACTCTCTCCCTGGAGAGGGGCCCAAGTGAGCTGGGGAGACAGGAGACAGAAGACAGGAGAGCTGAGGGAGGCGACATACTAAGAAGCTCCAGCATCCAATCAGGCCTTAGAGCCAAGCCCACAGGTCTCCTGAAGAGAGCGTCAAAGAAGGAATAGCTGAGCAGCAGCAGATGGTCTCCAGGGGTCAGTGACAGTGTCTACCCCTTAGACTTCCACCGGCCAGGGCCAAGGATCCTCCCAGCACCGTGCATTATTCTATGCAGAGAAGGTGAAAATGAGGAGAAAGCTGGGCTTCTGGTTTTGAAAAATACTATATGAATGAAGAGTTTCCATACCCAGGACAAAGGCAGCAATGTTTCCCACTGAGGAAATGCATCAATGCCAACGAGGATAACTGAGTTGGAGAAAAAACTTTTTCCAATCAAGCAGATTTCCCCTACTTGCTGCCTAAGTCATTTCAAGGCAACTTGCTTCACTGTCTCAGCTTTGGTTTCAGATCTGTAAAGTGGAGGCTAACAACTTGCCCACCTGCCTCCAAGGTTCCTGTGTGTGGCCGGTCAGGTTCTGTCTGGTTTTGAAAGTGGCTGTAATGAAAGCCCTCATTAGAGAGGGCTGCTTTTGTTAAGACTACTTAATCACAGAGTCTTTAAGGTTCAGTTCAGGGAGTTCCCATCGTGGCACAGCGCAAATGAATCTCCCTAGGAACCGTGAGGTTGCAGGTTCGATCCCTGGCCTTGCTCAGTGGGTCAAGGATCGGGTGTTGCCCTGAGCTGTGGTGTAGGATGCAGACATGGCTCAGATCTGGTGTTGCCGTGGCTGTGGTGTAGGCTGGTGGCTACAGCTCCGATTAGACCCCTAGCCTGGGAACCTCCATATGCCATAGGTGCGGCCCTAAAAAGACAAAAAAAAAAAAAAAGTGATTTAAGGTTCAGTTCAGATTGGGTCCTAGGTGTAAAGAAGTGAGAATGTGAGCTACAAGTGAAGAGAAGGCAATAGGCAAATAAGCTGCCGGAGTTCAGGCCTCACCCAGCCACTTGATTCATTCACTAACCACCCCCTCTTCACACTGCTATTGGGAAACTTGAGCCCTTTGAGCCTTTTGGTCACCCACTGGGCTGCGAGAGAGCTGCTCAGGCCCTGGTTCAACCTGCTCCCTCCCAACCAAAAGTCTAGTTCAGGCCTAGGGATCAGGCAAGACCCAGGGCTCAAGACAGGCAACGGGCAGATGTCACAGAGATCAAGGTGTCCTGTTCCTACCAGAGCAGTCCCCTCGCAACTTGCGCTACACATTATAATCTGGGGAGCTTTAAAATGCCAGTGCCTGGATTCCAATTAAATCACAACCAATTAAATGAGACTCTCTGGGGATAGAGACAGCTTTTTGCTTTTTGAGAGGTCTCCAGGTGATTCAAAAACCCAGGCTAGAGAACCACTGCCCTAAATGGATGAGGCCACCTAGAAAGCCACAGGTGTAGGTCTCTGGAAAGATTCTAGCCAGAGGCCACACTCAGGCCCATTCTCATCACTGGCCTGTGTTTTCTCTGGCCCCAGGGAACAGTGATCTGAATGCATACAGTAGGACAGGAGAGGGCACGTCTGTGGCTGTTTGTGAAGGTAATTTATTCAGTTAGCTGACTTCCTCCATGAGGCAGCTTTCAACCAATGTGTTGGTTTCCCTTCTCTTACTTAGCTGCCTGTTTGGAAAGGCATCTCACCAAAGATGGATGTCTCCAAAACAAGCTTGTTGCAGCGGGGTTTGTCCCACCTTCAGTGAGCACAGGAGGAAGAGCCAGTGCCCAGAGGGGTGAAGAGAGACCTGGAATGCTGCTATCTATGTGCCAAGCCAAGTTCCCAAGGTGGGCTCTGTGAAGCCCAGCTGGTAGCCAAGGTAGGCAGAGGGGCCGCCTCTCACTCCAGGTTCTGGGAAATTGCCAGATCCTGGCAAACAGCTTCTCAGATCACTTATCTAGGTTGAGGCAGGCCCGGTTCCTCCATCCACCCTCACTCCTAGAGACGCGCCCTGCTTGAGGAGGAGGCGATGTTAGCCTTCCGGCAGAGGGCCCATGTCTCAGTTGGCCCAAGTGCTTATGACCGGCTCCTTCCAACCTCCCATAAGGTTACACTAAGGGGCCTTGGCCATGAGAAGCATGTCCACCCAGCCTCAAATCTTGGATCCCTCAGAGGCAGTGCTGCATTAGAATTTGCACAATGGGGCCCTCGAGATTGGCAGTGATCCTGGCAGAGGTGCTGCAACAGATGACTACCTGGTCATGCCACCTCTCTCTCTGGGGACCGAGGGAGAGGGGCCTCCACGAGGACCCATACTTAGAGCTGTCGTGGATACCAGGCCTGCCAAGACTTACCCTCCTGACCTTGGAGAGGACTTCAAGGGGATCTACCATGGCCTGTCCTCTAGGAGGTCAGGTGCACCCATCGTCTCTCCAGCTCCTGCTGCTGTTAGCTGGAATCACAACTCTAACTAGATTCTTACAGGGGAGGGAGGCGGACGGAGGAAGGGAGATGAGACCAAAATAGCTCTCATCCCACATTCCAACCTTCGCAGGAGGGGCGCTGCAGCAAGGGCTGCTGATGTCAAGCAGCCCATCTTGGCAGCGCTGGGCTGTGGACGGCCTTTGGCTCATTAGGTGGCTGGGCAGAACCCGGGGCCCCTACTGCACCTGTTCGGATGGGAGCCTTGGTCTCACCGGGAGCTACAGTGTGATGCCAAGACCCTGGGCCCATTCGAGCAGCACTTCTGGAGTCTCCCCATCACAGCTGAGACACCACCAAGGCAAAGGGCCCAGGAGGATACAGTACCGTGGGACTGGGTGGGAACAAAACGAAGCCACCAGATCTTGTTGCTGGCCAGCGGCAGGTTCACACATGCAGCCCTCCACTCCAATATCCTTCCCTCCTTAACATCTCACAGTCACAGGGCCACGGGGATTCTCAACCAGAGGTAATTTTATCCCCCCAGGAGACCTTTGGCAATGTCAAGAGACATTTTCAGTCAGCACAACTGGGGAAGGATGGTGCTAGCCAGAGATGCTGCCAAACATCCTACCACGCACAGGACACCTCCCACAGTCAAAGAAAGGTTGACTCCAGACCTGAAGTGTCAGACCATGAGGGGCAGCTTCCACCTTTCCGGGGGGCCTTAGGCACCTCCAGGTGGCTCCAGCCCACCTTGGGGATGTCCTGAGGAGTGAGGTGAAGAATAGATGCAGTAATCACTGGAGGTCCCTTGACTTTGGACACTGTGGACCTCTTGCAGGGTCAGCCAGGGAGAGGTGGCAGTTCTTGTATGGAGTTTTTATAGATATGGAAGTTACATAAGGAACCCCCAAGTGTGTAACCGCTGTAAAGCTGTGGCCTGAGCGCCAGTATGCCGCTGGAAGTAATGCAGGGTCATGAGAGCCCTGTGGCTACCACAGACCTCTGGGCCTGCTGGGGCTGCTTGAAAATTTGGGTCAAGAGTCAGCCCAGCCTGTGGTCTCCTAGGCAAGCACTTGATGCAGCCAGGCCAAAGCAGGCAGCTGACATTCCTGCCTGGCCCAGGGCCTCCTTGTTACAGTGAAGGTCAAAGCTTCCACCTGCTCTGCCGCAGTGGCTCCATTAGCTTTCTTGCCCTCAGGGGATCCTGGCCCCTACCCTGCCCCAGGTGTTCTGACAAGGTCATGGTGACAAGGAAACACGGGTGTTTTCATAAGCCACGTGCTATTCCATCACCTCTAGTCCCCAGCCTGGAGGCAAGAGATGCCAGCCTAACCAGTTTGGGGCAGATGGAACTGCTCTCCGCTGTGGTATGGGTGGAAAGGGTACTGGATCCAAGGTCAGAAGAACTACATTCTAGCCTTAGCTCCACGAAGAACTTATTAGGTGACCTTGGGTAAGTCAGCACCTCTGTCTAAGTTGCTGTTTCCCCATTTTCCAATGGCCATTCAACAAAATCTAGCCCCAGAATAAAAACAGTGGCTGGTTCAGCCAAGAAATGGAGCCTCCTGCGCGCTCTCTTCTGGGAGACTCAACAAGAGAGGACCCTCAGTGGGGCCCAAAAACAAACCCATCTTTCCCTCCCAGCTCTCCTGATTTCCTGCCTCTAAAGGCAACAAATACCGAGGCTTAAACCTCCAGTCAGCCTGGTCTGTCCTCTCTCCGCTCATGTATTTAGCCACCAAGTTCCATCAGTGTTTCCGTCCAGTGGTCACAGTTTCCCATGCCCAACCGTGCTCTAGGTTCTTATGCCTGGATTACTTCAGCCCTGCAAGTTCCCAGCCTCCAGATTCTCCTTTCAACAGGTCGTCCTGCCAGCTTCTTCTCCCAAGAGCCCAGCTCTGACCTGGCCACGCTCCTGCTCTGTGGGTCCCCCACTGCCCACAGCCTGGGACAGTCATCAGACTGCTCTCCAGCTCTACACTCTAGACCCAGCCTGACTTGAAGCTGCAGCCTCTTAGATTTTTCAACAAGATGAAGGTCAAACACCCCCTCCCATGTAGCCTTTCTTCCCTGATCTCTCACCAACCCCCTACCACCCAGCAGCTCAGTTAAATTAAGTGGCCCCATGTACATTTCCATTACCTTCTTGGCAGCACATAATTCTTTCTCCCCGCTTCAACTGGAACACTCCAGTGCATTGGGTCCTCTGGGGCTCAGAATCCCCATCACTGTGTAGTATGAGATCCTGCATGTTCTGGCAACACCTAGACGGGAAGTCCTGCTTCCCAAACTCAAGAGCGTGGGGGGGCTCCCACTCCACACCTTCCTTCTGGTGGCCCCACAGCAAGGACACAGAACTGAGCACACGCTTGCAACTCAGCACACTGGCTGAGTGGCAGCACGCCTTGCCCCTGGGCACGAAGCCTATGCCCAGAGGTGTGAGCAGGGAGAATGAACTCTGCCTGATGGTGGAGGCATTCTGGCCTCAAGGAACCCTGAACTTTCCCATCCCAAGCTCCCATGCGGGCATCCAAGCTCACTTCGCAGAAAGGACATGCGCCATCTCCTGCTCCTTCCTCTGGGCCTGCAAAGTCTTGGCACTTGCCCATTTTGACCCTGTGCCACCACTTCTACATCCCCGCCCCCCACCACCACACTTCCTAACCCTACTTCCCTTTCCTTTTGCTGAGGCCAAATATAAACTCTCGGGCAGGAAATGCCTTGCAGGAGCCTGGCCCCACCCTGAGATCCAGAGAAAACTGTCTCTGACAGAAAGGAAGTGGGCCTGAGAGAAGCAGCCTCCTCAGGCGGGCCTGTTCTCCCTGTGGAAGCCGGCAGACACAAGCCCTCCCCGGAGCCCCACAGCAGCCAAAGGCCGGGCCATGACTCGGAGCACAAAAGAGAGGACAGGAACAGGGGTGACCATGGGCGTGCTCAGGCCATGGTGCCGGGAAGAGAAGAAGAGTCCCAAACATCAGTCTAACAGCTGCTGAGCATAGAGGCTTGGGGGTACAGTGAGTGGGAAGAGAAACAGGCTAGCAGTCTGAAGGCTCTTGGTCTTGGCTCTGCTACTTCTCAGCTGTGGCTGTGTTCATTACTGATAATAATATTCATGATACTAAATGTAATCATTAAGAATAATTCATAAGACACTAATATTTATTGAGTACGTATTTTGTACCATGCCCTGGGCCAAGCAGGACTTTACACAGATCATATTGGGCAAGACATAACTTCTCCATGCCTTGGGGCCCTTATTTGTCAAATAGGATTATGATCACAGTATCAACGACTTGAGGTTTTTGCAAGTATAAAATGAGATAATTATCATAAGAGCTGAAGGGTACAAGTCATCGTTACGTCCCAGGCCTTACTTTAGGTATTTTTTCTACGGTTTATGTCATCAAATCTTCACAACACCCTGTGAGGTAAGGGCTCTGATAATATCTGTTTGACAAATGAGAAAACCGAGGCCCGGAGCTATGGAGTAACTTGCTGGAGGTCAGCAGTGAAGAAGAGGTGGGCCAAGTTGCAAATCCGGGCAGTCTGGCTCCAGAGTCAGAGCCACTAAGTTAGGCTCCTCCTCGTTAAACAGGAGAAATAGCCTCGGCCGAAGGCACAAAAAACATACACTAGGGTTTTTGCTGCATGAAACCTTAGCCTGAAGTAAGTTCCCAGTAGTGGAGAAGGCCTCTGACCACCCCACATCTCTTTGGTTCCCACAACAACCCCGTCTAAAGCAGGTTTGCTGCGCAAATGGGGAAACCGAGGCTTTGAAAGGTCAACTACCGACGGAGCCAGGAACCTGCCTAAATGCCCCCCAGCCCTCCTGTTGAGCTGTTCCCATGTCAACCTCCCCAGGCTCTCCTCTCCAAATCCACTGCCCCTTGGTTGTACACTATTCAACTAATATTACCCGAGCACCCACTCTATGCAGGCCCTATGGTAGGCACGGAGGTCTGGAGAACTGAACAAACTCTGAGCTCTTGGCCAGAACTGCTACCGGGTCCACCCGTCTCAGGGAGGCAGAGGCTAAGACGGACTGTTCCTTGAAGCCCCCCGCCCCCCACCCCAACCCCAGAGCTCGTTTGAAGGCAACATAACAGAGAATGAGCTTGAAAGCAATGGAGCTGGCAGTTGGTACAGCCTCAGGGAAGGAAGCTTGCAGCCACGCAAGAGCCCTGAGGTGGGAACACTGCGGGGAGGACTAAAGCTTCTAGACAAAAGCCCCCCATGTACATATACGATTTTAGCATGGGCCACACCAGCTGGAGGGCTCCCAAAAGTGAGTCCGGACCGCCTCCTGCCCACCCCTAACCGCCCACACCTTCTAAATAATGCAACTTGGTTGTCAAGAGAGCTCATTAAAATGTCTCTTCTCCGATGCCACTTGCCACCCTCGGTGCTGGAAAGTGCTAATCAGGCGGGCCTGCTGCCGACATCAGAACAACCCCCAACTCCCTCCTGAAAACCCTCCCCAACCCACTGCAGCTCTGCTTTAGAGCATTAATACCTGGCCTTTGGTGTTTTCTCTCCTCTCCGTCTGTCCAGCCCCAGGGGGCAGGGTGGGGAGGGAGGCAAGGACCTGGGGACTGTCTGTGCAGGAGTGACTGATTGCTGGTGGGTGTAGGGAACAGTCAGGAGTGGAAGGGAGACTCAAGCCTCAGCCCTTGCCTCCCGACCAGGCATCTGGGAAAGGGAAGAGGGAAGCATGACAGAATCACTAAGGGTGTGGGTGGTGGAGTCAGATGGCCTGAGTCTCGATCCCAGTTCCATCACTCCTGAGCCACATGACCTGGGGTAAGGTCTTCCTTGAACCTCTCATTGCACGGTTTATTCATACATAAAATGGGAGTGATGACAGCAGTACCTGGCTTACCAAATTGTCCTGGAAAATAAGTACACTCAACTGTGTCAATAATCGAAAAGAGTTCACTATCATTCTTGGTGTTATCCTCTTAACACCAAGCCTACTGCAGTGTCCTAAATGCCACCGGAGGCCACTGGAAGGGAGCCCTGTAGGCGGGCATGGCCAGGAGGAGATTTTTCTATGAGAGGCAGAATCTGAAGTGACAAAACATCCAGAGCTAATGCCCAGGAGGTGGCAGGTTTGAGCACAGCATGGCTCCAGGTCAGTGAGAAACAGAAAAGTGACAAGGTGGCAGAAAGTACTACTCAACAACAGTAACAGTGAGAGCGCTATTATATATGATTAGATTTTGTATTCGGCAACCCTGAATATGAGGTAGGCATGTATCTCCACTTTATAACTTACAAAATGGAAGCTCATAGAGGTTACGTAACCTGCCTAAAGTCACCCAGGGCTGTCTTATAGCCGAGCCCCACTCTTTCACCACAACACTCTCCTGCCCCAGGCACCGTGTGTACAGTTCACGGGGCATTTGGCTTCGGCTCCACTCTGGCCCCTTTCTCACGTGTCTCTGTTTTTCCCATTTAGAAGGCCCCGCTCAGGTGGGGGTTGCGCAGTCCAGATGTTTGGGGCAAAGGGTTTCCCCAGCTCGCTGCTCTTAGCCCCCATCTGACTTGACCCCCGTTTGGAGCAGAACGACTGGCTGCAAGTGCGTATCTCACACCTCAGACCAGCGTGCCTTTGGCCAGCCCAGATAAAGGACAGGAAATTCTCAGGCACCTCCCCTGGAGGTCGCTCCCTCTGCCATGGGAACCGAGTTGCGTTGCGGCCTGAGCAGAGGTTCCTCTCTGGTGGGGAAGCTGCCAAGTCAGCCACAGCTGCCTTGGGTGCTGGGTGTGGTTTGGGGGAAACAGGGAGGGCTGAGCGGCAGGAGACTTGGGTTCCAAATCCTTCCTCCATGGACACGTGGGCCTCAGGTGAGGATCAGCCAGGATCACACTGCGGGGATCCCACTGCCTATGTGACTGGGCTGCTCTGAGAACAGAATGGGATCATGGAGGGGAAAGTGCCTTGGAGATTTTAAAGACATGGGAGGGGGAGTTCCCGTCGTGGCGCAGTGGTTAACGAATCCGACTAGGAACCATGAGGTTGCGGGTTCGATCCCTGCCCTTGCTCAGTGGGTTAACGATCCGGCGTTGCCGTGAGCTGTGGTGTAGGCCAGTGGCTACAGCTCCGATTAGACCCCTAGCCTGGGAACCTCCACACGCCGCGGGTGCAGCCCTAAAATGACAAAAGGCAAAAAATAAATAAATAAATAAATAAATAAATAAATAAAGACATGGGAGGACTCGTCCGTGTCACCGTCAACTGCTGGAGGAGTGGCCAAGCTGGTGATTCTCCCTGTGTGATTCACCCTTCTAGGCCCCCGCTGTGGGCATGGCTCAGACTCATTTCCAGTCTCAGTGCTCCTCAAAATATCCCCTCCCCCCAGCCCCACCAGCTCAAGAGACAAAAACAAGTGGCGGGAAAGCAGGCTACAGGGGCCGCCCCCACTGTGCGACACAGGACACCAAGAAGAAGGCCCCACCCTCCCAGAGCTCCCCAGTCATGGCAACTGGCTGGACCAGAATGACAAAGGAATCGGACTGCCTTATGAGGTGTTTGGACCCGGGACTCCCGGGTTTCAGAATCTACCTGCTGGAGCCGACAGGAAAAAGATAACGGAGAAGTCTTCCAGGAAAGCTCAGGCTATAAATAGAGGAGAGAGAGGGGCTTCCAGAGCCCCATTTCCCACCCCCAGAGCCACAAACTGTAGCATATGCAGAGGACAGTAATGAGGTTACAAAGGGGACTGGTCCCAGGTCCCCTGAGGAGCACTTGGACGAGCAGAGGCTGTTTGGTCCCAGAAAAACACAGCAGGACTCAGGCTCTGTCCTCAGGTTCTGTCCTACAGGTCAGAGAAAACAGCCGGGTCCAGGTGGTCCCAGGGGTAGAAATCTCAGGGAGACAGAGATTGGCTCAACATCAGAAAAAAACTGTTGGAGATTCTGTGGATGCAAGCAACTTCCTTGACATACCGCCCTCCCAGTTGTTGAAGTACACAGGTACTCTGAGAGCAAGACCCGAACTCCAGAAGGAGAGATTAAACCCAGTGCCCTCTAAAGGCCCTTCTTCCCGGAGCTCCATCTGCTTCCTACCTCTGGGCTATTGTAGGAGAAGCATAAAGGTGACTGGAGCTGGCTAGGCCCCCTGCCGGTTCCCACAGAGGCCTGGGATCTACTGGTACTACTCAGGGGGAACAGGTCACTCATTAACTTGGGGCTGAATGGGTCAGAGGGTGGCCACCTGGGACAGACGCAAACATGACGAGGGGCTAGAGACCAAACGGCTCAAAAGCCCACACTGAAAAGAAAATCCAAGTTGTGGCAGTTCAAGGCCCAGCCAGCCCAAACTGACCAGCTAGCTGCGGGTACTTGGCTAGATTTAGTCCCTGGGCCCGGCAAGATTTGAAGCCAGCTCACCTTTGCCTTGTGGATAAGAAAAAGCTCTTACTGCGAATGCACACTTTCATGACTAGAAGGCGGCCTGAGGGAACACCAGGTCCATGCCATGGGCCTTGTATTGTATTTTAATTTATTTTATTTTATTTTATTTTATGCAAGCAAGGAAAGTCTTTATTACAGGAAAGCAAATAGCCCTCAGGACAGCTGGGAGGGGGGAGAAGAACCCCCCCTCTATTGTCTTATAGGGGTTCCTACCCCTTAAAGATGGGGGGGTACCAACATGGGGTCCAGAAATATGTGGTTTTCTCCCATTGGCCTTGCCCAATTACCTGTATCAGTCCTTGTCCAACAGAGATTTAGGTTGGAAATGCCCCGTGAGTCTCATGATTTCTTTGCCCTTTTCTTCCCATAAACTGAGTCATGGGGTGGGGGTTGGGGCTTGCATTTTAAAAGTTTAGGTCCAGAGAAAGCAAATGTCCTTTCTGAATTCACTCATGGAGAGGCAGCTACAGAGAAGTGCAACCAGAAGCCCGGTTTCCTGACCCCATCGTAGGCCCACAGGGTTCACGAAATGTTGGTTCCTTCTCACTTTGCTGAAACTGCAGAAAATATCTTGTGGTCTAGAGCTTTCTAAATTGGACTTGGGTCCCAGCCTGACCCTTCCCAACTCCCACTGCTTGTCAAGATACAGGCTCTCTGAGGAAGGCCTCCTCTTCCTCCTTCTCCCCCACTACAGAGGCCTAGGGCCTCATGTCCTAGCCTGGTGTGGAGGGACCCACAGCCTTACTGAAAGCAAACACACACACACACACACACACACACACACACACACACGCTGCCTTACCAGTCATAGCAAACCCTTTAGATGGGCATTTCTTGCTCTTTTTTTTTGTTTTGTTTTGTTTTTTGTTTTTTTATTCTTTTTTTTTTTCAAACGATATCACATCCCCCCCCCCCAAAAAAAACTGCCCTTTGTTAGAATAAAGTCTAAACTGTCTAAACTTTTCCTACCTTTTTCATCAATGACCTAAGAAGGTACAACCATCCAACTGGATAGTGCAGTTTTCCACCAGCAATGATTCCTTAACAGGAGAAACTGAATTTTATAAATTTATATTAGGATTTCCTTATATCAGTCAGATTATC
>PVHT020000027.1:563583-706326 GCA_004024745.2 Catagonus wagneri
TAGAGAAAAGTGACCACTGGTTTATGTTTTAAAGTCAAAGGGCATGTTACTATTAAATCCTTAAAAAAAACTTTTTTATAACCAAATTAAACAAATAAGCAAAACATCAGCCGAAATGATAATGAGATGTTTACAACTGATTCATTGTTAATGAAATATTATTGGTGATTGATTATGCATTATACTATCTTTTTACACTTGCCGAGTGTGATGTGAAAATAAAGCAATGCAGAACATAAACAATCTGATTCACATACTGTAAACAGTGGCCTTGAATTTACAAAGCTGATCTACCTCTTGCTCTTTTTTGACTTTCGAATTACAATCAGGGGGTCAGCTGCTCCTGGAAACACCCCACCCCTTCTGACTCCGATGCCTTAAAAAGAAAAACCTTACCCCACTGCCCATCTGAATCCCTATCAACTCAACTCCCTGACCCTCTCAATACCACCCAAGCTGCATGTGTGCCCTTGAAGCAATGTGAATGAGGACTACTGTTTGCTCAAGTGAAAACAGAGGGGCATAAGTTTAATTGGCCCCAGAAGTTCCCATGACTGAATGTTTGTTAATATCCCCTTGGGTGAAGGTGAGGGCTCAAAATGGGGTCTCTTTAAGGCCCCAGGGGGACAAGGAGTTAGTTAATGGCCATCCCCTAGAGGTGACTTTTCTGAGGTGGTTATTATGTGGCTCAATCATTAACCACACAGAGGCAGGACCCCAGGCTTGTTGGAAAGGAGCCACTCCTTTCCCAAGGACAGCCCAAGAGCAGGAGGCTCTGGGGCAGCGAGGCCTGGATGAGGGCAGCTCTCCCTCAGCGCCACATGGGGGTGGAGGAGGGCTGGCCCGGATGTGGAGGAAGTCAGCACACCCTTACTGGGGTGGGAGGGAAAAGCGAGACAGTGAGGGTTTTTATCATGAATGAGAGAGGAAGCTCCAAGCTGGGTCATGGTGATTAGATGACAAGCTGGGAAAGACGCTCATCCTGAATGCATCCTGTTTTGCTCTGAACTGGAACTGGCCTCGGGGGCCAGGGGCAGGGGAGGGGCCAGGAGGCGAGCAGCCTCCTAGGAATTCTCGCAGGCCTGCCGACCTCAAGCTCCTGGGTGGCCCTGGAACTGGGGAGGCCAGTGAGAGAGTCAGGACTCCCATTAACCGCTAGAGAACCAAAAGGCACGCACGTCCTTTCTGCGAGAAGCCTCCACAGGCCAGCCTCCAGGAGCCCAAGCCCCCCAGAGCTGGAGCCTAAGAGACAGGCACTGTAAAACAAGGGTCTACGACTGCATAATCCCTCCAGCTCCCACCGACCGGTCCTGGGCCTTTCAAGGATCAGCTCAAATGTCACTGCCTCGGTCAGTCGTCTTCCTCTCAGTCTAAAGAAAAACTGTCCCCTGGTCAGGCCTCCCAGGGTGAAACGTGTTCCTCAACAATGGGAAATATGAATGCTGCCAGGATATTTGATGACACCAAGGGATTGTTTTAAGGTGTGATTGTGGTGCAGTGTCTATGTTTTATAAGTCTCTAGTCTCTGCCTATCTGTATAGTTTATATATATGACTATTTATAGATAAATTGATAAGGTGTCTGGGATTTATATCAAAATAACAACAAAGAGGGTGAAGTAGATGGAGGTATGAATAGGGAAGGGCTGGCCACGGGCTAATGGCTGTTGAAGTTGGGTGACATACGACTTTATTACATTAATCATCTCTACTTTTATGTATGTTTGAAATTCTTCATAATAATTTCTTTTAAATTGAGTTTATCTTATTTATTTTGGCCGTGCCCACGGCATATGGAAGTTCCTAGGGATCAAACCCACAACACAGTAATTTGTTAAAGTTCTCACCAAAATAGACTTAGTATTTCATGTGCCACTCATGCCACTCACGCCTAGATGATAGATTCCCTGAAGGCGGGGGTTACGCTTCGTGTCCTCCACAAAATCTAGCACCAAGCCTGAACTTAATGACTAATAATTTATACAGCACTTGAGAGTTTACCAAGCATTTCGCCATGGATTCCCTCGTTTAGTGCAGTGAAGTGGAAAAGGCGGGTAGAAACCAAGAATCTGAGAGGTCAAGTGGAGCGGCAGAGTCTGCACTTAAACCTTCATGTGTCCAGCTCCCGGTCCCCTGTTATTTTCCCCACACCACACCGGACTCTAAAGGAACTTAATCTCCAGTCCCGCAGTCCCAGTGCGGTCAGGGTACATAAGCACTGCAATGGTGGGCATGCAAGTTCCGAAGGTGGAAGGCTGGGTAGAGCAGACACAACACACAAACACAACACTTCAGACTGGTGACTGTGGCCTCTTGTCCACTGATTCAAGTTTACTAAGACTCCTGCCCCCCCAGTACACACACACACACACACACACACACACAAACCGAGACCCCAAGTCACAGATGAATAAAGCTGTGATAAACACTTGATGCCCATAACTGTGTGCCCAGACCTGTGCTCAACTCCTCTGTTTAGGGTTGCAGGGTGGGGGGAGCTCACACATTCCATCCCAGAGCCTTCGCATCTTTCAGATCCCCTATCTCTATTTTATCAGATAACAGTCTCCCAAAGGCCCAGGGCCACACTTGATCCTACCCAAACTGGGAGCGAGCGCAAGAAAAAAGTTCTGCTTACTCTGTTCCAGCCAGAGGCAACTCCTTCTTCCAGTGAGAGACCCCATGAGGGTGGGGGCACAGCCTGTCTTGGCTAAACCTGCCACCTGTCGAACCTGAACTTTCCACGGCTGGAGTAGGTAGCGAGCTTCATGAGTCTCCTAGTGGAAAAGCACTGACAGCTGCCACAGCATCCCCATGAAAGCCTCCATCCTCTCCCCTCTTCCTGACTTCCTTATTTTGTGTTGCTGCTGTTATACCTGTAGCTGGCTCCAGGGGTCCTCCGCTCTGTCTCCAATCTATAGCCCTAAGCATGGGATTTTTAAATGTCAAGGAGACAGAGAGGATGAAAGTTGGGACTTCCCTGTGCCACTTTCTTCACTCCTCTGTTCAAACTCAGGAGGCGCTGTGCTTTATTTTATAAGGAAGGCTCTTCTGTCTTCCCTGCAAGACTCCTGCTGCCCCCCGCCCCAGCACTCACACAGGGTTACACAGCCCCTTTGCACAACTTCAGCCTCTTTCCTTGCCCTAAACACCTCCAGATATCATCTCCCAACAGCCTCTCCTCCCCAGATCGGGGAGGGGAAACACAGAGGCACAAAAGGGTTTAGCGTACTTCTGCAAGAGTCGTTTAAGATGCCGAGAGAAGGCAAGCAAATGGGGAAACCCGACTCTACTCATGTAGTGCTTTCTAGCCCTAACTACAGAGGTCCAGGGAGCAGAAATTCCAAATCTCAAACCCAGAACCCAGTTGGACAAAGGCCGAATCCTGGAAATGAGGACCAGCTCAGAATGTCCAGTGATATGGTAGCTTTAGGGTGAAAGGGTCTCCCATCCCCAAAACCATCATTTCTGTCACACTCTTCGGACTCGCTCCATCAACCTCTCAGAAATCACCTGCAGCTGCCACCTTCTCTACTCCCTTGGGTTGCCTGCCCTCTCATCCCCAGACAAGAACTGTCTCTCATTCCAGGAGGATGAAAGTGAAGGGGAAATTCAGAGAGCCGTAAGAGACAGTGGGTGGGGACATCAATCTCTAGAGTGGGGGCAGGAACAGGTCCGCAGTAGGAGTCAGGGTTTGAAAATAGTCCTGAGTGTGATTCATCACCCTCTCCTCCGGGGTAGGCAGATGTTGGTGCTCTGAGCGAGATGGAGACAAGCCAGGGCCCTCCAGCCCAACCTCTGGGGCCAGGGCTCTGCACTAGCCCCCCCCCCAACTCCCCACCTTCAGTCTGGCTGCTGTCCTGCCTGCCCTCCCCACCACTACTAGTTTTCCAGCTGACTTAGCTGCATAATCACCACAAGGCTCTCCATCTGCCTGGTTCCTGTTGCCCTAAGCATCTCAGAAACAACCCTTTACCTGCCAGTTTAAGAATCTGGACCCGGGTGGCAAGTCACCGGATGCCAGAGCAGAGGAGACTGGCCCTTTAGATAACTGAAAGCCAGCCCACCACCTGAGGTGCAGTTGAAAACACTGTGGCCCACAGAAGTAGCATGACTGGCCTAAGGTCACATGAATTAGTGGCTGAACCGTGGTTTCCTGAGTGCTTAACTTAAAGAATCACGGGAGAAGAGAAATGGAGGAGAGAACCTCAGATTATCTAACTGGGAAATCCCCAAAAACTTCCACTAAAAGGCCTTTCTTCGGAGGTTTTCTAATCCAAATCCACTGTAGAGTTCAGGGGGAAACTGAGCCCTAAAAGGCGCGACATATCCAAAGGTTTTCGTTTGATCCCCGCTGCCAAGAAATTTTGGGCGTTTCTCAGAAGGGAAGGCAGTGGTGGAGGGGAAAGCCCAGGCTGCCAGACCAGACCAGGGGCTTCCTGGAAATGCGCTCAACAGCAGAGGAAGAGAGGAGAGGAAAAGCGGCATGACGGACCGCACAGCCCAAGTCCCGCCACCCCGCCCAGCTCCAGCCCGCGTCCTAAGCCCCAGAGCAACGGCTTGTGGACTCTGGCCGGGTCCGGGGGTAACTGAGGGACAGCCACCTTCCACCACCCCAACACCCCTTTCGCGGGGCTTCCTCGGGAGAGGCGCTGCCGGTGGGCTCCGGAGGTCCCCCAATTTCGGCGACTCCGGCCCCAAGCCTCGGTGGCGCAAGTGGCTCGGATTGCTCCCTCCGCGTCTCCCTTGTACACCCCGCAACTAAGAGCGGGGGGGCCGGAGCGCGCCGAGGAGGCAAGGCGAGACGAGGCGCGGAAGCCCCAGCAACCTGCCTATCCCGACCACCCCTCACCCAGAACCGGCTGTCGCCCCAACTCCTACCTGGAGGCCGCGTCCCGCTGCTTTGGGTTCGAAACCCCGACGCAACTGCCAGCCGGCGGGAGGCACGCGCGGAGCCAGGGATCGGGCGGGGGTAACAGTGCCAGCCGGAGAGGCAGCTGCCACGGCCGCTTAGCTGTTGTCAACCCGGGGCCACTCTCGGCGCAGGTGGGGAGGAGAACAGAGGCGAGTCGGGCGGCGTGGATGCCCCGCCCACCTACAGGACCTCGACCAATAAGGGCTCAGTCCGGCCCACCGAACTCCGAAGAAAGCGTCCCAAATTGTGGTGGGCGGGGCTCTGCCCTCCAGCTCCTCCAATCCCCATG
The DNA here is from genome assembly GCA_004024745.2 of Catagonus wagneri. NCBI lineage: Eukaryota > Metazoa > Chordata > Mammalia > Artiodactyla > Tayassuidae > Catagonus > Catagonus wagneri. The sequence goes on from PVHT020000027.1 coordinate 568,787, forward strand.
CTGATGCCTCTTCCTCAGGTCACACCGCGGCGGGGGGGCTGGGACGAGGCAGAAGCCCCAGGGCCAGCGACTGAGGGCGAAGGAGCGACTTGGCCGGCCGCGCAGACTAATATTTATTGAGCTCTGTTTGTGTCTGGCACCGTGTGGGGGATTTAAACACATATTCCATGCACATGGGAAGGTTCGATGGCTTTCTGAGGATAATTGTATGGGGAGTTCAGAAGACACAACTTCTGTGAGATTTCTGATTCTTAGGGGCACCAAGAGAACAATTAGATATTTGAATAGAAAGTTGCCATTCCCGCCTTGTGCAACTCCCTCATGATCCCCAGCTCAGAGTCCAAACTCTACCTCTGCAGAGAAATGCATGGAAAACTTGAGGCATCTACATTAACCATGGCAAGAGAGGGCTCCCAAGAGTTGTGACAGCAGGTACCATCAGAAAACCAGTTTAAATTCAGTAAGAAACAGAGTGTTAAGATTTGATTTCTCTCTTGTCTTTCTTCACAAGGATCCAACACAAGCTCACACTTTAAATTGCTGAATTGAGGACTCCTACTAGCCAGGGCTGGGAGTACCCAAGACCGCACACCATCCAACCACCACCCTGCACACATATAAATACAGAAACTAAGAAGAGATGATTCACACACGTTTTCCCAGCAAGTGCATGGCACAAACAATACCTGCACACCTGTTATTTTCTCCGAACAGATGGGTGATTTCATACCTAACAGATGGGAGAAATGAAGCCGAGGTTCCTAGAAAGCAGGGACTGCATCCAACTTGTTGCCTCGAGTACCCAACGCAGATGAGAGCAAAAATTAATGTTTTTTTTAAGACTGAGACTTTCTTAAGGTCATCCGAGGCAATGGCAGAGCCAGACCTAGTCCCAAGTTCCCCCTTCTGTCTGGCCTTCAGTCCACTAGGCCAAGTTGGAATTCTTCCACCTGTTTTCCCTTCCAGCCCTGATGAGAATCAGAGGAGAACTGGTGAAGCAAGGCTACTTCCAGTGTGTACCCCTCTTTTCCTCCCAATGGCAAGCCCCACAGCTGGCACTTTGTTCAAGATGAGCCATGTTCCCTTGGATCTTGGATGCAGATGAGGCGTTTACAGCAGAACTTACTCCTAGAAACAAAATCTTACCCAGAGCCAGCAACCCTAATGGTGAGAAGGGAGAGGACCTCCTTCTTGAGACTGGGTTGTTACATTTGTAAGCATCCCTAAGGTTTTAAGTTGGAGCCAAACTATCTTGCTTCTGAAAAAGGCTAGAAGGAAATAAGAGTGGGGGTCCAGCAGTGATCCTATAGCTTCCTTAATGGCAAGAAGCTATGTCAGAACCAATTCCATCCACCGCATAACACTGGGTACAGCGACTACAGTAGCTTCTCAGTAATGCTTGCTAATGGGTGAATGAATATTAAAAGATACTCACGGGACAACCATGCATAAATACAATCAAATGAATCATGAGCAAAAACCCCAACTTACCTTTTATTTATTTATTTATTTTTTTGTCTTTTTGTCTTTTGGGGCATGCCCACAACATATGGAGTTTCCCGGGCTAGGGGTCTAATCGGAGCTGCAGTTGCGGGCCTACACCAGAGCCACAGCAATGCCAGATCCGAGCTGCATCTGCGACCTACACCACAGCTCATGGCAACACTGGATCTTTAACCCACTCAGTGAGGCCAGGGATCAAACCCGCAACCTCACGGTTCCTAGTCGGATTCATTTCTGCTGCGCCATGATGGGAACTCCTTAGTGGGTACATTTAATTGAATCAGATATGAGGTCTGAGACACCCAATTCTTTTTTTTTTTTTATTCTTTTTAGGGCCGCACCTGTGGCATATGGAGGTTCCCAGGCTAGGGGTCTAACAGGAGCTGTAGCCACCGGCCTTCGCCACAGCCGCAGCAACGCGGGATCCAAGCCATGTCTGCGACCTACACCACGGCTCACGGCAACGCCGGATCCTTAACCCACTGAGCGAGGCCAGGGATCGAACCTGCAACCTCATGGTTCCTAGTCGGATTCCTTAACCACTGAGCCACAAAGGGAACTCCCAGCAATGCCAGATTCGTAACCCACTGAGTGAGGCCAGGCATTGAACCCACATCCTCATGGATACTAGTCTGGTTCGTTACCACTGAGCCACGACGGGAACTCCCTCAATTCTTTTTTAAAATAAAAAAAAAGGCAATCAAGGCAGAAAACTAAAAAAGGCAAAACTACTGGAAGTACAAAAACTACAAAAAGAGAACCAAAACTACATGAGGAGCAATTGCTATAAATAATTAGAACAAGAGCTTCACAGTGCCTGACACAGACTAGGTACTCAATAGAAAACATCTGGTGAACGAGTGAACACAATAGTCAGCTAAAGCTGCAAACCTGATATTTGCCATGCACGCTGTGACATTCTGAAATGGCCCGAGCGTTGTCTAGGCTATTTCTCTGGGTCTTTTTTGATCTCTTCCCCTTACCCCATGAGCTGCAGAAAACCAAGGAGTGTTCATCCTCTTCAGAAAAACAAAGATACCTTATCTCCTTCAGTCACCAGCAGCCCTTGGTCCCCAAGCCCCTCGTCCCCAACCTAAGCCAGAACCTTGTCTAGAATTCAGTAATGGTGCCTGGAAGATGAGGCCACGGTACCTTTTCACAGGCTCCTTCTTGGGCTGCATCTTGAACTTCTCTAGAGATAACTGGAACCTCTAGATCTCTGGCATCTCTTTTTCCACCAACTCTCGCTAATGCCTGTGTGCCCTAGAGTGTTGCCCTGGATCCCAGCTCAACCATCACTCAGGGAAATGCATAGTTTTCATGGGAGTAGGTTGAGGGCAGGTGAAAAAGCCTCAGGGTTCATGTGTATGTTTCTATGCCCGAGGCGTGTGGCTTCCCTCATTCTACCACTACCACAGCCCAGCTGCAACATACAGAAGGCAGTACGGTGGATTCTGGAGCCAGAGAGCCTGAGTACAAAATTCAACTCTGCTACTTACTAGCTGCATGACCTTGGACAAATTATTTGCCAAACTTTCTGTGCCTCAGTTTCCTCATCTGTAACATGTGGACTATAATCACATTCTTTTTTTTTTTTTTTTTTTTTTTTTTTTTTTTTTTTTTTTTTTTTTTTTTTTTTTTTGTCTTATCTAGGGCCTCACTGGAGGCATATGGAGGTTCCCAGGCTAGGGGTCTGACAGGAGCTGTAGCTGCCGGCCTTCGCCACAGCCACAGCAACGTGGGATCCGAGCCGCATCTGCGACCTACACCACAGCTCACGGCAACGCTGGATCCTTAACCCACTGAGCAAGGCCAGGGATCGAACCCGCAACCTCATGGTTCCTAGTTGGATTCGTTAACCACTGAGCCACGACGGGAACTCCTGTAATCACATTCTTGACCTTAGACAGCTGCTGAGCAGCTCCACCTGACTTAATTCCACTTAGAATGGTTGGCTGGCACCTAGAAAGTGCTTCAAAGTGTTAGATATGGTGACAGGGGCACTGAGTAACGGTGGAGTGAGCCCTGGATCAGGAAGTAGGAGACTTGGGTGCTAGTGCCAGTTCTATCGCCTTCAGGCTGTGTCACCCAGGGAAAGTCACTGTGCCGCTCCAACCATCATTTCCTTCACCTATAAAATGAGGGGAGGGCACAATCCCTAATGGGCAAAGTTGAGACAACTGGATGTGAGGCTGTCCTGTAGAGGGCGACAGGTGGTGGGATGGCACTGAAGTGTTGCAGAGCTAAGGTTTTTGCTAGGGGCCAATCAGCCCTAGAGTGGTAGAAAGAAACTGCATATGCTGTTACCTTGAGCCTCACCTTGAGATGCTTGGGTCCCAATAAGTACCTATCAGAGGACTTATAGCGGTCCCTACCCACCCCCACCCCCCGCGCCCAAGATGGGACTTCCTCAGGCTGCTGCAGGCAGACCCATAGCCCCACTCTGGAATGGCTGGAGGTAACAATAGAAAGGTACCCAACATACTCTTCCACTACTCTTTCCCAAGGCGGCAAAAGGAGCAGCAGCAGCAAATAATTCCGGGGAACTTAGCTGGGAAGAAAAAAAAGGGGAATAGGAGCCATAAGAGGAAAACGAATTATGCTCAGACCAGCCCCGTGTAACACAGGACCATGGGTGCCCTGGCACACACACTTACACGCACACGCACGTTCCTGCAGGCCTCACCAAAAGCCCACCAGTCAGGCCTGGGAGGGCAAAGGCCCGCTGCCTGGCGGTTTAGGGCCCCCACCCAGCCTCATGAAAAGGGGCTATTGATCAGGCTGCTACAACGTGGGATTGTTACAGCTGGTAAAAAAAAAAAAAATCTTGAGGAGCCATGGCCACATCAGGGGGGTTTGCACTAAGAAGGGGAGCTGGTGTAAGGCCAGATGTGGGGAGCAGGGATGTGGTGGTGGGAGGGGCTCGCAGAGGTGAGGGGGGCACAGGCACCTCACTGAGCATTGCCAAGTCGGGGTGGAGAACAGAGAGCTATGTCCCCGGAGGAGCACAAAGACCCTCTGTCCATCCTCAGCCCAGGGGACCGCCGTGGCTATGCTCACCCCACACCCCCGAGCACCCTGCAAGGGGGAGCTCTGTGTTGGGCTGGGTTGCCTGTGAAGGGAGCTGAAGCACTGGCCACACCAGGCAAAGGCCGGGAAAATTTCAGGGCTGCTTGCCTCGTTTGGAGTCTCCCTCCCCAAGCGAGGACACAGAAGCAGTCATTCCTTCCCACCTGCGTCCTGGAGCCATCAAAAGGAAAGTACTGGGACAAGTCGTGACTGCCTCCTGGCCCTTGGACTAGGCAGCTGGAGGCAGAGAACCCAGGCCCACTCAGTTTCTGTCCCCAAGCTCTTCCCTAGAGATCCAAGAGCCTGTCCCCCTGCTCCCCAACAAACACTAGCCAAAGTGTCAGCTTGTTGGCCTACAGCATCTACAAAACGGACTCAAGTAATGGGCCACCTTTCACATCCAGGATGGGGCCCTGGCCTGACTTTCTCGGCCTGTTTCTTTCTCCCTTTCTTTCTTTCTTTCTTTCTTTCTTCCTTTCTTTCTTTCTTCCTTTCTTTTTTGTCTTTTTGCCTTATCTAGGGCCGCACCCGTGGCATATGGAGGTTCTCAGGCTAGGGGTCTAACAGGAGCTGTAGCTGCTGGCCTTCGCCACAGCCACAGCAATGCGGGATCTGAGCTGCCTCTGCGACCTACACCACAGCTCACGGCAACACCACATCCTTAACCCACTGAGTGAGGCCAGGGATCGAACCTGCAACCTCACGGTTCTTAGTTGGATTCGTTAACCACTGAGCCACGATGGGAACTCCTCCTGGCCTGTTTCAAAGGAGCTAGAGGTTTTCTGCTACAGACAGATGGAGCACCTCCCACCCTCTCCCGCCCCTCCCCTCAGGTCCCATCCCTCAAGGAGGTCTCCCTACCTTGGCCCAGATGAAATAGGTGGGGTCACCCCAGGAAAGACACTCAGAGCAGGAGGTTCCCCCCCAGCCCCCAGGCCCTACACCATTTCTGTCCTTCACAAGAAGGTCAGTATGCTGAAGGGAAAGAAGTCAAGGCCAGCCCACATCCAACATGAGCCCCCGACCTTGCCTGACACCCTCTTTGTGCACACATACAGCAGCTGAGGTCAGGGGAGCTCTCCCTCTATACTTTCCCCAACAGCCCCTTCTGCCCGATTGAGTTTCAGCCTTCAAATTTGCTCCTTCCTCTTTAGGCTCAGTTTCCTCATCTGGAAAAAAATATGACTGAGTCCTGGTTTCTATAGTCCCTTCTTTCCACACTATTCTCTGCTCCCGTGAGCTTCACGGTGTGTTCCTGGGGGCGGGGTTGGGCAGGGCTCTAACAAACCCAACCTGACTGAGGTTTTCTACAAAGGCAAGGGGAGGGTGTGAGGGTCCTCTGAGGATGGGGTTAGCAGGGGGCCAGGTGAGAGAAAGAACAGAGCAAAGTTTGAAAAAGGAAGGGCAGAGGTGAAAAGCAGAGAACGGGAGGAGACCCAACCTCTGCCTCCAGCGTCTCCCTCATCTCACCCTGTGGCAGTGGATACCAGGAGCCCCTGAATGGAGCTCAGGATCCTACCCCCTTGCCTGGGATCCTTCCGCTTGTCCCTCCCGGGTGAGGAGGGGACAGAGTAGGAGGAAAGAGGGGGCTCTTCCTTCCCACTCACGTGCTCCACCACTAGCCCACCACAGCCTGAGCTTATGCTCCAGCCCACGGAGTTGGAGGGCTGCTGGGGTGAGTGGGAGGATGGGGGCAGGGAGTAGCTTTTCACAGGCTCTGCCCACAGCCTGGCCTAGACCAATCCTGTGATTATGGGTCTCTAGGGTTTGGCAATCTCGATTCAGCCAGACAGTGCCCCGGGAGGCCACCCATCCACTGTCTCCTTTCCTTGAAGATTAGTCCTCAGAGGCCCCAGGATGCCATCAGCGAGGGCACAGGATGTGCGGTGTGGCTCAAGGACCACTCAACAAAGAGTCTGGGTTCTTCTTGACCTTGGAGTACCTGTCCTGTCTCAACAGGACCTTCCCCCATCCACAAGCATAGCTCTTCCCTTCCCCAGTATACACACACACACACACACACACGCACACACACAAAGTTCTTATCTGACCCTCAGCCAGAGCCAGGGCTCCCCAGTGCATACACATCAACCTCTCAGTCAACATGGATATCCAGACACTGGTAGGGGCTTGGGTGGGGGACAGGGCAGACAGGCCCAACAAGGGGGCCCGTCTTCCTGGAACTCCTATGCCCGTGCTGGAAGCAACAGCAGCCCCAGATGGAGAATGCCCAACCCAGGCAGGTGGGCTGCCAGCTTAGGTCCCAGAGGACAGGGATAGAAGAGAGGACAGCAAGGCTCCCAGGTTGGACATCTGATGTCTCTGGATCACTAGAATCCCAAGAAACACCAAGAAAGTAGCCCCTAGGCTCCACTCCAACCAAGGCTCCTGGATGAGGGGCCGGACCCCTGCAACTTTGGCTCTGTCATGGAGATGCTGTGTGATGGGGCTGAGAGTCTTGCCCTCTCCGGGCTTCAGTGTCCATATATATACAATCAGAGGGTCTGATCTGAGGCTCTCCCGCAGTCTGCAGCCTTCAATGCATTTATATTCCATGAACAGCAAACCCGGTTTGCCATTTCCTATGTGCCATTTGGGGCGGGGGCGGAGAGCAAAGGGGACTTTATCTGGGGAAAGGACAGGGAAGAGCCTCGAAAGGTTTTTTTCAGTGTTCAAAGAAATATATGTATTTTTCCATTTAAAAAAGGACAAAGTTTCAGGCACTCTTGGGGTGGAGCTCCTGGGATGGAGTTTTCAGGCAACTCAAGCAGACCAAAAAAGTGCAGCAAGGGTGGCTGGGCCGTGTCACACAACTAGGGGGCAGGAAGGGGTCCTTGACTTGACAGGGCGTGTAGGGTGCTACCGGCTAGGCAGAAAGGTATGGTGACAAAACGTGGGAAAGAAGGACATTGGAAAGAAGAGATAAAAACACAGACCTGGGGTCAGACATACAGTGGCACGGGAGGGTGCAAAAATGCGATGCCAGGGGCAGCGACAAAGAAAATGCTGGAGGAATAGGGGCCTGGGAACATACTGTTTATTAAAATCTACTACTATGTGCTAAAAAGTGACAGCGGAGGGAGAGAGGTGAGTAGGGACGAAGCCAGACAGATGGCTGGGATCAAAGGATGGCGCACCCCGGGACAGAGCGAGAGCCCAGTAAGAATTTGAAGCAAGCAGGCTGCGGGGGTGGGAGGTCTGAAAACGTGGGCCTGCCAGCCAGAGGCAGAGTTTAGACAAACAGACAGATGAAATAGACGAAAACAGGCCTGGAACCGCAGGGGAGGCAGTGATAGCGCAGGACTGCGAAGCAGTGAGGGAACTCTGGGGCTAAGTGCAGCCCAATCTCCCGTGAGATCCGCCCGGCTCTGAAAACCTGGATTCCAGCTCAGGGGTGGCGGGGAGGGTCCCAGCAGGTGCCCTTCAACACCCCACGGTGTCCAGGGCGTCCACGTCTGGAGCTTTCGGAACCTCGAGGCCGGCTGTGAGCAAGTAAGGTTGCGGGCGCCTGGGGTGCCCCCGGGGTGCCCCCCCACCTCCACTGAGCAGTGCAGCAGCAGGCGAGGGAGGAAGGGAGAGAGGGAGGGAGGGGCCGAGCAAGCACCGCCCCCTCAAGTGCGACTAAAAAAGTTCCACGCCCCAACTTGATCAGGAAGCCCTCCTCACTTTTTTTTGTCTTTTTGCCTTATCTAGGGCCGCACCCGCGACATATGGAGGTTCCCAAGCTAGGGGTCTAACAGGAGCTGTAGCCGCCGGCCTTCGCCACAGCCACAGCAACGCGGGATCCGAGCCGCGTCTGCGACCTACACCACAGCTCATGGCAACGCCGGATCCTTAACCCACTGAGCAAGGCCAGGGATCGAACCCACAACCTCATGGTTCTTAGTCGGATTCGTTAACCACTGAGCCACGACAGGAACTCCAGGAAGCCTTCCTTATTTATCCTACACCGGCCTCAAGTCTTTTAGCTCCACTAGTCTGACTCCCCCTCACCCCCCATCTCCATCAGGCCTCCTGTCCCCAGTTGGAGTCCTCCTCTGGCCTTCTCCATCAGAAGAGGTGTCTTACCACCCATCCCATGGCTCTCACCTCAGTGCAAGAGAGTGGGGGTCTTCTTAGTCACCAAGTCAGCCCCTCCGCCTCCATCTACCGCAGATCTCATTCATCAACCATGTGACATGGCAGAAGACCTTGTCCAACAGCCAGATGGAGAAGGAAACAGTGGCTCCGGACATCATGGCCAACTGACTCACTCACTCCTCAGCCTCCTCCACCCCCACCCCACCCCCACCTTAGCTTACTGTCTGTCTGACAAGAACAGCGGACCTTGGGTTCCAAAAGTGATCCTTGAAAACCCTTCTAGTGCCAAGGATATCCTGGACCTTATGAGCAGAAGCATTCCTTGAAGAGTTTCTTGTGTTCCCGAAAACTGAGACCCAAGAAAGCAAATGAGTTGGCCTTCGCCTAAGCAGGGACCATCATTTCTATGTTGCAGGACTGTTGTGAGGAACTAAAGGAGCTGAGCAGGGTGCCTGGCACAAGACACATCTCCATAAATACTTACTTTTATTCTCAAAGAGATCGACACTTTTTTTTTTTAATGTAGAGTTAGTTATATGTGTCTGATCAATTGTTTCAAGAATTTTAGCCATCGTCAATTTTGTTGGATGTATTGGGTAATGCAAGAAATAGTCTCATAAACTAGGTAGGATAAATAATATAGCTAGTAACATTAATATATTCATAGTACAGCAGAGAGAGACCCAAAGCATAAACAATTTGGAAACAAATAGAACAAATTAAAACGATGATTAGTATAACTAGTTGTAATCTGGCTGCAATAAACTATCAAGTCCACAGGAGGAGCCAGGGAGAAAGGATCAGGTAGGGAGAAAAAGATAAATCTTTCATCTTTGTTTACAAAGATATACTTTATCACCTTTTTTGTAGGTCATAACATGAGAAGGCATCCACCATGCTGAAAAGCCTGGACCCCGGACCCTAAATTACGTAATCCGTTTGCTTACACCTAACCTCCACCTACGCAAGCAAACTTTTATTACCTGACTCAAGGATGGTGGGGAGTCCTATCCGCCTGTTCACAATGGAGGGAAGACGGAGTTCCTGTCGTGGCTCAGTGCTTAACGAATCCGACTAGAAACCATGAGGTTGCGGGTTCGATCCCTGGCCTTGCTCAGTGGGTTAAGGATCCGGTGTTGCCGTGAGCTGCGGTGTAGGTGGCAGACGCGGCTCGGATCCCACGTTGCTGTGGCTGTGGCGAAGGCCGGCGGCTACAGCTCCTGTTAGACCCCTAGCCTGGGAACCTCCATATGCCACGGGTGAGGCTCAAATAAGGCAAAAAGACAAACAAAACAAAGCAAAACAAAAACAATGGAGGGAAGGCAGTAAGTTGCCAGCTCTCAGACCTGCTCATTTGCATTCCACTTCTGATGATGGCTAGTAAGGGGGGTAGGGATTCTAACAGTAGCTCTGCACTAACTGTGGCATAACCTGGGATGCTTTTCCTCTCTGTGCCTTGGTTTCCTCATCTGTAACAGGAAGAGGATTTGCCCAAGGTCACACAGGGAATTCATTTCCGAATTAAGACAGACTCCCTAGCTACCCCTAGGACATTCTGCCTCATGGAGGTTTTGTTTTTTATTCTTTTTTTGTCGCCCTCCCCCCCATATGATTACAAACCAGAGGGGAGCCCATTCCTCTCTCCCAGCGCCCTTAGACCTATCCGCGGTCCCCATTCTGGACTACTTCGACCAGGATAAACAGCCATCAGGAGGTCCCTTTCTGTGCCCAGCTTGGTGCTGCCAAGCCTTTGACTTGAGTTCCCAGCACAGCCCCTGCCACAAGGGCCAGTTCCCTTCTGAGGAAAAGGAGGCCCTGGTCAGCTTCCTCCAGGCACAGGAGTTTCCCTTCTGCTCTCTGGTGGGGCAGGAGTGCAGGGCAGAGCCCCTTGCAGCAGCAGCTTAGCAAGAGGGCAGCAGCAGCCATTTCCTACCCTGCTTAAGGCATCTCCCTCCCTGTCTGGTCCCTCCCCTGTTTCCTGAATCCCACTGCTTGGGCTCCAGCCAGAAGAGTAATATGAAAGGACTCCAAAGTTTAACTTGAATCACCTCCTCCCCACTGCAGGAATGCCCTCTGTTAATGAAGAGAAGGGGGCCTCTGACCTAACCTCTTACAGCTTCAACTTCCTTCTTCATCACATGGACAGGGTGACACCTATCTGACAACGTTGTGGGAGGAAATGTAAGAATGGACTTAATAAAAAGCTGATGTGTACTGAGCACTAACTACATGCCTGGCACTGTTCTCAAGTGGTTTTCCAGCATTAATCTATTTAATTCTTATCATAACCTTTTCTTTTTTCTTTCTTTTTTTTTTTTTGCCTTTTGTCATTTTACTGCCGCACCCACGGCATGTGGAGGTTCCCAGGCTAGGGGTCTAACAGGAGCTGTATCCGCCAGCCTATGCCGCAGCCACAGCAACGCGGGATCCGAGCCGCGTCTGCGACCTACACCACAGCTCACGGCAACGCTGGACCCTTAACCCACTGAGCAAGGGCAGGGATCGAACACGCAACCTCATGGTTCTTAGTTGGATTCGTTAACCACTGCGCCACGACGGGAACTCATAATTTTTATCATAACCTTGTAAAGCAGTAATTATCATCATCATCATCATCACCCCGATTTTACAGATGAAGAAACTGGGGGACCCCAAAAGGGATGTAACTTACTAAGTTCACACAGCTAATAAGTGGTGATGGCAGAATATGAACCCTGAGCCTCCGTTTTCACCCCTGTAACGCAGTGATCATCCTTACCCCGCGAATATCTGCCTTAAAGGTTCTGTGTATTTGTGTAGCTGGAACATTTGCACTCAGGCACCCCTGAGGGCTGAGGGGCAAAAATGTGTAGAAACCCTGGGGGCTGAAGATGTAAACTGAAGCTTCAGCTCCAAGCAGGAGATGTCTGTAAAAAATCCTTGCTCTTAAGCATCTACTTGAATTTTCCAGTCACCTCCGGTGTATATCCATCTTGTTTTCATATCAAAGTGGATGTTTTCCTCCTTTAAGCCGTTGAGGAAAGCTGACACTCCAGGAAGATGAACCCCATTTGTTACGTGCAGCCACGTGCTTCTAGGCCACCGCCTTTGACGCCAGGGGTACTGGACACCTGGCACATGGTGGGCCCTCAGTCACTGAGAATAGCTAGTCACATTTCTGAAGCCCTTGTTATGTGAAAGTTCTAAGCACTCGCCGCATATGATTATGCTTTAATCATCACGACGACTCCCCAAGGAGGTCAAATGATTATTTTTGCCCTCATTTTTTTGGCAGGAAAACTGCAGCACAGAGAGATTAAGCAGTTAGCCCAAGGCCATGCTGTTGGGAAGTGACCACTGGGCTTTAAACTCAGACAGGCCTGACTGTCAGCTTTGGATAGTAATTACCAGACATACCACCTCTCTGGCCACAGCAGGGCCTCTCCCTCATGCATCTCCACTACTTCCAACAAGGAAAATGGAATTGATTCTTGGCAGAAGCAGGACTTATTCCGATGAAATGAGCAGCTCTTTGAAGGCAGAGATGTAGTGTATCTAGCCCCAACCCAGCCTTCCTTAGATCATTGCTAAGCTGGGAGCTGGGCTGTGCACAGGGCTGGTCCTCCTTTCATGGGTGGCATCTGACTGCTTCCTGGCTGGTGACAGTCTCTTGGGCCCAGCACCTGCTGGGCTGATGAAAGGGGCACTAGCATTTCACACAAGAGTCCTCTGCCACCGTCCACAGCAAGACCCAGTTTCAGAAAGGGCTGCCCATCATCTATAGGGACAAGTCCACTCCTCTAAAGCTGACATTCATAGTTCTACATAAGCAGCTCACCCAGCCAAAACAGCTGGCATTCTGAGAACACACTAAACTTCATTAACCCTCCCATGTGCTCTTCTCTCTCTCACACACAAACATAATTTTTCTTATGTCCTTGATTTATTTCACAAACACTCACATGATGCTTTCAATGTGCCTGGCGCTATTCAAAGCTCTTTGTGCATTTTAACGCGTAGACTCATCACAGAAACCCTGTAGGTGCTACTATTGTCCCATTCTACAGATGAGGAAACTGAGGAACAAAGAGGATAAAGTGTTTTCCCAGTCTCCTGCACCTGGCAAAGTCCCAAAGATCTCCTTTTAGCCCCTCCTCAAGCTGTTCCCTTTCCAGTTGCTCCTTCAGCTCAGTTTCATCAGCCACAGTTCTATACTGAGTTGAGTTATCTGTCTGTCTTCTGTCCAATAAGAGTTTGGATCCTCTGAGGGCAAGGACTGTGTTTTATTATTTATGGCATAGCCATTGCTCAGGAGCGAGTTTGGCCAAGAGTTGGCACTTAGAGTATATTGGTTAAAAGACTGAATGAATGACCTGGAAGCAGCCTTGACGGAACTAGATGGCGGCAGAGAGATCTGGGGTTTTCTTTCCCCAACATTGGTCAGTGTGGCTCGGTGATCAAGCATGAAATGCAGCCACAGGCGGTGAGAGAGGAGGAGAGAAAAGGCCCCCCCACTCTGCCCTGTATGTGATTGAATCAAAGTCGGCGCCCTGATCACAAAGCCATTTGGGCTGGTAGCGCATCTACCTCTAGCAAGCCATGAAAGTTGGCAGCTCTGGGGTCTGCTCCAGAGAACTGACTTCACTGGCTTCTGCGCTTCCCTCCCAAGGACCCCATGACCCTCTCTGCAATTCAGAAGTTCGTATGGAAAAGAGCAAAGGATTTAGATGTCATCCAAGGGAATTGGGGTTTGCTGCTTCGGGTCTCAAACTTTATGCTTCATTCACCTTGTCCCGTCCTTCCCATGCTGGCCTAACGCGCTCTGTGGGACAAGTAGAGGGCAGTTTGGGCACAACTCTGCCCCCAAGTCCTGAGTCCACCGTTCAATAACCGTGTAGCCTTTGGCAGGTTACCAAAACTCGGTTTCTTCTCCTAGAAAATGGAAATAATTTTTTTTTTCTGTCCTGCAGACCTCGAGATAATGGATCCCACTTTGTAAGTGGGAAATGACCGGACGTAGAGAGAACAGCGGTGGAGAGCTGTGGATAGTAGTATTCTGCAGCTTCCCAGCTGAAGGCAGAAAAGTGAAATCCGGAGCCTCAGCCTTTCCCGTCTCCACCTGGCTGTGTCTATGGCCCAATTGTTAGCGTCTTCTGGGACTTAGTGAAATGAAGAGGATTATTCCTAGGCCCTTACAGCCAAGTCTTAGGAGGGTTCCTGGATGGGCGGCAACAGTGTATATGTTGTAATTTGATCAGCTCCAGAGAAGGGGCCCCTGGGAACTGCAGCTCTCAGAGCTACCCTCCCAAACTGTTATGTAACTCGAATGAGACACCATCAATAAGATGCACTTGGCAACAGTGGCAGACTCACCCCAGAGCCCTTCGCTTGCTTCGCTGCTTCCTTCCTGTTCTTGTGGCACACAGGCTGTTCAGTTTAATGTCCGCTAATTCTTTCTGCCTTTACCTGGGAAGTTGACCCAGCACCCCCCGCAGCCGCCCCTATTCCCACTCCCAGGCCTTAGCACACATACACCTTCACCCCAGTGGAACTTGCAGAAGCCCCTTCTCCACTCCCCACCATCTGGCAAAGGTGCAGGACCACCCAGCAGGCACGTGGACCCCACAGTCTGGCTCAGGGGTCCAGGGCTCTGTCCATTTAAGCAACTGGCCTTGCTGGGAGCAAAAGCTGCTTTCGTGACAGAGGAGCAGTTTGCAGCTTGGTGGGAGCAGGGGGGAGGGGGCAGGGCCAGTCAGCTGCCTCCCGCATCCTCACCCTTGCGTGACTAGCCAGGAAGGCTGGCAAGGCACGTCGGTGGGCAGACTTGCTGTGCCTCCGCCACGTGGTATGTCCCGCTGGGATTCCAAGCCAGTACAGGAGAGAAAGCCCGAGTGGCCGAGTAGCCAAACCTCCACAGAAGCCCAGCCTGGAGTTTGTAGGGCCTCAGAGAACATCTGCTCCATCCCCTCACGGTACAGATGGAGGTCCTGGGGTCCATCCAGGGAGGGCCGAGCAACTCAGGGCACTGCACCTGCGCTTTGCCCTTCAGTATTTGGCCCTGCCTTGGCACCGCCCCGCCCCGCCCCGGATTCAGTCATCTTCCGGAGGTCTTACAGGTCGGAGTGGCTCAAACAATCAGGTCAGAAAGGTTTCCAGAGAAGTTCCACAGTTCTCTAGGGGAAACTGCTATGATTCCTCCTCCGTGTGGTATTCTCAGGCAACTCACTGCAGAGTCTGGAAATAAAAGTTGGCAACGCTCAGGCTCTTAGATAAACAGTGGTGGGTCTTGAGCAGAGAAGGGAGCCCGCACACATAGCAGTGAAAGGGGCAGAGAGCCAGCATGTCGCCCTGTACTCCTTCGACAACGATGGGGTGGAAGCCAGGCTGCTGTTCAGGAACCCTGAAGGAGAAGGAGCCCTGTGAAAATGCTCTCTTGGCTAAGGGCTCAGTCAGAGGGCCGGCGGGCAGGCTTTGACCGCAGGCCGGCTGCACCCCAGACCGGAGAGCTCAGGGACAGGGGTCCACATCTCGGGTCCAAACAGAGCCCCACACTCTGCGCAGCGAGAGGTCCGATGAGGATGGGGCTTTGTCTTGTCTTGAAGTCCAGGCTGTCCCCAGGTGGATAGGAGGGTCCAGAGGGCCTGTTCACACTCAGGGCCCAGGGCCAGGGCCCTCTGGGTTAGCTTCCGCTCTCCTCCCGAGCCCCTCTCCTTTCCTGGCTCTCCTCTGCCCAAGCCTGGACGGCCAACGCTTCAGTTTAACCAAGGAGGCTGATCTCTTCAACCAAGTGTCCTCCATGCCCAGTGTGCTACCCACGCTCCCTTTAGCCTTTGACTTGCTGTGACCTTGGGCATGTTACTTGCCCTTTCAGGTCTAAGGGTATCTTCATCTGAACATAAAAAAAAGGTGTGATGGACTAGATCATTGGGTTTGCAAATTGTGCTTAACTGTGGCTAGGGAGGAGACTCAGGCTTTAGCTTGGGGAGGTTGGGGGAAAGGAGACCAAACCCCACCTTGCTTCCATCAGAGACAGGCAGCTTTTTATCTCTTTTATGCGTTGCAATTCTGCACAGGATTTGTTTGGGAGGAAAACAAGTCTGCATCCAAGAAAAAGCAAAAGACTAGATGTTGTCTTTCCACCTGGGGCCTCAGTTCCCTTTTTTTTTTTTTTTTTTTTGCCTTTTGTCATTTTAGGGCCGCACCCGCGGCATGCGGAGGTTCCCAGGCTAGGGGTCTAACAGGAGCTGTAGCCACTGGCCTACACCGCAGCCACAGCAAAGCAGGATCTGAGCCGCGTCTGCGACCTATACCACAGCTCACGGCAATGCCGGATCGTTAACCCGCTGAGCAAGGCCAGGAATCAAACCTGCAACCTCATGGTTCCTAGACGGATTCATTAACCACTGAGCCACGACGGGAACTCCTCAGTTCCCTTCTGAGTGATCACTACAGGCCACAATACAAGTAAAACATTTAGAGCAGTGCCCAGCATATAATGATGGTGACAATAATAGCCGACATTTATTGAGCATTGTTTGCCAGACATTGTGTAAATGCTCTACAAGTTCCACTCATTTGCTCCTTCCAAATCTTCTCAAGAAGGCACAATTCTCTCTCTCTCTCTCTCTCTTTTTTTTTTTTTTTTTTTGTCTTTTTCAGGGCTGAACCACCTACAGCATATGGAGGTTCCCAGGCTAGGTATTGAATCAGATCTGTAGCCACTGGCTTATGCCACAGCCACAGCAATGCCAGACCCAAGAAACATCTGCGACCTACACCACAGCTCACGGCAATGCCAGATTTTTTTTTTGGTCTTTTGTCCTTTTTTTAGGGCCGCACCTGCAGCATATGGAGGTTCCCAGGCTAGGGGGGTCCAATCGGAGCTGTAGCTGCCGGCCTTCACCATAGCCACACAATGCGGCATCCGAGCCGCGTCTGCGACCTACACCACAGCTCCCAGCAACGCTGGATCCTTAACCCACTGAGCGAGGCCAGGGATCAAACCTGCAACCTCATGGTTCCTAGTCGGATTCGTTAACCACTGAGCCACGACGGGAACTCCCATTTTCCTTTCTTTTCTTTTGTTTTCTTTTCTTTTCTTGTCTTTTCTTTTCTTTCAAAGCCGGATCCTTAACCCACTGAGCGAGGCCAGAGGTTGAACCTGCATCCTCATCGATACTAGTCAGATTCGTTTCCACTGAGCCATAATGGGAACTCCCAAAAAGGCACAATTCTTAACTTCGTTTTACACAAAGGACACTTAGGCACAGAGAAGTCAAGCAACTTGTCTGAGATCACACAGCTAATGGAGGATGCAACTGGGATTTGAATATGGGCATTTTGGCTCTACAGCCCTCATTCCTTTTTTTTCTCTTTTTTGCCTTTTCTAGGCCTGCACTGGTGGCATATGGAGGTTCCCAGGCTAGGGGTCTAATTGGAGCTGTAGCCGCCGGCCTACGCCACAGCCACAGCAACGTGGGATCCGAGCCGCATCTGCAACCTACACCACAGCTCATGGCAACGCCGGATCCTTAACCCAGTGGGCGAGGCCAGGGATCAAACCCACATCTTCATAGAGACGTTGGGTCCTTAACTCACTGAGCCACAATGGAAACTCTCTCCAACTGTTCCGTATCTGATTCATTTAGAAAATTGAATCTTCTTGGCCGCTTCTCTCTCTCCCTCTCTCTCTCTCATTTATATTTATGTATATGTGTATACACACTGAAACATATATACACAGAAATGTGTGTGTATGTGTGTGCGCGTGCTCTGAGAACTCTGAAAACACTACTTAAGGTCAGAATTTGAGGAACTTGGAGCTGAGGGAGGTAGGGGGTGGGAACAAAATCTGCCGAATTTTCAAAGTTGAGCAGCATTTTAAAAGCCAAGTGACTTTAGAAAAATGGTCCTCCCATCTGGGTCTGGCTCCAGAGGAAGCTCGGGGAACTGTGTGCCCAGAACCAGGGCAAAAGCAAAGCACCGACCCTGGCGTTGATCTCCATGCCCCCTGCCTTGGCAGCCTGTTCAAGATAAGCCATCAGAACTAGGGCAGTGGGGGCCCAGCCGCAGACGGGCCAAGGTTTCTTTTCTCAAGGTGCTTACAGTCAAGTTGCAGAGACAAGAGTGGAGATAAACGGAGCACCTCTAAGAGTTTCCACAAAGCTTTCATTTCTTTTGTATCATTTGGTCCTTACAACAATCCTGTGACATAGCAAGAGAGGAACTGTTATCCCATTTTACAGAGCAGGGGACTGAGATTCAAAGAGGGGACAAAATTCACCCAAGCTGATCTGACCAGCAAGTAGAGAGCTGTGACACAAACCCAGGTGTTTAATCTCGGGAACCACCTAAGCATCACACTCTCTCACATTTTCTTTTCTTTTCTCTTTTTTTTTAGATCCCCACTTGTAGCCTGTGGAAGTTCCAGGAGTTGGGGGTGCTGAACTGGAGCTGCAGCTGCAGCCTATGTCACAACCATAGCAATGCTAGGCCATCAGAGCCACATTTGTGGCCTACACTGAAGCTTGTGGCAACGCCAGACCCTTAACCCACTGAATGAGGCCAGGGATCGAACCTGCATCCTCATGGATACTAGTTGAGTTCTTAACCCACTGAGCCACAACGGGAATTCCTCTCACATTTTCAGTAGCTTTGACAATAGAAGCTTTATGGGAAGCTACCCAAACACTTCCCAGCAGTGGCTCATTCTGGAAAGTGGGAGTGAGGAGTTATGGGACTTTGGCCTTTCATTTTATATCCAGATAGACAGGTTGACTTTTTTCCTCAGAGAATGTATTTCATTTCTAACCCACATGTGAAAGGAAAGAGCTCCAATACAAGGCAGAACATGATCTATGCTCTAAGACAGATACATAGTATGTGGGGGATTTGAAGCTGGAAGTGGACACTATTTGAACTGAGTTTCAAAGAATGGCCATGATCTGAACAGTCTGAGATGAGACTTGGGGCGGGGGGTGTATGTCTCAGAATCCCAGAGACCGCAGCAGCTCTCCTACTCGGCAGCTGTTATTGACTCCTGAGACAACAGTCCTGCCTAGAAGGCATTCTTCCTGAACAATTAGGTCTATAGAGTGGGCAGGATTTCCTGTTTTCTTTCCTTTCTTCATTTTATATTGTGAGGTGCCTTGGGAAACACCTGCTTCACCCACCTGCCCCTCACCTGGACTGTGATCACCACTTGCTCTGGAGATGGGCCAGTCCAGCCAGACCCTGGCTGGCAGAAGGAGCCACAGGGACCAGGAGACTTATAAACAGAAGGAAGTCCAGCCAGGCCTCCCCACACTGCTTTTCACTCAGGTCCAGGATCCAGTAGCAAATCAGGCGATCACAGATTGATCACAATTTTGTAAGATCACAATTCTGGGAAAAAACAAGGTTAAACAGCTTTCCAATTAAGGGCCCTGTAACCACAGTGTGGAGGAGACAGAAGGGCCTCGGCGACTACTCTCTCCAATCCCCTGACTTTAATGACGGGGAAGTCGAGGCCCAGAAGTGAAAAGCACTTGCCCAACATCCCAGAGCTATTAGCTGCCAAGCCAGCGTGCCTGGTTGTACTTTAGCCCTGCTGATGAATGAGCTTTTCGGGGAGCTAGGCCTCCAAGGGGTTCATGGGCAGATATGAGAAAGCAAGCACATCTGGTTTTTGAAGACCCAAGGTGTACAGAGGCACATCTGATACTTCCATCAATCCACCTGAAGTTGCCCCTGGCCTCCCTGGAGTGGGGTTG
This sequence comes from Catagonus wagneri, assembly GCA_004024745.2. NCBI lineage: Eukaryota > Metazoa > Chordata > Mammalia > Artiodactyla > Tayassuidae > Catagonus > Catagonus wagneri. The sequence continues at coordinate 588,169 of PVHT020000027.1, forward strand.
GGACTCCAGGGCCCTTTCTGGGCCCTCACCATCCCAGAGGTTCAGGGGCTCTTTCCTGAGGCCTCGGCTCCTTCCAGCTGAGTCTCAAGTCAGACTTCTGGACTAGAGAAAATACCTCTCCCTTCCCTCACTTGACTGCTTGGACTGGTCACAGTGGTCATTTTTATAATCATTTAATAACAATTGTGTGTGTATTGCCTGGGCGCTTATAGAGCCATCTCACTCCCACTATCACACTTAGTTCCCACAACTCCCGGAGCTGGGTGTTTGGATCCTCATTTTCTTTCTTCTTAAATTTTTTTCCCATTTTTGGCCATACCTCTGGCATTTGGAAATTCCCAGGCCAGGGATCAAACCGGTGCCTCCGCAGAGATAAGCCAGATCATTAACCTACTGTGCCACAGTGAGAACTCCTGGATCCTTATTTTCAAACTAAGAAAATTGAGGGTCAGAGAGGTGACCACACAGCTAGTAACTGTAGGAGTCTGAGTTTAGACCCAGAGCTGTCTGAATTCTTCAGAAACCAAGCTCTTTCACCAGCATAAGGCTACCTTTTTCACTTGCTTCTTGGGAAGGATGGATGAGTGGATGGGGGGATGGAAGGATGGAACAAACAGTTCTCAAGCACACTTTCTGTGGCTGGCTGTGTGCCAGGCATGAAGCTAAGAAGAGGCAGATTTTACCCTACCAGTTTAGTGAGTGCTTCTTAAACTTTTGGGCCAAAGTACCCCCAAATGGCTAAACAGAATGAACCCCTTCCCTGCACAACCCTAAGGAGCCAAGGAAGCCCATGTAGCCAGACACAAGTGAGATATTTCTTGGAAGTCTTCGCTTTTATCTCACAAATTCATATGAATTTTGCATGCTGTGACATATATTTTTGCTTGTTTTAACAGAAAAATGATGCTTTGCACCCAGATCTTTTAGGGAGAATGAGCCGTTCCAAGCAGATGCTCTTAGAAATATCTTCTAGGAAGAGGTTCTGCTTACCTCTAGCCCAGGAGGACACAGAACCCACTTTGAGAAGCAAGAGAAAGTAGTACCTTCTTGTGTGGTGAAGGTTAAGATTTTGGTAAAGAAGCTGTGTGTGTGTGTGTGTGTGTGTGTGTGTGTGTGTGTGTGTGTGTACATGCACTCACACATGTAACAAATGTAGAAGCTCAGTAGAAGCCCCAGATGTGGCCAAAACCATTTCCTTTGCGGGACCATGATTCTTTGGCAAAGAAATGATCCATATTTCTACCCTGCCAACTAGCTGTGAACTAGCCATGTTCCTCAGCCCAGAGATCAGAACTGAAAAGGACTCTAAGGGTTCTGATAGGTTGTTTTGTCCTAAAAGACCTTTTGCATTGGCACTTTTGGTAACTGTGGTTGAGAAACAAGATTGCACCCACCTCCTAGCGACAGAGAGCTGAGAGGGGCAGAAAGTCAGGCAAACTTACAGAAGCTCATGTGGGGCCATGATGTAGTTATCCTGAATGAGCTACTGAGAGACTGGCAAAGTGCTCCCCTGCTTTTGCTAGCTTTCTCAAGATAAGAAGCCCGTACTTTGTAAAGCCCAAATGCTGTTCTGCCATTTACACGTTCTGTCATTAATTCATTCCGTTTTTTTTTTTTTTTTTCTCTCTTGTTTTTGAAGAAAGGTTCTAAGTGCCAGCCTACTTTGATGATCCTTGGGGAATCAAGGAAAGGTACTTGGACCTTCTCTTGGGCCATAGGTTCAAGGGAGCAGAGCATCTCTGGGGGCCAGATGTGGTGATAACAGCAGTGAGATCAAAGTATGACAGCTCCAAGTGGTGGGTGGACGGGGGGAGCGTTAGAGATTCTGAAATAATTTCTCCTCCTCTCCTTAAGAGTCTCCTTTTGGCCTTTTTCTCTTTCCAAAACCAAGAAGCGCTCTGTGTTTTGTTTTTAATAAGGAGGCCATTCTCTTCCCCTGTGGAATGTATTCCCTGAAATATCCTGCTCCAGGGGCACATGGACACAGAGTTGGAAGCCTCTGTTCTCAGGAGCTCTGCTTCCTATGTTTTCATTTTTCTTCTCAAAATGTAAACCAAACCGACTCTTCCTGTTTCTGGTTTGGGGATGTGGAGGGTCACACAGCAGGGACCCTCTAGCAAACAGGTCAGAAGCAACCTCTGAAAACTGCCCCTGGGCTGCCCTGCCATGGGAAGAAGCTTAGTTGAATGGAATCTAATCCCGTGGAAAGAGGAGGAGAGTAAAATCCAGGCTGTGAGGAGGAAACAGCTCTGCTTCTACTGCCAATTCATTCCTCTTTGCCTTTGCCCTTAGCCCAGACTGACCAAAGCCTGGGGGCAATGGAGCTTTCACCGGTTGAACCGCCATTCTTCAGACTTTGGTTACTCTGAATGGAGAGTAAGTTTAGGGAAGAGTCATCAGGACTGTGAGAAATTATTTTAGGAATTGGAGCTCTTCCCTCTGTGAAAAGAGATTCTGGGAGGACATTGTAGATGAGTGAGGACTTGGGTTCTAGCCTCAATTTTACAACCAAGAGCTATCTGCTGTTTTACAGATCACCTACCTTCTCTGAGCTGCAATGGGAGCCCTGGACTGTATGAGCTACAAGGTTCCTTCCATCTCAGACTTTGGGAAATTCTCAGTGTCTGCAGATTGGTCATAAGGAAGAAGGACATAACAACTTCAGTGAGACTCCAAGAGGTGAAAACAAGGCCACTGAACTGAAATTGCGAGGCAGATTCTGGCTCCATATAAAGAAAAACTTTCAACTGAGTACAGAGTGAAAATGGATACTTGACCATATCTGGAGAGTCTGGCCTGAGGGTGAGTGGGCACGTAGTAGGAATGGTGTAAAGGGAGCCTGTTAGCAACTGAACAGTGGACTAGAGCAGTGGTCTCCAATATCTACTTTTAGGTGGCCAACTTCAATGAAATCTTCATGGAACCTCCAAAAGGTAAAATAGATTTGCTTGAAGGAAGCAACCCCCCCAAATCTGTCCTCCCCTCACATCCTCCACTGAGTCTCTAGGGTCTCAAAATTCTCAGTACTCAGTCTGTAAACCACTGGTTAATATGGTCCTTAAGTGCCCTTCTTGCTTGAGATGTAGGCAACTTGCAAGTTTCAAGGGTTTGGTGGAAATGTACTTTATGTGGACCTACACCATTGGCTGCAACTGTTAGCCCCTCCAAGCCCTGTCTCAAGACAATCTGGAGCCAGTGGGGGCTCTGTGTAAATCTGTAATAGCCAGTTCAGAGATGAAATGACAGGGAAGAAAGCCTGCTGAGAGAGAAGCCACTAGTCTAATTACCAGAAGTTCTTTTGCTATGCCATCAAAAATAAAGGACAGTCCTTGGCAGATTCGTTGTTTGTGTGAGGCCCTGTGCTTAGTTCTGGGAATACAGAGGTCAGTCAGATGTAGTTCTTGTACACTAAGAGCTCATGGTCCGTGGGGGAATAAAGGAAAGAAAAGAAGCAAATGCAGAACAATGTGATGTGTTATAACAGAGATATGGAAAAGATGGCTTGTCCGAGGACATGAGGATGGCTTGACAGGCCAAGTAGAGAGACCGGCGAAGGACACACCCAGGGAAGAGTCAAATGTGAGAGTTCATTGTTTGCGTAGGAACTACTGAGTTGTCCCATGGGGCTCAGAAATGTGGGGATGTGGTACGCGATGAAACAAGAAAGCTAGGTTCTTAAGTTGTGAAGTTGATTGTCAGCACAAAACACCTGGACTTTGACCAAAAGGGTAGGGAACAACCAAAGGTTTTTGAACATGACCAGATTTTTCTTTGAAAGAGAGAACTCTGGCAGAAGTAGGGGAGGTGGACTGGCAGGGAAAGCAGGCCGGCAGGGAGACCAGTTAGAAAGCCATAGCAATCATCCCCATTAGAGCTGTTAAAGGCCAAGATGGAAAAGAAGAGGCAGAGTTAGAACATGTTACAGAGAAGTTTCACAGGCACTCATGACTGGATGACAAGAAATGAGAGAGAGGGAAGAGCCCAGGCATTTCCATGACTCTTTCTGGAGTGACTGAGTAGATGATGGTATATTAACCAAGAAAGAATCCTGGAGAAGAAAGTTTCCAAGGGAATGATGATGAATTAGGATCTTCAGCGTTGAGTCTGAAGGATTCATGGGACCTTCCAGTGGAAATGTCCAGTGGCACTTCCCAGGTCCCTTACAGACCTGTCATTCTACCTGCAATTCCCATTCCTTCCCCAGCCCCTGGGTAGCTGTCTTGTGCCACATAGCCCTTGCTCTGATCTTCTGAATTGGCCCAAGGTGTGAGAATGGCCAACTAAGCTATGCCTCAGTACATTGGCCTGGCTTGTATCTGTAAGCCTGGGCTTAGCTTTCTGTTTTCACTCCTGAAAGCAAGCATTGGAGACCTGGGCTTTCCAGCCCCGTTTGACCCCAAAGGAAGCTGTTACGCGCCTCCATGGGTCTGGAAATCCTTCCACTACGCCAAAGAACATCTTGAAATTGCCCTTTCCACTGACCCTATCCCCGCCTCTCCCTCTTTTGAGTCTGACTCTAGCAGGGGCAAGCGGGTGGAGGATAACACAGAATAGAGCACAGAGGACCTTGGGATCTTCTACTTCAATCTTCTCATTTTTCTTTGTGTGTGTGTTTGTCTTTTGTTTGTTTGTTTGTTTTTTTAGGGCCACATCCTGGACATATTGAGGTTTCAAGGCTAGGGGTCGAAATTGGAGCCGTAGCTGCCAGCCTACAGCACAACCATAGCAAAGCCAGATTGGAGCCGCGTCTGCAACCTGCACCACAGCTCATGGCAACGCAGGATCCACTGAGCAAGGCCAGGGATCAAACGCACTTCCTCATGGATACTAGTCAGATTTGGTTCTACTGAGCCATGACAGGAACTCCAGTCTTCTCATTTTTCATACAGGGAAACTGAGGCCCAGGCATGGGGAGGCAAGTATCACAGAAGGGGTTAATGTCAGACTTGGGATTAGATCTTAAAGTATTCTATGCACTATCGAGTTTTTTTGCCTTGGCTGAATTTACTACAGACCACGGTTGAAAGATTTCCTGTCTCAAATGATAATCAATCCCCAGATAACTTTAAATAAGTTGATTTTTATACTAGTCCAAGTTGCTCGGTAGAATCTCTATCAAACATTAGATAAGCTATGGCCTGCAAATGTTCTTCATAAAATAGCAAATGTCAAATGGTCATATCTGTCAAGAATTCCTTATAAGAGTGATTTCGTCATTTTCAAAAATGAGGAAGTTAATTGAATTGTTACTATTACTCTGATGATTTTCATAGACTCAGTGTATTGGTCTCCTCTCCCCGTGAGTCTTAAAGTGATGCCCAATAGCAACTTTAATAAACACATTTGTTTCTATTTTCTCCCTTTTAAACTAGTCTCTGCCTTCTCAGAGCTGGAGGGAGGGGTCTGAGGCAGCTGATGGACAGAGTCTGGTCCTGAGGCCAAGACTGCAGCCAGGCTGGAGCCAGTTGGGTTAGGAAGGCTAGGCTCTTATTACAAGCCAACTATGACCCCCCAGGTCGCCTTGGCCACTTCAACAGGAACCTGGATGACTCCAGGCAACAAAAGGAGCTTTGTGCACTGGGAGCAAGGGACCTCAGTGATGCTTTGGTGCAAGGGCAGTGGGAGGAAAGGTCAGCAGCCTCCTTCCCTCTGTGGGCTGCTGGGCAGAGGAACTAATGGGTTAAACAGAAGTGTCGGGTCTGCAAGTCAAGGAGTCATTGAATTTTAGAGCAGCAAGCTAACTTAGAGGTCATTTAAATGAAACTATTCATTTTATAGGTGGGAACACTAGGCTCAGAGAGAGGAAGGGACAGGCCCGAGGTGACACAGCTGGCCAAGGGCAGAGCCAAAACTGCAACTTAGAGCTTCTGGTGCCCCAGGCAAGTATTCTCACATCAGTACCTGTGAGGCAGTTCAGAGTTACAGATTTCATTGGGGGGGGCTCCTTTTATTTATTTTTTTAATTTAATTTTATTGGAGTATAGTTGACTCGCAATGTTGTGTTCGTTTCAGGGGGATAGCAAAGTGAATCAGTCATACATATAAATATATCCATTCTTTTTTCCCATATAGGTTATTACAAAGTATTTAGTAGCTTTCCCTGTGCTACACAGTAGGTTCACATTAATCATTGATTTTATACAGTAGTGTGTATATATTATTCCCATCCCGGGGGAGGCCCTTTTAGATTCCAGAACCTGTTTCCACCTCAAGAGCAATTCATGTTTAAGTAAAACATAAGGCCTTGGAAAGAGTATGGAGGAATGCAGGGAGCTGGGAGCACCTAGTGAGTCTTGGAGTGAGCCCCAAAGGTCTAAAACCCTTCCTGACATGCTGGTTTGTGTTACCTCTGTGTTTTCCAATTCTTGGTATATGTGCATGGAGTGGTTTGGAGTGATACACTGATGTGTTGAATTGTGATGGACGTATATTGAATTCAATGTGTATTAGGAAAGCTGTAACTAATACCTTAAACCCTCATTTCACAGATATTTACAGCTTAAAGTGAGGTTATTATTTAAAATTGGGTTGAAGTAAAGAAACATAATAAGTACACAATGGCACAGGGTGAATTGATGGCAAAAACTGTGAAGTTGGCTCACAAATACATGAAATTTGGGGAACAGTTTACTAGTGAATTCAAGATGGTCAAAGCTATTTCAGGCCATCCTCCTGGGCCTGGGGCAGCACTCCGAATGCTTAAGCCAGCTGGACATTCCTAATGTTCTGTGCAAATAGTCCTAAAGATTTGCTCTGTCAGTGAGACCACTAGGACAAATGGTCACAGCAGCATGTCAGAGAAACTTTTGATTGGCTAATCTTAATAGGAAGATGATTACATATGCAAATCATACTTGAGGTCAGCTTTGAGTCACCATCTCAGCTTTTTCTTCTCTAAAATATCCTTGGTCTGTGCTCCCCTAGATCACATCTCTTCTACTCTGGTGGAACTTGTAAGAATGGCTATGAGAACACAATAGGCTTGATGTACAGATAAAACACTGGGAGTCAGTGAGGGAAAGTTTTTCAGATCATTCAACCATGAGTTGTTCAGTCTAGACTGAATCCCAGGCCTCTTGACTCCCAAACTAATATTTATTCCACCACTGCTCCACATTTCCTGCCCTGTGATTCCTGCTCCATCGCTTTTTCTGCATACTCCCCTCAATCCTCCCCCAACCCCAAATCAGGCAGCTTCAGCTACACTGAAGTCCTGACTAGTACAGCTCACTTTCTTTCGATCTAAACTCATCAAAGACCCAAAGAAGTTGGTAATATTGGTTGCACACAAGAGGATTGCCGGATGGTTGAGAGGCAGGAATGGGAAGATTTTTTTCATTTTCATACTTCTCGAATTTTGAAACATAAGATGGCATTACCTAGTCCAAAAATGAATCAGTAATTAAACGAATCAAGGGTTCTCTCCCTCCCCAAGCTAAATCTCAAGAGGAATCACATCTGCTCAGCACTCGGTTTTTAACTATCTCTTAGGATCCATGCAAGAGCCCCGTACAATAAGCTCCGTTTTATAGATGTGGACACTGGTCCAGAGAGAGGAAATTCCACACCTAGGTACACACAGTGAGTTGGTTATGAAATTTGGACTACAGTCCAAGTCCCTTGATTTTCAGTGCCTGGCTGTTTCCACTGCCACAGCCACATCAACTTCTAATTTGTGCCAGATAGTCTTTGGATCACCCTAAGACAATGTGTTCACACTTGCCCTTAAATAGACATTTTCAAACTTTTACCTAAAGAAGCAGCTTGAAAATCAGTCCCAGCTCAGCTCTGTAGGTGGCAACCTCTTCTGCCTGGCCCTACCCTCTCAAAGACACTCCTCTTTCCTCTAGAAACCACAGACCACTCAGCCACCTGGTGCCCACCCTCCCGGGACTCAGGCTGGCGACTCACCCTGGCACAGACATTCTAATGAGGCAACTTGGCAGCTGCTGTGAGTGCTTTCATCTGGCAGGGGGAGGGGCGGGTGGTCACTATTTCAGGGCCTGAGCATTTCTTTTTAGCCTTTGCAGCTGGCGTCTCTGAAATGGAGAAGTTTGTCCTTCCCCCAGTATGGGCAGTCCACAGAGCTTGTGCCCCCAGAAGTCTCTGGTGCAAAGCAGGAACTGTTCTCAGCAAGAAGCCCTGGAATGGTGATGGGGGAGGCTAGGGGAGGCGGGGCGGCATGGGGAAACAGATGTATGCTGTGTGCTGATCAAAGCAGTGTTCCTGCTCCAAAATAGGTCCCCCGCTCATCTGCTGTCATGGCAACGCAAATAAACACCTCACCCTGCTGGCTCTTCTTCTTTTTGAGCAGCCGCCACCCAAGAACTCAGGGTCCAAAGGTGGAAAAGTCCGTGGGAGGTCAACTGATCCCCTCTCTGCTTCCTGATAAGACTGTGTCCCCACGACTTGGGGAGGTCCTCAGGAGCAAGGCCTCAAGTTGTCTCTCCTAACATCTTCCCAAGATGCCTCACGCAGGCCACTTCTTAATTGGTGCCTTTCTATTTTCATGACCCCCAGCCCTAATTGCCACCTAGCAGCCATGCTCATCAAGCCACGAGCCCATCCTGATGAAAAACTGAAGCCAATGAGAATGGCAGAGGTCAGGCTGGAGCCAGAAGGATGACCTAGATGACCTCAACAAAGCCAGGTTGATGCCAGGAGCCCAAGCTCTGGCAGTAAATCATTCCTGGCCAATAACTTTCTTTCTCTTCCTCCCCAAAGCAGTTATCCCCTTGAGACAACTCTGTCCTCTTCAATGAAGGGGAGCTGCTCCAGAAGGCCACCCACTTATCCGCACCCAAGTAGAACACCAGAGGCAGAAGGCAGCTAAGCAGTCAGCTTCAAAGAAACTTGTTAGAAAAGGGAGGGATTTTTTCCCCCCCTCAAGTCTATATATATCCCTTCAGTCCTAACCAACCCTCTTGGAAGCCTTCCACAAAGAACAAGTGTTGGGAATATCACAGACACTGAACTCCAAATGCCAGGTCTCTTTGCTTCACCCTCCTCATAGCTATTCCCTTTCCCAACATATCTCCCACCCCTGATACACTTCCCAGTGGTAAGAAGGCATCTGAGAGCAAGGGAAGCGTATGGGTGGCTTCCAATTGCTGACAGCTCTGCAGGGAGCTCCTCCCCAGGCTCCCTGACTGGAGAAAACCCTCCATCTGAGAAATAGAGAAGTTCAGTACACTCACTTAGTTCTAAAAGGCCAGGCGGAGGAGCCCAGAAAATGTCCACTGGAGGGAGACAGAGGACATCTCCAGTTCTGGCATCTAGGACATTGGCTCCATGCCCAGGGACCTGATCAGCTGGTGGGTGTGGATCACTGAGAAGCCCCATCTCAGGCACTTACCGGCATTCTTCCTCCCCTGCAGCAATGGGAAGCACTGCAAAAGAAACAGAGAAGACATCAAGCCATTGCAGAGCCCCACGCAATGTCAGAACCAGAAGGAATCTTTGAAGTCTGCAAGTTCAGTCTACCCATTTTACAGAAAGACGCACGGGGGCCCACAGAAAAGAAAAAGGAAGTACAAATGGGAGCAAAGTGGAGCCTAGAAGCTCAGACTCCTGACTGTCCACTCCATACTACTTTCTCTGACTCCATGGGTTGACTCCTCTGGTTCACCTCATTCTCGTGGAATAAGAGCACCCCTAGGTCAGGAGATCAGAGGCAATCTGTGCAGGTCACGGCACTGTTCCAAGGCCTGACAATAAGAATTATCAAAGAATCAATCAGCATTTGCTTGGAACATACCATTCTTGGTATAGCATCAACCAGGTTAGAAGTAAGGTATGTTGATAGAAAAAAACAGTATTTGGAATTGGAAAGCTTAAGTTCAGGGCCATCTTTCTCTGCTTATTGATCATATAACATTGGATATCACCAGTAACCTCTTCAGCCTCAGTTTCCGCCTCTGTAAAACTAGGATGATAATAATCCCAACCTCACAGGCTTTGTGAGAAATTAACATACACAAAAGTATTTTATAAAATGATAAAGAATATTATTAATTAATTCATTCAACAAATATTTAGAGCACCAATGCCCTACAGAGCACTATGCTAGATGCCAGTAGAGATTTAAAGTGATAAGGTCTTTATCCTCATGAAGCAGGGACAAAAAAATAAATAGGTAAACAAATAAATCAATAAGTAAATTTCAGACATAGCTAAGAACCGGGAAGGAGAAACTTGAAAAAACAGTGTGAGTTAGAGAGTGATAGGCTAAATGGCATGGGGCGGGGGAGTGTTGCTTTAGAAAAAGTGATCGGAGAGAATTTCTCAGAAAAGTTGAACTGTGAGCAGAGGCCTGAATGACAAGAAAGAATCAGCAATATGTCAATCTGGGTGCAGAACATTTCAGGCAGAGGTTCAGAGTCAAGAGCCAAATTATGCAGGGCTTTGAAGGCCAGCGTGAGGATTCTGGCTTTGATTCAAATGACAGTAGGTAGCCACTGGAGGGTAGAGAACATAATGGTCAAAGATCTGACTACCACCATAAAGAGATCGCCCTGGTTACTGCGTGGAGAATGGATTGTGGAGCTAGGGAGGAAGCATGGAGATTTCTTCGAAGGTTTTGCCATAGTACAAGAAAGCGATGTTTGTGGCTTGGGCTGAAATGACAGTGGTAGAGATGTTCATTCAATAGCTAAGGAAAGAAAGAAGGATTCCTCTTGGAAGTAGAGGGATTTCCTTACTTATTCTCCTGCCTTCATGAAACCAGCCTCAACCAACCAAAATGTTAGCAGGAAAGGAGTTGCCATAGTACTTGTCATCTCTCTTATTCCTGCACAGTCAATGACTGCCATAGGGGAAGATACTTGATCACAATGATTTCTCCTTCTAGGATATTAATCACAGCCCTAGATCACCCTGAAATGACCAAAGGTCAGATCCACTCTTGTAGGCCACAAGACAACCTAGTGAATCGCCAACCCACAATTGGACATGAGAGAGGAAGGAAGGAAGGAAGTGTCTCCCCCGAGGGTTCATTTGCAGAGCCCTCAAGGGATGTTAGTGTGAGGGAGATGGAAAGTTCTAGAATGCGATTGGTATGAAGAGAGGGGGAAAAATCCAGAGGGAGAGATGTGAAATTCTCCTATGAAGTTTCAATGTGGAGCCATGATTAAGCAAATCATCATAATACTTAGTGGTAGATAAAAGGGGAATAGAAAGAAAGGCTGAGGGGGTCTGAGGGAAGGTGGAAGCAGGCCCCTGTGAGGTCCTAAATGTGACAGTTCTGGGAAATTAGGAAGTGAACTGATGGGTAGGACAGACTCTTACTCCTCAGTCCTGTTCCAGTCATATTAAATTCCCACTTGGCCTACCCTGCACCCTACCCCCTTTAATTCTCTTAATAAATGTAAGACAATTAAAGATAATTCAGGAGCTGATTAGGCTTTAAATTTACACAAGGATTTACAGGTTATAGAGAAGTAACCTTGTTTGACTCTCACAAACATGGTAGGTTTTTTATGTTCATATGACACATGAGGAAAATGAGGCCCAAAGAAGGGAAATGACTTTCCCAAGGCCAAACACCCAGTAAATAGCAGAACCAAGTTTATACTTTAGGCTTACGGGGCTCCCAGTTTTATTCCGTCTTATTCTTTTCTCTTTGGGATCCAGGATAACCTGGCCTAGACTAAAACCATCAAATCCACTCTGTTTTGGACCTCGATCCTGGTGCTATTTTAGTATCTGAGAAGCTTACAGGGGGAAATGAGGTATGAACTTTTACTTCAGGGCATTTCACTACACAGTGAAGGTTCTTATTTGTTTCCTGGTCATAGAACATACTTCTCTCAAGTAAGGATGCTGGAAAAAGGATCCAAGAGTCCAGCAGCTGGAAGGAAACCAGGATTAGCAGCAATAGTCTTTCTATCCAGTGGGTCATGCGTTCATTCACTCATTCATTTACTCATGATGAGCCTCTGAGGGCCAGGCCCTGTGCCAGGTACCCAGAAATTCAGATAAGTCAGACATATTCCCTGCCCTTGAGGAATTCATGGCCAAGTTGGGGAGTAGGGGCAGGGTGTAGGCCACATGCACAAATCATCACAATTCCACATAAGCACTGGAAGAGAAAATGGCAGGTGGAAGGAAGAGCAGAGAATCATTCAAGGAGGCATGGAAGCGTGCAGTCTGAGGAACTGTGTATAGTCTGGCTGGAGAGCACAGGGCCAGACAGAGAGTGGGAAATGTGTGTAGAGCAGCAGGTCAGAGCCACATCATGAAGAACCTTGTAGGTCAATGTGATAGAACTTGAACTTTATCCAGAGCCCAGCGGGGAGCTCTTGAAGGGGCCTAATTGGGGGAGAAACAGAGCCAGGTTTATGATTCAGATTGCCACTCTATCTGTTGGGTGAAAAATAGGTAGTGAATGGGGATGGGGGAGATTAGGCAAAACTTGAGACAATGAGGCTGCTGCAGATTGAGCAGTGGCCTTTGGAATAAAAAGCAGGGGATAAATATATCAACTATCTACATAGGAAAATTACAGTAAATGATAGGCTATGTGAGGTGAGGAGAGGAGGCAAGGGTAAGTCCAAGGTTTCTGGCCTGGGTAATTGAGTTGATGGTGGTGCTATTAACTGAAGTCAGGAACAGAGGAAAAGACCTGGTTGGAGATAAGTGGGCATGAATCCTCCTTTTGTAATGAATCTCATTCTGGACCTATTGGATTCGAGGCATCTGGGGAAGCATCTGCTCAGAACCATGCAGTAGAGGCTGCAGTGGACCTGCAGATGCAAACTTGCACTGAAGCAGATATGGTCCCTGCCCTTGAGTGCTTGCTATCTAGTGGGAGACAGAGTGACTAGACAGAAAGAGACAGATCCGAAGTTTCTGAGGGAAAAAAGGGAATCTTGTTGAACGAGTGAAAAGAGAGAGAGAGCTGGAACCCAAAGGGGGATGGTACTAGGAAGCTGGTTGCGGGTTAGAGGTCGGGAAGTCTGAAGGGGTGGCTTGGAAACCGGCTTCAAAGGCTACTGACAGGCTTTGTCCAGACCTAAAGAGTCTTTGGCATCAGTGACTGATCCAGAGCTCGCCCTCCCAGCACCCTCTCTGCTGGGCCTACAGGCTCTATGCCCAGCCCATGCCCTGCTATTTGAGGCCAGGCCAGTGGGGACTTTTCATCTCTTCCTTGACTGGCTTCTCTGCTCCCCCTTAGCCCCTGGCCAGCTCTGTGCCACAGGCCCCAGCCTGGAGCCGGTCATGAGAGCACGTTCTTGACATTCCAGCCTCCCCCAGCCCTCTCAGCTGGACCACACAGAGGCCTATTCACAGCCTGACCCTCCCTTCCTCCTGAGTGGGCTCTCACTGCCCTCAGGTCCATCCTGTGTCGTTGCCAACACAGACTATAGCCAATGTGGGAAGCAGGCTCCCCTGGGCCTTCGGTAGCTGATTCTTGTTTCCTGAGATCTCTCCATCGGGAGAGGGTGCAGTGGCTACTTGTGCATGCATGAGAGTATATGTGTGCTCTCTGTAGTCAGCCAACTTCCACCAGGCAAAGCCTAGAACAGGGGTTGTGTTGTGCTGGACACAGGGATGCATAAGACACAGGCTGGTGGCTTGAAAGAGCTCACAGATCGGCATGGAGGTAGCTGGGTTCACGGAGGGCGGTGTGTGGGCTGGGGCCGGATTGAGCCTGGCATCAGGTCCTCAGTTTGAGCACTGGTGTCATGGTGTCAATTTTTAACCCCATCCCAGTGGCCTGGGAACATGTGATCGTGTTCAGGGTGTGATATCTGCTGGGAGTGAGACACTGTGAGGGATGCCAGTCTCTTCCCCGGAAAGGGCGGAGAAGACATGGTTTAAAGTAGGAGTGATCTATCTACAAATCAGAAGCAGACTCACAGACATAGAGGACAGACTTGTGGTTGCCAAGGGCAGGGGAGAAGTGGGATGGACTGGGAGTTTGGGGTTAGTTGATGCAAACTATTATATCTGGATCAGATAAACAACAGGATCCTACTGTACAGCCAGGGAACTATATCCAGTCTCTGGGGATACAACATGATGGAAGATAATATGAAAAAAATAATGTATATATATGTATGACTGGGTCACTATGCTGTTCAGCAGAAATTGGCAAAACATTGTAAATCAACTACATTTTAATAAAACAATTTTTTTTTAAGTAGGACTGACCAACGACAGGCATTCTGGGCCTGACCATCTGCCTTCGTCCATTTCTTTGCTGGGCCTCAAACTCGTTGCCTGTGATAATAGGTGGGTCCCTGGCAATTCTCATCCTTTCATCGCAAGGAAGAGGGTGAGGTACAGTCCCAGCTGGGAAAAGACAATGGAAGAAATGACTTCGAGAAGGTCTTTGTAGAGTTCAGAGTCTGGGGCAGCATTCTAAGGAATTCCCAGCAGATTTTATCCCTTTTCTGAGGGCACAGGCTGTCCCAGACTAGCTTGGAATCTGTGAGCCTCTCCAAATTCCTGACTCCTGTTTTCCACTCACCGGAACTACCCCACTCACCCACCCCCCCAAAGGGTGCTCAACCTGTAGCCTCAAGAATGCTGATCTGCGTATCATTTTATAATTCACCCAGTGACAGAAATCCAGCTGCCTTGGGCTCTTTTTGCCTTAATTTCTTCCCGCCAGTCCTGGCTTGGCCTCCTTTGCTCCTTCCCCACTCCTCACCTGGCCTGCAGGGCCATTCCTTCCGGGCTGGTTCCTCTCCTTTGCCCACACCCCTCCCCCTACCCCACCCCCGGGACCCCCCACAGCCTTCTCCAGCCTAGCGTCCTACTGCCCTCTGCGCCTCCACAGCAGGCAGAGAGCCGGCCAGAGGGAAGAGAGAGCAAGCAGCTGCAAACTACAGTGATTCTCTAGATAATTTCAGGAATGTCATATCCCAAAGACTTGACTTTCCCACCAGCCATCAGGGACCCTCCTTCCTGCCCAGAGTTTGGGAGTCCCTCTGGGAGAGAGGCCTTAGATGCGATGAGTGCAGGAAGGGACCAGAAGGGAGAGACACAGCAGTTCCAGGGTGGAATGGGGCCTCTTCCAGACTCTGAACTAGTTTGACCTGGAGTGGGTGTAGGGGTGGGGATAGGAGGAGTGGGAAGCCTGGCCTAAACAACTATTCATTTCCTGAGCCTCAAGGTATTAACATCAGTGTTTCCTACTATCTTTTTATCTCCACAGGATGCCCCCAATTCCAGGCACTCCTCAGACAGGATAAAAATTTCTCCCTATTTTATGGATGGGGAAACTGAAGGCCTAAAGCCATGGGCCTCAGGTCACCTAGAGCAACCAATAAACTGTCTTCCAATTCAATTCAGATTTTCTGAGTACCTACCATGTGGCAGACCCTTTCACAAATTGATTGTCATGGCTGCAATCAGTTACGAAATGGGGGCTATTGTCCCGTGTTGGAGATGAAACAGGCTCCGAGAGGGGCAGGAGAGTCAGAAGCTGGGCTTGCAGATCAGCGTTCCTTTTCCAGCAGCTACTACCTTGTCTCATTGTACAACATTCTTGTCTCAAGCTCCCAGGGTGATCCAGGCCAGGGGAGCTATAAAGGCCAGGGAAAGTCAACTCATGCCCATTTCCAGGGCCTCAAGCTCCATTCTCCAAATACAGGACGTCCTTTCCTTGCCCCTTGGCAGCCCCAGCCTTGGAGCTGCAGGCCTAGCTGGACTGCAAGTCTCTGGTGGCAGAGCCAGCTCAAGGGTGGGCCAGAGGGGTGGGGTCAAGAAGCTCCACCACCCAACCCCACTGTGAAACCTCTGACCCCACATCCCAGCACAGGCTGCCTGAGCTATTGCTCCCTGTTATGGTTACTAGTGACTTGGAAATGAAGGCCAGACTTGGCTCCCAGAGCTTCCCAGGCCTCCAGCTGTTCTCCAGTCCTATGGGCTGCTGGAAGGACAGGCCTCCAGGACAGGCTCATTTCTCTGAGCTTGGGTTCAGCTCCCCTCCCCAAGGACCTTGAGTGGAAATCACTGACATCTGGGGAACAGGGTTTTTTTTTTTTTTTTCCACTTGACCTGGAGGTTCAGAGATGTAAATTTCGTCAACTGAATGAAAAAAGCACAGCCTAAAAGTTGAGAATTATGTTTTATTTGGTGGTCTTTCTGAGGAATTCGAACCCAAAAGACAGCCTCTCAGAAAGCTCTGAGAGAGACTGCTGTGAAAAAGAAGTGGAGGATCCAGGATCTAAAGGAGTTTTTGCAGTGAAGACCAAGTAGTTAGAACATCAAAAGATTATAGTTAATTAAAGAAAACCAGATATCTCAAGTTAATGAATTTAACACTTTTCTATGTATGGGAAGATACATAAGTCCTGCTTTTTTTTTCCAGTAGAAAATATTAAATATAAGGAGTACCAGAGTGCTGGAAGGACTTTCAGAGATAAAACAAATCTAACCCCCTCATTTGATAGGTGGAAAAATGGAGATACAGACTACATTGTGGATAGAACATGGATTGGACCTCCATTGCATGGGTTTAAAAATCTCAAGTTTATCACCTAGTATCTGTGTGACCTTGGGTAATTGTCCTAACCAATCCTGCGTTTCAGTAAAATGAGGATGAGGAGAATAATAGCACTCGCTTTCCAGAGAGACTGTGATGGTGAAATGAATTAATATATACGAAGGGTTTGGAAGACTGTCTACCACATACTATGTGCTCTATAAATGTTAGCTAATATCAGTTCCAACTTTCTGTAGTGCTTTGATAAGAAACTGGCATTGCCTATCTGCAGGCTTTCCCACTTCCTTCTGCCCCTACCAGCCATTTTTGTCAGATATGTCCTCCAACCCAAGTCCCCCCAACTCATACTCCGATGGTAGCAAAGAAGCTAAAGACAAAGTAAGAATTTGTGTCCAGCACACATAAGAGTCAAAGTCTTGCTTCCTACTCCCCATCTCATTCCCCAGAACAAATATTGTCCAATCTCAGATGGCTGGTAGGAAACCTCAGCATTTGTGCTGAGATGACTCAACTGAGGGAGAAGGGCAAGTGTTAGGAGTCCCAATGGGGCAAAATCTGGAGGTCCTCATCCCCATCCCCAGGCCGGGCTGACTTTCAAGATTGTTCTGGCTGTGCTGTTGCAGGAAGTACCTTGGCCTTCCACTTTCGCCATTCCTTGGCCTTGAGGACTAGGCGAGATTGCCATGCACTGCTGCAAGATAGATTAAAATTATTAACTGACTAAGCAGTTTTATACCTTGACATTTTCTGGACTGAATCAATCATACCCACCAACGGGGCACAAGGGGGTTGAAACGTGAAAAACTCTCATTTTATATCCACTGGTCAGTAAGCTCCATGATGGTATGGACCTAGAGCTATTTTGCTAACCATTGTTTATCTCCTTGGGGCCTAACCCAGTGCTTGGCACATAGTAAGTCCTGAATAAATATTGCTTTGTTGAATGAGTGAAGGAATGATTTTCTCAAGGCTATTCACAGCCCAGGGAAACCGTCCCATTTCATTCAAGATAGCAGTAAATAAACATCTTGACAGGTCTTACCATCACTATTTCATGTGATCCTCACTAAAGCCCTATGACATAGGAATTATCATTTTCTACAGCCTACAAATAATAAAAATAGTTAGTGCTCACTAACCACATGCCAGGTCCTTTTCTAAGTGCTTTATACATATTAACTAATTTAAGTCCCATAATAACTTCATGAAGTGGGTACTATCATTAGTTTCATTTTGCAGAATAGGAAACTAAAGCTCAGAAAGGTGAAATGATATTCCCATGGTCACACAGCTAATAAGTTATGACCCAGATAGTGAAACACTTGACTCCATGCCTTCTTATTCTAGAGATCCTTTACTAGAGGTGTTTCCATTGCATTAAGATCACAAAGTTCAAACTCCCGCACACAAAATTTTAAATCTCTCATTTTGGCCCCTCTTCCCACCGCCATTCACATGCAGTCCTTACATCCAGGGTCAGCCCCCTAGCTCTGTGCCGCCTTGCTTTCCTGTCTCCAGTTTTACTCTTCCTTGAAGAAATCTCCCTTCTCTTTTCCAACAGAGATCATCCTTTCAGATTCTGATCCAACTACACATCTACCATGTGCCGGGCTCACATTATGTCATCTCATTGGCAACTGAATTAAGTTTTATCCACCGAGGAGAGTTGGATTGCCAAAGACCACTCAGCTTAGTTGTGGCAGAGGTGGGCATTGACATCCAGGTAAGTCTGAGCCCACGTCCAATGCTCTCTCTGCCACACCAAGTTTCCTTCTTTTCTAAACCAGAAACTCCCCCCAGAATGCTTTTTAGATCACCCAGAAATCAACTCACAACTCCCTTTAGGTCCATCTGCACCAATAACTTTACCACAACCTATTCTTTCATCTCAGCCTATGGACCATATAGGCGAGTTATAACTCGTCACACAAGGGCAGCTCACAGTGTGGATTTTTTACCCATGTTGGGAGTCAGTACCCACCACTCAGCTGACACATTATTTGACTAGGCTGTTGAACTGCAGAGAGGGGCCTGGTGATGAAGCCTCCTTCTATGAGGTATAGGGCCTTGCCCTGCCCTTGCTAAGTGGTTTGGCCATGACCTGAGAAACTTTGTCATAAGTCTTCCCTTTGGAGCCAGTAATTGAGAGTGGATGTATATACAAGTCTCAAATGCACATGTATACACAACCACTTACACATACACACCACACACACACACACACACACACACACTCAGGCTGATTAAAGGACTTGGAGTAGTGTTCTGAAATGAAACAGGCTATCTGAGGAGGTGGTGAGCTCCACATCTTTGGAGGTGTGCAACAGTGTCTGGCCATCCTCTTGGTGAAGTGTGAGAGAAAGAGGACAATGGGAATGGCATCTAGAAGTATTTGAGAGTTTTTATATACTCACGTGCTTGCCTGAATTTATTCTACTCCTTTTTGCCCCTCTTAGAACACATACACACTGCATGTGGCCAATTGGTCTTACTTGAGAAGATGAGGGCTAAGGTCTGGAAAAGTGGAGACACCCTGGAGGCTGGGAGAATTGTCAAATCACCCGGTCATTGTCACACTTTCAAACCCATACCCTGCCAGGCTGATTCCCAGGCTGAAGACTGGGAAGCTGTGAGCTGGCCTGGAGGCAGAGCAGGCTGAGGGTGAGAACAAGCACGTGTGAGGACGTGTGTTCACAGGAGCACATGTATACACATGACCATGGGCCTGCCGAGGGGGTGCGAAAGCACACGCCCATAGGAACAGGAGCCCAGGCAGCCAGCCACATGAGAGTCCCATGCATGCGGTGGGAGCGCACACAGCAGGGGGTGCTTAAGAATGTGTCCTTGGGTGAACTCGCAGCAGTCTTCGTGCCCATATGCACTCATATGTCTGACTACCGAGCACAGTGATGGGGGGAAATATGTGGCATCCCTTGCAGACCCTCAGTGGGTGGCTAACCTCGACAAGGCTTCCCAGTTTACGGGAAGATTTTTCTGTCTGCAATTTGCTTTGCCTTCCATAGAAGCAGGTAGGTGAGACAGGCTTATTACCACATGTGTTTGTGTGCATGTGTGTGGTATGTCTGGCTGGTGTTGCTGTTACTTTCTACCAGAGCCAAGCTGTGTTTGGATTTTGCCACAGAACAATTAGGGAGCCTACCATCTAGTACAGACTGTGTATGGATCATGCTGTGTCCTGACCTCCCGGTGACCTTGGGCACATCTCTTCCCCTCTTTGACCCTTAGTTTCCTCATCAATAACTTCAAGGGAGGAAAAGGGAAGGGGGAACAGAGGACCTCTATGGGCCTTTCCATCTCTAATCTTGTGTGACTATCTACGTCTGCTAGAAAGAGAAAGAACTGAGGGTCAGCAGGGAGTGTAGACCCTCTCAAAGTCGCCTAGAGGTCATGGCTGAGATAGAGCTCCAGCTGGGTTTTCCACCTGCCAGGCCAGTGCCCTCCGGGACTTGATATGCCTACCTGATACAAAGAGAGAGGATCCACATTCTGGGCACTCTTTAGGTGCATCATACTATGCTAGGTGCTAGAATGGGGCAAAAGGACACATCAAATAAAAGGTCCCATGTGTATGCATGTGAGTGTGAGGATGGGGGAGTCATATGCATGCACAGCGCTATGCTGAGAGGCCAGGGATACTTTCTCAACCTCCTTTAGCCTCCAGAGAAGACATATCAGACACATATTTACACTGGGTTCATTTCACAACCAACAGCTTGCCCCTTGGCTGCCCTAACCCCAGCCTGACCTCTTACCACCTTTCCAGTATCACTGGCTTTTGAGGTGTCATCCTTTAGTTCCCACACATGTTGCTTCGGGTCTTAAGAGTCCAAGAGCGCCAGAGGAGAGGGCTGAAGAGGAGTTGTGGCAAAGGAGCAGGTGAGACCTGAGACCTTAACCCCAGAGTTTTCAAATATGGAACAAGCATTATTCTTTGCTGGATGCCCCTGGTGCACAGTTCAGAAATCTTCCAACAAGTCGTGTGTGTTGACCACCCAGACCATGCCAGGCACCTTAAAGACACAACCTCGCCAAATCCTCATAGCATTTCTGTGAGGCAGGCCCTGATTCGGGTCATTTTGCAGATGAGGAAACTGAGGTTCAGAGAGGACTGCTCAAAATCACAAAGCTAGAATGTGTGCATGTGGTGGTGGGGGGGGCGACACTGGAATTCTGAGTTTCTATGCCTCCTCATACCTCCTCAGCTGATGAAGAGCTATATACCGTGTGTGTGGGAGCCTGGGGGCCCGGTTCCCCCATCAGAACCACAAGAAGGTAGAATGCGACATCTGAAAGAGCCCTTTCAGTCACTGCAGGCTCGGCCATGGCCAGGCTTCTCCCCAATGTCAGGCCTTGCATGTGTTGCCTCAACTCCCTTCCCACACAGCCATGCAGTTGCTCAGAGAGGGAGGGTGCCCCAGAACAGTCCATGCCCTTAACTAGGTTTACAAGCCTAGATGACCTGCCTATTGGACTGGGGCCTCAGAGCAGCAGCATTGGAAAAGGAGACAGGAAACTCAAGGTATGCGTTGGTTTGGCAGGCTGCCTCTTACCCTCAAGAATCGAATTGTGTGCTGATCCACTTCTGACACAGCCCTGTGTGTGCAAGTGTGTACACATGTGCCTTTGCACTGTGGATGTGCTTTTGTATGTCTCCATAATTCTGTGTGTACCTGCAAACTTGTGCACAGGAAGGTATGTAGATGTGTGCATGTGTGCCTAGCTTTGTATGTGCATGCAGGCATATGTGTGTAAGTGTACATTGTGGTGGATGTGTGCTGTATGTGTGTGCCTGTGCTTTTACACGTGTTTGTCTCTGTGTATATGTGTATGTGTATATGTGTCTGCTTGAGTGTGTGTAGCTGAGAGTGTGCAGAAATGCATGTGTAAGCTCCATGTTCGTGGACACGCACACGAGTGAATGTATGCGTGTGCGTGTGTGCCAGTGTTTGGAATCTGGGATAGAGATCTCTGACATTTTTTTTTTTTTTTTGGCTGCAGCAACTTAATGTGGCACCTCAGTTCCCAGACCAGGGCTTGAACCTGGGCCATGAGTCAAATCCTAACTACTAGACCACCAGGAAACTCCCACCCTGACTTTCTCTTGGGGCCCTCCTAGCTCAACAATTTCTAAGAGGCTGACATGGGTGGCTGGGAGTCTGACAGACTGGGATAATGAGCGCAAGGGGATTTACATCTGTGCCAGATCCCCAGATTGGTTCACCAGAGAGTAGACAGTGGTGCCAGTCTGGTGCCCAAGCTCATGGGAATTTACACTTCCACCTTTCCTTGCCCTTATCATTAGATCCATCTCTCATCATCTCCTCCCTACCCATCCTCACTGCCATCTCAGCCACCTTCCTGGCCTCTGCATGGCCACTGGGCCCCTCCACACCATTTCTGCCTGAGACCACTTAGGGGGCTTTTCTTAAAACTGTCCGCTTAATTATATCCCTACTTTGCTAAAATCCCTGTCATCCCCTAAAGCAACTGTCCTCAGACTTTGAAATCTCATGGATGAGGAAGTTAAAATTAAAAAAAAAAAAAACATAAGTGGCGTAACAGAGCGTCGCAAAATTTTTATTTTTCTGAAGACAGATATTTTTTAAAATCTCACACTCTTATTTCATAAAAGAAAGATCATTCGAACCCCACCTCCAAAACATGGACATCATAATCTCCAAGTAAAGAATAGTCGTTCGAGTTGAATTCATTTAGCTTTCTGAAAACTGCACTGCGTTAGCCCCACCTGTCTCTCATTTCACCACGGATGAGTGAAAAGCTCATTCGGGACCCTCAAGAGGTGAGGATCTTGATCCCAGGGATCAATTCCAAGTTCTGGTTCCAGGCCCCTGATTCCCCCTCTCTAGCTCCTCTCCTCTCTAACCCTGCGCTTGAAGCACATGAGGACACCAGCCCTTCCCCCAACCCACCGCCACTTGACTGCCTCCAGACTCTTGCTCACGAAGTTCTCTCTGCCAGGCATGTCTGGAATGCCCTCCCCCCCGCCCCAACTTTTGGACCGACAAACTCTTCTCTTCCTTCAAGCTTCAGGCTCAACCCAGATGTGACCTCCAGCGAAACCTTTCCAAGTCCCTCCAACGGTCCCAGCCTGACTTTCATCCTATCTTCTATATAGTCTAGTTGTTTAAAAGTCTCCCGACTGGGTCCAGCTGTGGGAAGCCACAGAGTGTCAAGAAGAGTATGGACTTAGGAGTTCAGATCGCAACTCTGCCGATCCTATCTGAGTGACCTTGTAAATATTTCTTAAGTATTCCCAGTGTCCATTCCGCATCCACAAATGTAGGAAAAAACTGGCTTGTGGTGAAGATCGCTACTAGTTAATGAACTGAAAGTACCTATATCTGATACATACCAGATACTAAATAAATATCAGTTCCCTGGGTCTTGAGAATGGAAGTGATGCCCGTTACATCCTCATGAGTCTTGCTGGGCTCATGTACCCCCTGCGTCCACAATACAGTAAGCACTCAACAAACATTTATTGACCGACTATCTAGCATAGTGTCTGACATATGGTAAGGGCTTGATAAAGATTTGTCACTTTTCTTACTTCTTCTTTGAGAACAGAAGCTGTGTCCCTTTTCATTTTTTTTTTTTTTTGTCTTTTTGCCTTTATGTAGAGCCGCACCTGTGGCATATGGAGGTTCCCAGGCTAGGGGGGTCTAACAGGAGCTGTAGCCGCCGGCCTCTGCCACGGCCACAGCCACGCGGGATCCGAGCCGCGTCTGCAGCCTACACCACAGCTCACGGCGACGCCGGATCCTTAACCCACTGAGCAAGGTCAGGGATCGAACCCACAACCTCATGGTTCCCAGTTGGATTCGTTAACCACTGAGCCACAAAGGGAACTCCCCTTTTCGGTTTTTATGGAACTCCTATGGTGCCTAGCACGGGGCAGGTACTTGATATATGTTAATGGAAATTAGTAATGATAATCACAGTAATAGCTACCATTACTCCTGTAGATGCTACATGCCAGGCATCACGCAAGGAACTTTACACACATTATCTCATATTTGCATATATTTAATGTGTACAGAATAACACCCACCTCATCACCTTATAAGGTTGGGGTTGCTACTGTCTTTATGTTAAAGCTGAGGAAAATGAGGTTCAGAGAGGTTAAGAATCTTGCCTTTGTGGCAAGGCCAAGGAAGCAACAGAGGTAGGTTTGAAAAGAAGCGTCAACCAGCCGACTTATTTTAATGGGAAAGCAGCAGAAATCCACAGAGCCGGTTAAGTGACAAAGGCAAGACTTGAACCCAAGACTTTCTAGCTCCAAAGTAGTCTCAGAAGCCCATCTGCCTTCCAGCAGGCACGCAGTGGTCCCCAGCTGCCTCCTTCCCCCCAAAGCAGGGAGGTGGGCTGGGTCTGGGCAGCCTCTTACCTTGACTTTCCTGAAGCAAGCCCAAAACACGTCCAGCAGAGGCATGATGGGGTGTGGGGAGCTGGCAGGGCCCAGCAGAGTTCTGCTGGGCACGGGCCTTTCCCTCTCTGGGGACCAGGCTACAGGGGACCAGGGGCTTTTTGAGAGCCGGCCCTGGCCCGGTGCTCCATCAGTGGGCTCAGCTCGGAGAGGGAAGAGGCGGAGAGCAGCGGCTTGAGCTCAGCTCGCCTGCACTCCAGGCGCCTCCCGGAGGGCCCGAGGGAAGGAAGGAGGGAGGGAGGGAGAGAGGAAGAGAGGCTAGCTGAGGAGGAGGGACCAGGAGGCGGGTCGCTGATTCAAACTCGGAACCGTTAGCCAGTGGGCTGGGACTGGACAGCAGTGCCAGCTGAAATTCCCTCAACATTACAGTTCCCAAGCTCGGAGCGTCCGGCCCACTGCGGCTCAGCCGCCGGTCCCACTACCTGCTTGCTGCTTCCTGCTGAATGGCACACCAGCCCTCCCTGGGGGCCCCTGGGTACAGCGCAGACTGCTCAGTGGCACTGGATGAGTTCCAAGGAGAAAAGCCCAGGGAGGAAAGCCCTCAAACTAGGAAGGACCCAGGCAGTTGTGGAGACAGTCGTGGAAGGGGAAAAGCTTATGGCCTTAGGAAACCTTCTCTGACAGGAAGCTCGGGGCCCTGGGTCATGGGGTCATTCTCCCACCCTGCTCTAGCATCAGGAGCTGTGACTCGCTCTGGCACTTCTGGGAAGCCCCCTCCTTTCTGGGCCTCACTTTTCCCAGCTGCACAATGAGAGGCAAGCTCCCAGGCTGCTGAGTCTGAAGTCTGTTGTATGGCTCCTGTTTGGGGTTACAGAAAGGGCAGGTATGGAAGAAAATTCCTTCTGGACAGCAATTGCTGCTCCTCTCAGAACTACTATGCTGCCCCTGGGCATCCGTAGGAAGTCAGGGAATGCCCCACAGAGAATCCGAGCCCTCAAAGGTCGTTTCACCCACCCCCTGCCTCAGTGCATCACAGCTCTCTTCCAGCTCAGGTAGCCTGGCTATACGTCCTTTTCTGAATATCATCTGTGTTCTTCATCTGCTCTCATGCTCGGAAATCTCCAGATCCAGAACTTTAGCCTGGAATCTGATCTTGAACCTCCTGCATGAACCGAAGTCAGCTCTTTCAGTGGAAACAGAGTTAACATTCGGCATTTCTAGAGGCTTTCTGGGCAGGAAGCCATTAAGAAGCAGTGATTTCCCCCCACCCCTAAGCCTCAGCAGGCAGGGTGCCATGGCTGGTGGCCAGAAGGCTTCTAGGGACCCCATGGCAAAGGGCCAGGCTTGGGTCTCTGGGGACACATGTCATCAAAAAGCCCAGAATAACTTACTCCTTCTGGCCTCGCTTCCCTTTCAGTAACTCAAGCTGGTGAGGCAAAGGGCCAAATCCTGGGGTCCTAGAAGGTCTTAAGCCTCCGCCTAAGTTTAACTTTCCTCCCCTGTGGTTTGTCCTATAAGTGTGTCCCCTCCTGAGGGTCGGTAAGGATCCCTCCAGTTCTGCTTACAACTCTGGGGCCCTCGTTTTCCTAATTTGTACCTTAGGGAGACATGATGATAACAGCTGCCTCACCTCTCTAGCTCTGACCTCTGGGCCATCTCAGATGGTCATTCATTTGGGCCCTGAATGGCAGTCAGCCCAAGGCAGGGCCCAAGTGGCTCCTTCTCACCCACCTCCAACTGCACACACTCTTATGAGGGGGCGCGCCCTGCACGGGGCAGGTGAGTACCACGAGGACCCAGAGCAGAGCAGTGTTCCCTCCTTTGAGCATATCTCCTCTGCTCCTGCAACCAGAGGTTTGAGGATGGAGAACCACAGAGGCTGCAGAGCAGGAGCGCAGACCTCCTAGAAGGGCCACATGGCCTCTTGCTCCCTGGAGTTCACCCTCTTCTTTAGATCCAGGCTTTTTGGTGGGGGTGCACCAACTGTGCCTTTGGATGTTCATTCAGCAGGCAATTGTGCCTGGTGTACTGACAAGTCTTTTTCCTCATCTGTAAACTATGGATCGTCTGTTTACATAAGGGGACAACTGTTAGGAGTCAATGAGGTAAATATTCACTTATACTTACCATGCCGGACACATATTAAGTGTTCAATAGATATAAGTTCCCTTGCTTCTTCTTCCTGACCTGGGCGCTCCTAATTCTCCCTGGTTCTGGAAAAGTGGAAGGAGCATTTGATTTAGCATTCTCTAGACTCGAGTTCAAATCTAAGCCCAGCTCCTTTGGGGCAGCGGCAATACGCTTTCTCCCTGGGAACCTCAGTTTCCCTGTCTACACCATGAGGGTAAAGATCCCCGCTCGCCTCCCAGGGGCCTCTGAACCTGGGAGGGCTTCCCTTGCTTCACACGCAAGGCCTCCTATAATGGGCATAACAGGCATGAAGCCTGCTTTCTTTGGTGACTGGAGTCCAGATGGGGGTGGTTGTTGGGGGTGGGCTGCAGAATGGAGTATGGAGAGTATAGCCACGAGGGCAGGTAGACCCAGAAGGGGCTGGGAACCTGTGGACAGATAAGCAGGAAAGCCATCACATTAACCCTCCCTGGACCAGCTGCTTTCTTGCCCCACCCAGGAACTGGCATTGCCTACCACAGTGTGTTTTTTCTAAGGCCCAAGCCACTAATCTGTACCAAGGAACCCAGGTGAGGGAGAAGAGAAATCTGGTTTGGATGAGATCTGTGAGTTTGGAAGAATGGCCTCCCTCCCAAGGCCATTATGTTCTTCCTTCTGTCAGATATTGAGCAGATCATATCTGGGATCACTGAAGGGAGAGGGCTGTACTGTACACAATGAGACAGGAAGTCAGAGACCTACGAGCACCTTTGCAAACTTTTGCTCTCAGGACCCTTTACACTGTTAAAAGTTATTAAAGATCAAGGACTTTTTATTTATGTAGGTGGCTGAGACATTTAAAGAGGATTGATGAATTCATTCATTTAAAAAACATGCTAAAATTAGGCATGTTTGCATAACGTGTTTTAGAACATTTCACAAATATATTTTATGAAGAATAACAATATCTCCTAAAACAAAAATAAAATTACTGAGAAGCATGGCATGGTTTTATAGTTTCTCGCTGTTCTCTTTACTGTCTGCTTTAATAGAAGACAGATGGATTCTCATAGCTGCTCCTATTTTCAGTCTGCCGTGATATGCTGTTTTGGTTGAAGTATGTGAAGAAAATCCTGCCTCCCACAGATATGGACTTAGAAAAGGGAGACCTCATTGACCCATGAAAAGGGTCTCAGGGACCTCTGAGTATTTGTGGGCCACACTTTGAGAACCATTGTATTACAAGATCCTAAATAGACCTCACTTGAGAATTATGGAACGCGTGAGCTGGAAGAGTCTTGCAGAGCGTCCAGTTTGAAAGCTTTCATTGTGCAAAATGGGAAACTGAAGCCCCCATAAGGAAAGGGATTACTCAGCTTCACAGAGCAAGTCAATGGTAGAGTTCAGACTTGGATATTGGTCTCCTGCTTCCTGGGACAGTTTTTCTCAACATCTTTGCTAAAGGCAGCTTTATAGTTCCAAGGGTAGTACGGTGGTGAGTTCCCTAGCCTGAGTTGTAGGGAGGTTTGGGTTCTAGTGCTAGATCTGTCATTGATGCAGTAGTCGGAGCTTTACCGAACATTCAAAGATCATAGCATAGATCAAGAACATAGCAAAGACTATAAAGTAGAGAGCTCCCTGGGTGGGAGTTCCCACTGTGGCTCAGCAGAAATGAATCTGACTAGCATCCATGAGGATGCAGGTTTGATCCCTGGCCTCACTCAGTGGGTTAAGGATTCAGTGTTGCCGTGAGCTGTGGCTGTGGTATAGGTTGCAGATGCAGCTTGGATCCCGCATTGCTGTGGCTGTGGTGCAGGCCAGCGGCTACAGCTCCGATTTGACCCTGAGCTTGGGAACTTCCATAGGCCGTGGGTGCGGCCCTAAAAAGTAAAAAAAAAAAAAAAAAAAAAAAAAAAAAAAAAAAAAAGTAGTGAGCTCCCTGTCACTAGACATATACAAGGGAAAAGTTGGCCCAACTAACCTCTCGTGTTCCTATCAGTATTAAGACCCTAACAGAGATGACTCTAAAAATGGTACTTAT
Organism: Catagonus wagneri; assembly: GCA_004024745.2. Classification (NCBI taxonomy): domain Eukaryota; kingdom Metazoa; phylum Chordata; class Mammalia; order Artiodactyla; family Tayassuidae; genus Catagonus; species Catagonus wagneri. Next base: position 616,183 of record PVHT020000027.1, read on the forward strand.
GCCAAAGTTCAGACAGGGTTCCCGTGGCAGGGCTAATCAGTCCCTTTTCCAGAACATGGTAGGCAGAAAGAAGCGGTACAAGAATTATTCCACATTTATTTTATTTTATAAACCTATACATTTATTTATTTATACTTTACCATTCATTCACCAATGTCTAGTCGTTTGTTCAACAAATATTTGTTTGACATCTAGTATGCAGTTCTTGGCATTTGTATTTCATCTCTTTTTTTCTTGGTCTCCAGGTATTTACCAATGTTTCAATCAGTGAATCCCACTATAACTGAGGTAGAGAGCAAAGCCCAATAGAAATCAAGTTTCCTAGCAGTCCACAGAAGACAGGGGTGAAGTGAAAAGTACAAGTCTAGATTTCCATCTCCAATAATTACAGTAGAGAACAGAAACATAGAAGTACTCCTAGGAGACAAACATTTGTGTTATAGTCTCCGAAGAGCAATGTACTCTCCTAGAGAGGAATGTGACATTATACACAGCCCCTTGGGGACAGTCGCTTCCTCCTGGGGGAATAGTTTTCCAATGTTCATGTATTTCCAATTCAAAGTTGCTTGCATTGGCATCTAGCTCTTTCTGTCAATGGGGCTCAGGATCTTATATCCAGACCTTTTACTTTTACTTGTGTATTCATTCATTCATTCATTCGCCTTTATTGATCACTACCCTGTGCTTGGCCCTAAGGATACAGAGATGATGGCATATAACAATAGCTTCATTTATTGAGCACTTTATGTAAACTTGCTTTATTCTAAGCACTCTCAAAGCTTTATCACATTTTAGTTTTCACAGCAACCCTCTGAAGGCATTACTCTTATAATTATCATTTTATAGATAAGAAAACCGTGTCTCAAAGAGGTGGAAAATCTTCCCCAAGGTTACACATCTGGTAAGTGACAGAACTAAAATTCTAGCAAAATCCATCTGACACCAGAGTCTATGCCTTTACATGTCACTCTCTACTCAGATATGGTCCCTCTTTTTGAAGAGGGCTGGTTCATGCTCCAGGAGAGTCAAGCCAATAGATAAAGAACTCTGATCCAAGATTGAGCACGAGAAGGTGGAATTAGAGAGATGAGGAAAGTGTTAACTGAGGCTAGATCAAAGTCAGCTCGAAGGATAAGAACACTTGAAAGAAGAGATACCATTCAGGTTGAACGGGCAGGATTGGGGGAAATAATGGGATGAGCATTTCAGACAGAGGGGCTAGCATAGGGAAAGACCTAGAAGTAGGAATTCAGAAATTACGTATGAATTACATACAGCAAATTTCATTCAAGTGGTCTGCAGTGTGGGGTGCATTGAGTTGCCACATTGAGCAAATAGATGGACTGCTCGGTTAAATTTGGATTTCAGATAAACAATGAAAATTTTTTTAGTACAAGTATGTCTGAAATTCAGATTGGACTGGCATCCTGTATTTTATATATTTTCTATTTTATGCAGCCCACAAGGTGCATAAATGAAATGCTAGAATAATAAAAAGCATATTAGTATTAGATCACAGAGAGCCTTCGAAGTCAGGTTAGGTAGTTGCCACATGACCTTCAAAAAATGCCTCTCTGAGCTTCGGTTCCTCCCATCTGTAACATGAGGGCACTGGACTAGACCAGTAGCTCCTAAACCTGGCTGAATATCTATATTTAAATTTTTATGGTGTTCCTGTTGTAGCTCAGTGGGTTATGAACGTGACTAGTATCCATGAATATGTGGGTTTGATCTCTGGCCTCACCCAGTAGGTTAAGGGTCTGGCACTGCCATGAGCTGTGGTGTAGATCACAGAAGCAGCTTGGATCCTGTGTTGCTGTGGTCGTGGCATAGGCTGGCAGCTGCAGCTCTGATTCAACCCCTAGCCTGGGAACTTCCATATGCCACAGATGTGGCCCTAGAAAGCAATATATACATACACACATATATATACACACAGACAGGTCCCTTCCCTAGGTATCCTGAATCAAAACCTTAAGGGGTAGGGCCTGGCTCTCTGGTGATGATGATGTACAGCTGGGTTTGGAAATCTATGGGCCAGGTGGCTCTAAGTGTCCTCCAGCGCCCATGTTCATTGTGACCTGAGAAGTGATGATAATAGAGAGGCAGAATATACCTTTATAACTTTCTTTTTTTTCTTTTTTTTTCTTTTTGCATTATAGCTGGTTTACAGATTTCTGTCAGATTTTCCAACTGCACCATGTGGTGACCCGATTACATGTACATATATGGATTTGTCACATGTAATTATATACCTTTATAACTTTAAAACCCTGAGCTCCTTCTGTCTCTTGGATTTCCTCAACAGGGAGTCCTGACACAAAAGGCGTTGGGAATTCCCTTTCCATTCTTCTCCCAGCAACAGCAGGCTACCATTTTAAATGCCCACACTATGATGACTTCTGGCAGATGAAAGGCAGCTAATCATGTCTTTGCTATAAAATAGCCCTTACCTTGGCAGGAATTTCCACCTGCCCAAGGGAGGAGCCCAGAGATGGCTGGGAAATGAGATGGAGACTAGGGTTCTGTGTGTCACAGGATCATCAAGGCAAGCAGCCAGAGACTGGAGCAGGCCTGAATGTGATCTCCAGAAAAGACATTAGATGCCCCTTGGAGAAGTGAAATTCCTGCTGTTAGAAAGTCTGGCCTCCCAGTCACCAGGGCCTGGGGTGGAAAATACCAACTTCCCGGCTCAGGAACGCAGTGTCCCCGCCCACTGCCACAGTGGCTCTGCCCATAAGTAGGTCAGCTCAGTCTCTCCCAGCTCCTGTAAGCCCCTACCTCAGCCAGCCTGGTAAGCTGAGAGTCAGAGGCAGGGCAGGGAAATGAGATTCCCCAAGGATCACACTCTGCAACATTTCCTCTCGCCAGGCCCAGCAGTCCTCACCTTGGGCCAACCAACTCCACTTCTCCAGGGATGCCTTGGGCTTCATTCAAGTGTGAGGGGCCACCACTGGCTTGACCGGGCCTCACAGGAAGTAGTGGCAACTGAACGCTGAATCCCATGAGCATCTGATTATCAGCAGGATTGCCAGTCATTATCAGCCCAGCACACGAGCAATTTCCTGCATGAAGGGGTGGCTCCAAAGGCCCTGAAAGAAGGGTTGTTGTCTTGGCTCTCAAAGCTCAGAGAGCCTGGCAGGGCTAAGAACAGGGTGGGAATGCTGGCCAGCAAGGGAGAAGAGGGAAAGGGAGAAGGTGTCAGAGGGGAAAGGGGACTGAGAAACAGGGCAGGAGAAAGAAGTAAACTGGCTTGGAACAAGTTCTTGGCCAATGACATAACCATAGCAGAGACCTTCTCCCCAGGATGGCCTATGGGCATGACTCAGGGCCTAACAGATCTCAGGGGGACTCTGGGTTAGTGGCAGTGAATGCTTGCAAATGTTTTTGCCAGGCTTGGTGAGTGGAGTGAAATTCCTCATCATGGGATAATGGTTTTAGCAAACCTAGATGACCTGAGAGATGGCAGGCAGGACCTGGGCAAGCCTTGCATCACTTGCAGGAAGGCAAGCAGAATGGACTCTCTGGGGAACTGAGGCAACAATCAGGAGTGAGGACACTCAGGGTGGCAGCGGAGGTCGCTAGTCTCACACGATGTCTTGGGGGAGAGCATGGCAACTGACAAGGAATCCATGGGAAGGTGATGCCAAGCACTCTAGGGGGCAGCTGAGGATGTACCAGCTGGAGGGGGGTTTGTCTGTAGGTGGCAGAATTCCAGCAGTGAAAAATGACCAGGCTCTAGTACGTGAGGGGAAGAGTAGAGGCAAAGCAGAGCTTAGTTCTTTGGTCACCAAGGATGGAACCAGGGATCAATGTGGAGATCTGGTCACTGTTACCAGTCAGGGCCCAGTGACTTGAACCAGGATTCAGGGCCATAGCCAGGCCACAGCAAGAGTCTGATGTTGAGGCCAGCAGGGGGCCCAGGGCTGCCCAGTGTCACGAGGGATGCTAGAGATGGGTTTTAGCCTATAGGTCAGGTGAAAAGTTCTCAGCTATATGAGAAGGAGATCCCAGTGGCCAGGACCTAGGCAACATTAGATAATAGACCTTCAGTGCTAAATCCAGCCCAGAAGCATCTGCTTACTTGTGCTTGACACTGCTCAGCTTGCACAGATTGACTCAGAGCCTGTTGAAGTGGCCAAAGGGGCTCCCAAGAGGCACAGGCTTGGTGAAAGCAAGCCTTGAGCTAGGAAGCTGCTGCCTTTTTGGTGACTTGGTGAACTCTGAGACCTGGGTTAAGCATCTTCTGGGCTTCTGGTCCTTCATTTCCCCATTTATTGTCAATCCTTAGGGCTGGAGGAAGAAAAACGCATTGAAAGAGAAGAAACCAAATAAGAGTAATAATAACAGTAATGAGGACAAATGGGGAACAAAATAACAATAGAATAATAATAAGAAGCAAATATAATGAGTTCTAACAAAATAACTACAATCATAGCTAACATGCACTAAGCACTTACTTTGTGCTAGACACCCCTAGAGACACCCTTCCAAACACAATCATGGATTGCCTCATTAACCTTCCCAGAACCCCTGAGTGGTAGGTAGAAATGAGGAAACAGAGGCAGTTCAATGACGTTTGCCCAAGGTCATACAGTTAGCAAGAAGTGGAGTCAGCTTTCTAATCGTGGCATTCTGGCTCCTGAGCCGCATAAATAACTCTCATATGCTCAACAGCCTACCACAAGGAGGCTCATGGAGAGAATAATAAAAACCAACCCCAGCTACTCCTGTGAGCCCAGCAGCAGTTAGCAGTTAGTGTCTCCACCAGGGGGCATGGGTTGGTCACCATCCATGCTCTCACCCAGTCCCTTTAATGACTGGGGGGCACTGTCTGGCCAGGCCCAGGGGCTAAGCTAAAGCCAGAGCTTTCTTCTGTATAAGGTAAAACTACAGTGACTGCCATCAGTCTTGGCCATCAATCCCAAAGCCCCTGTTCTACTGCTGGGCCCCCAAATCAACAGGAGTAGGTTTAGAGCTAAGCACTGCCAGAGTTAAGCGCGCTGACTCTGGAGGAGCAGAAAGAAAGCACTGTCTTGGAAGTCAGGAGAAAGAGAGACATGAGATCCAGTCCTATCTGAAGCAGTGACTAGCTGTGTGATTTGGGACAAAGCTGTTCTCTTTTGTGGATCTTGATTTCCCCCATTTATAAATTTTATTTACTTATTAAATAAACATTTATTTATTGAGCGCTCATCCTAAACTAGACACTGTTCTAACCACTAAGGCTTCAATAGTGAATGACACAGCCACAGTCCCCGTGCTCCTAAAGCTTATATTCTAATGGGGAAAACAAGCAAGAAACAAATAAACAATAGGCAATAAAAACCAAATAAAATGCAGGAATTCCTGTTGTGGCTCAGCAGAAACTAATCCAGCTAGGAATCATGAGGTTGTGGGTTCAATCTCTGGCCTCGCTCAGTGAGTTGAGGATCTGGTTGCCGTGAGCTGTGGTGTAGGTCACAGACGTGGCTCTGATCTGGCATTGCTGTGGCTGTGGCGTAGGCTAGCAGCTGTAGCTCTGATTGGACCTCTAGCCTGGGAACCTCCATATGTCGCAGGTGCAGCCCTAAAAGGACAAAAGGCAAATAAGATAAAATAAAATAAAATGCCAGGTAGTGATAAGGGCTATAAAAATACAGAAGAAGAAGATGAAAAATGATGGAGCTGGCAGGGTGGATAAAGCGACTGTTTTTCTAGGTGATGAGGAAAGCAGTGCCTCAAGACATGAGGATAATTAAGGGCTGTTGTTGAGGCTCAAAATATAAAGTGGTTAATCACTCTGGAAACACTTTGGAAATTGCAAAACTGCCCAAAAGGGAGGAGTGGTTCCTATTCTTATCCTTAGTGCCAGGAGGGTCTGCTCTTTGCCTTTTACTTTTGGTTCTAACAGTGATCTCTTTCTCTCAGCTCTTGTCTCAGAGATGTTTTCCTTCCTCCTGTCAGTTCAAGATGGTTCCTTCCCAGATGCCTCTAAAGTTCTCTTTTATATGAAGGACACTTCCCCAGGAAGGAGGCAAAACAGATATCAGGGGTCTGGGGTGTGCTGCTCATAGGCAGGGGAGGTGGCACTCCAGAGCTTCCATCCAGCAGGGTCAGAGAGTCAGGGTGTGAGCAGGGAGGACAGTGGAGGAAGGACTTATATAGCCAGCCTGACCCCCAGGAGTAGAGTAGAAGAGCTTGGAGGCAGGTATGGGTGCTCAGGAGGTGCCCTGCAAATCCTCTTACTAGGACTGCCTATGAAGAGGGAGGGCCACATTGCTGGCAGGGCCATTAGCAGCAACCCAGCCCAGCAGTTCTCACACCAGGGGTGCTCAGCAGAATTAGCTAGGGCGCCATTTCCAAAGACAGTCACAGATCCCACCTCCCGGAGATTCTACTTTAGAAAATTTGGAGTGGGGGCCTTGAAGCTTGTGCACTTTGAAAAAGGCTCCTCAGATTATGCTGATAAGCAGGTCTGGTTATGAACCAACGCTCTGGTTTAACTTCCTCTGCAACAGGGAAACTGAGGACCAGCGGATAAAAATGTCTGCCTGAAGTCACATGGTAGGTCAAAGCATCAGGGCTGGAACTGGAACCCCAGATTCTTTACACCAGCCCGGGCTTCCTTCCATTATCCTGTTGTCTCCTCACCCTCAATCCCAACCCTCCCTCCCCAAAAGCCCTGGACCCTGGCATGTCCAACCAAGGTCAGGGAACAGTGAATGCAGTGGGCTGGCTCTTCCCATGGGCAACGAGCGTCTTCTTTCTAGTCTTTTTGACCAGAAGCTCAAGTTTGCCTTTTTCTTTCCTCTCCCTGCTTCCACCGCCCTGGCCTCTGGGCTCTGGGCTCATGAGTGTTAGTGCTGACCCCTGGTGGCAAGGCCAAGCAATGAGTGCAGAGGCTAGTTTTCTCAAATTCCTGGAACTCACTAGCAGTGAGGCCTTCAGTTTACAGACAGGGGTGAATCTGGGATTCATTCAGAAATTCAGGCAGTCAGCAGTTTTTTTTTTTTTGAGTGTCAGCCCCTTGGGTTTACTCCAAATGAATAAGATACAATATTGCCCTCAAAGAACTTGCAATCTAATCTCAGAAACCGAGCAGACTTTTTTATTGGATGGGAAGGAGCTCTAGTCTGAGAGACAGTAGGCCTACCTTGGAGTCCTAGCTCAGTCCTAAGGGGCTGAGTGATCTTGGGCACACCTCTGCATCACTCCATGCCTTGGTTTCCCCTTCAGGAAAATCTGTATGACAATCTCTGTTGTGCCCACCTGCTAGGGTTATTTTCAAGAGTAAATGATAGGACCCCTTGGTCAATTAATCTTCAACAAAAGAGGCAAGAATATAAAATGGGAAAAAGACAGTCTTTTCAGCAAGTGGCTGGGAAAACTGGACAGCCACATGTAAATCAGTGAAACTGGAACACACTCTTACACTATGCACCTAACTCAAAATGGCTTAAGGACTTAAACATAAGACAAGACACCATCAAACTCCTAGAAGAGAACATAGGCAAAACATTCCCTGACATCAATCTTACAAATGCTTTCTTAGGTCTACCAAGGCAACACAAACAAAAGCAAAAATAAACCAATGGGACCTAAGCAAACTGAGAAGCTTTTGCACAGCAAAGGAAAGCATAAAAAAAAGAAAACCTATTGAATGGGAAAAAATAGTTTCAAATGATGCAACTGACAAGGGCTTAATCTCTAAAATATACAAACAGCTACAACTCAACAGCAAAAGAAAACCAACAACCCAACTGAAAAATGGGCAAAAGACCTGGATAAACATTTCTCCAGAGAAGATATACAGATGGCCAACAGGCACATGAAAAAATGCTCAACACCATTGTTTATTAGAGAAATGCAAATCAAAACTACTACAAGGTACCACCTCACACCAGTCAGAGTGGCTATCATTAACAAGTCAACAAATAACAAATGCTGGAGAGGGTGTGGAGAAAAGGGAACCCTCCTGCACTGTTGGTAGAAATGTAAATTGGTACAACCACTATGGAAAACAGTATGGAGGTACCTCAGAAGACTAAATATAAAACTATCATATGACCCAGCAATCCCATTCTTGGACATATATCTGGACAAAACTTTCCTTGAAAAAGACACATGCACCCGCATGTTCATTGCAGCACTATTCACAACAGGCAAGACATGGAAACAACCTAAATGTCCATCGACAGATGATTGGATTAAGAAGATGTGGTATATATATACACAATGGAATACTATTCAGCCATAAAAATAACAAAATAATGCCATTTGTAGCCACATGGATGGAACTCTCATACTAAGTGAAGTAAGTCAGAAAGAGAAAGATAAATACCATATGATATCACTTATATCTGGAATCTAATATATGGCACAAATGAACCTTTCCACAGAAAAGAAACTCATGGACTCAGAGAACAGACCTGTGGTTGCCAAGGGGAAGGGGGAGGGAGCAGGATGGACTGGGAATCTAGGGTTAATAGATCCAAACTATTGCCTTTGGAATGGATAAGAAATGAGATCTTGCTGTATAGCACTGGGAACTATGTCTGGTCACTTGTGACGGAACATGCTGGAGGATAATGTGAGAAAAACGATGTATATATATATGTGTGTGGGTCACTTTTCTATACACTAGAAAATTGACAGAACACTGTAAACAAACTATAATGGAAAAAATAAAAGTCATTAAAAAAAGAGTAAATGATAGGATGGATGTGAAAGTATTAGGGAGCTATAAAGTGCCACACAAACAGAAGGGGGTATTTATCCTGGTCTGAACAACTAAGCTGGCTGTGGCTGAGATTAACTGAAACAAGGAGAGTGTTGTTCTTTTCAACTCATTTACACTTTTAAAAGATGAAAATGGAATTCTTTATGAAAGCAGCTTGGCTTTAACAGCAACCTCCACTAGGTTAAACATTTAAATCAAATGCACAATTCACACATGTTTTTTAAATACACAAGATACAATTCTGTACTTTTCTCACTGGACTTCAGCTGTTCTTAATCATGAGGATTAAACAAGTTAATACATGTGAAATGTTCTTTGTAAATTGGAAAATGTGATGGAAATGTGTTTTTACTATCGAATGTAGTAGGCTCTGTTACATTTCCTTCTAGAATCTTCTAATTTGGAAATAGTCGTTCCAGTAGAGAATTCCATTCTGTTCCTAATTGTCTGGCAGCTCAGGTCATCTTGGCATCCAAGGTGAGAGCATCTTGTCATAGTGTTGGGATGGGATGGGTTCCTTGGACCCAGCTGAGGTCCACAGAGAAGGCTGCAGTAGATTGGGCTGTACTGGGGAGGAGGGCTGACTGCTTTCCTGAAAAAAGAGAGGCCCTCGGGATAAGAAGGACTTTGATCTGGTAGCATAAAGAATACAAGACATTCGGTCCCATTCTTGGCATTTGGAGTATAAAAATCAGTGGGTATAGGACCAGCAGGCTTTAGAGACACGACACAGCCTCTTGTGTCCATGTCTGTGTGCAGACTTGTCTCTGTTGGGAAAAGGATGAGGAGGAAGTGGAAGGAAACAGGTGAAATCTCAAGAGCTCCAAGACTTCAGGTACTCCACACTATTGTTCTCTCTGCTTGGCATCTTCCTCACTTCTGAGAAATTCCCACCTCCATTTTTAAAATGAAATCTTCTGAATTCCAAACTAGAAGATTCTAGAAGGAAAAGCAACAGAGTCTGCATCTGACAGTGATAACACATTTCTGTTGTGTTTTCCAGTTTACAAAAAAAAAAAAAATTTGTGTGCATTAATTTGTTTGAGCTTCGCGAATAAGAATAGCTGAAAACCGATGAGGAAAGTATAGCATTGTATCTAACTCTTCGTGTATTTAAAAGCCATGTGTGGATTTTGCATTTGTAGATACCCAAAGCCTCCCAAAACATACTTCCTGACAAGAGCTTATCGATCCAGAGATGGGTCTAGGGATGTTTGGCTGACCTAAGCCTGGATCATCAAATTCTACCCTTCAAATTTTCTAACTGGAGCTTGGGGAAAGGATTCAGTCACTTTTAAGTTATGTGAGGCATAGAGACCATATTATCTTGTGAAGAGGTCCAGTCTGCATTACACCTTTTTTGCCTAAGCTACTCTGAATTTAATTGGTTAGTTTCTAACAAAATTCTCTATCCTTGGTTTTTCATCCTCAAATCAGCCAGAATTGTCAAAGACTCCTGAGAGAAAAACGAAGGAAACTCACTTTTCACTCATTTTCTTATTTGACACATTCGCTGCATTTGACTAATATTTATGTCCTCTTTCTTGAAACAATCCTCTAATGTTGAAAACTCATCATTCTCCTTATTCTCCTCTCTGTCTCTGGTTCAGTCCTTCCCCATCTCCTTCAGGGAGACATATTTCTCTGCTTATTCCCTATCCACTGCTTTTCTCTAAAGTTCTATTCTAGGCTCACTCTACTCTCCCTGGATGACCTCACTCATTTTCAAGACCTCAACCACCCTTTATGTGTTGATGACCCCCAACCTTTGTTTTCAGCTTCAGACTTATGTATCCAGTTATCTACTCAACACTTTGCCTGAGTGCGTCACAGGAACCTCAAATGCAACACATCCAACATTGAACTCCTCATTTTGCACTTTCATTTATTTCTCATCTTAATGAATAGCACACATACACCTTCAGTAACCTAAGCCAAAAACCTGGGAATCCTCCAAGCTTCCTCTAATATCCGATCACTATGTCTCATTGTTCCATCAGTTCCACCTGCTCTCTCAGTTTGTCAACTGTTTTCTTTACTTGGTGTTAATGGTAAGGGAATTATTTATAGCAAATTAGAAATGGTCCAAAAATGCTCCTTCTTATTGATAAAATTGTACAGTTGTACTTAGCTATCTGAGTTATTATCATGACTGGTCTAGCAAACATACTACATACACATAACTCTAAAATCTTCTCAGCCTCTTCATCTCTACCATCCTTGGATCAGGCCTCAGCTTCTACCTGGGGTGGGGGAGGGGAGAGTTCAAAGTGCTCTGTGGAAGTGTATTAGGCCACCATGAGGGGAGAGGGAAAGTGACAGAATCTAGGTCTCTAAACCCCACTCCTGCTTCAACCAGAGCAGTGCTGATTGATTGGCTGATTCCTTGATTTATGAACTGGGTTCCAGGAAAATTTCATTGGAATAAAGAGTTCTTACTGCCCAAAAGAGAGAGAGAGAGAAAGAGGAAAGAAGGAATAGAGGGGCGGAGGAAGAAAAGGGGGGAAAGAAAGAAAAATTAAATCCATTGAATGAAATATTATAATAGCTTCCTAACTGGTCTCTTCATCTCCAGTCTCCACCCTTCCAATCTGCTTTCCTATGTTGCTTATGAATTTTGGTTTATGCAATGTTTCTGAACATTTTAAAGGATATATGCTACATGATTATGGTTTTTCTGTAAACAATTCAAACAAATAAATGAACAAGCAGAAACAGACTCACAGACATAGAGAACAGATTTGTGGTTGCCAAGGGGGAGGAGGGAGGAAGTGGGATGGACAGGGATATTGGGGTGGGTAGATGCAAACTATTACATTTAGAATGGATAAGCAATGATGTCCTACTGTAAAGCACAGGGAACTATATCCAGTCTCTTGGGCTAGAACATGATGGAAGATGGTATGAAGAAAAAGAATGTCTATATATGTATGACTGGGTCTCTATGCCGTACGGCAGAAATTGACACAACACTATAAATAAACGATACTTTAATAAAAATAAAAATAATGAAAAAATATAGACCAGAAAAAATAGGAGGTTACACATTTTTAAAAATACTCTATGACCACAGTCTTTCAGCCTTGGCATCATTGACATTCTGGATTGGATTCTTTTTGTTGTGGGAGCTACCCCATGCCATGTAGGTTGCTTTGCAATATCCCTACCTCTCTGTCTACTAATTGTCAGTAGTAGCACTCATCCAGTTGTAACAACGAAAAAAAAATCTAGAAACATTGGCAAATATCCCCTGGGGTGCAAAATCTCCACAAGTTGAGAACCACTGCAAAAGAGTAAAAAAATTTTTGTCCCCCTTCACCTCCTCCAACCCCACTCTCCTCCTCAGAGATGACTCTTAGTATCAGTTGACATCGGTCATTCCAGAACTTTAACATGTGCTGTTGAAATTTGAACAACAGGGCTTGAACTTCATGATTACAGTTATTCATAGATATTTTTCAATAGTAAATATTGCAGAACTTACATGATCCACTGTTGGTTGGAAGTGTGTGGGACAGCACATACGAAGGAACTACATATACTAAAGAATCACAAATACAGAGTGCCAGCTATAAATTATACTCACGTTTTGAACTGCATGAGGGTCAGCACCCCTAACCCCAGCTCCTATGTTGTTCAAAGTATCATCAATTCAAACTTGGATCCACCCACCCATGTGAAGTAAAGCCAACCTACTGACACCAGGTTGTGGTGAAGGAAAGTGCACTGTTTATTTCAGGGTACCAAGCAAGGGGTCCAGGCAGCTAGTGCTCAAGACATCCTAACTCCCTGAGGCTTTTAGGGAAAGGTTTTGAAAGACAGGATGAAGGAGGGGGATTGTGGGTTGTGCAATCAGCTTGTAGACATTTTTCTGATTAGTTGATGATGCGGTGACTGGGAGACAACATCCTCTACCTTCTGGTTCTGGTCTTGGGTCTATGTGCTGATGGGCCGCATACAGTTAACCTCTTCCACCTGGTGGGGATCTATGGAACAGCTCAAAGGATATGGCTAAAAATATTATCTTTAGCCCTTGAAGAGGAGCTAAAAGTCCTTGACTTTGTTTAATGGCTATTATTATTATTTTGTCTTGCTTGACTGTTTGCCTTTCTGAATGTTCTCACTTCTCTGATTAAATTGATTCTTTGGAACTCTGGAAAAGCATAGGTGGCTAAAGTTTTTCTACAGAAAAGGGGCAGGCAGGCAGAGGGCATGAGGTGGGGAGGGGTTTTTCCTGGGAAGACCCCATAGGTTCCTGCTTGTTTACAGGAGGCCAACTGTATTTACATACCATATACATGTACAATGTGATCTTTCCAAAATGCAGGTTTGATTACATTACATTACTTCTGTGATATAATTTCTGTAGGAGAAATTGCAAAATTCTTAGTCAGATATATAAGGCTTTCAGGACCTGGCCTCTTCAGGCTCTTTTCCTGTCACCTCTCCCTATGGTATAGCTTCCCACTATAATAAAGGCTGAAAAATGACATATGCTAATTTTCCCCTGCCTCCCTTGCATTTAGAGCATGGACAGGGGACTGGAAGGGATGTCTAATGGGTAGCTTCAAGGAAACGTTTTCCTGCCTATTAAAAGGACACACATGGAATGAAGTGGTCTTCCTATTCTTTGCTGGGTATAGTTATATCCGCATGTGACAAAATAACCACCTTGCGATCCAGAAGAGGCAAACTGTTGACAAAACAAGGATAACAGAGAATGATCTCTGGGTCCTTGATGACAAAATTAAACCAGTGAATATACCTGGGAACCACCCTTGGACTTTTTGTCATGAGAGATAATAAATCAATTATTATTCATATTTTCATGATACTTTTAGTTGGATATTCACTTACTTACAATGTAAAGCCTCTTAACTAATACACACCATATTCAACAATTTATAGTTGCCAGAACACACTAGTACATGCCTTTGTGCGTGCTGGTTCCTCTGTCTGGAATGCATTCTCCCATACATGCATGACAAACACTCATATACTAAATCCCATCTTGGAGTTCCCATCATGGCTCAGTGGAAACGAATTTGACTAGCATCCATGAGGACACAGTTTTGATCCCTAGCCTTGCTCAGGAGGTTAAAGATTGGCATTGCCATGAGTTGTGTTGTAGGTCGCAGACTCAGTTCGAATCTGGCATTGCTGTGGCTGTGGCATAGGCTGGCAGCTACAGCTCCAATTCGACCTCTAGCTTGGGAACTTCCATATGCTGCAGGTGCAGCCCTAAAAGACAATAAATAAATAAGTAAATAAATAAATCCCATCTTAACTGTCACCTTTTTCACTATGAAGCCTTTCTAACCATCCACCTATGTCCAGAAACAGTGAACATCCCTCTGTCATGAATTTATTTCACCTTGCTCATATCTTATTATAAAATATACCACACTGAATTGCAGCTTATTTATGTCTCTCTCCCATTAGACTGAGATCCTTGAGGAATGAGACAATCTGATTCCTTTCTTGTTTTATTTTAAGGACACCTAGTTTTATTTTTTTTTAAATTTTTATTTTTTATTATAGTTGATTTTCCTGTCAATTTCTATTATAGTTGATGTTCTGTCAATTTCTGCTGTACAGTAAAGTGACCCAGTCACACTTCCCTTCCTCACCAGGGAAGAAGAATCTTCTGGGTTTTCCAAAGAGGATTGTCCCTCTAGAAATAATAACAACCAGAGAATGACACTCAAAATATCCCACAACTGTGGCACAAGCTCCAGCCAATCAGAATGGACCCCATACCAGTGTAAACCACTGAATAGTAGACTTGCCCATGAGTGATATTTGTGGAGCAATGAGTGCTGCCTTAACCCCTTTTGCATAAATCCTTTCACTTGATCTTTACAACATCCCATGAGGCAGAGGATATCCATGTTTTGGCAAAGGGTAAATTAAGGCTCAGAAAGGTTATGTGACTTGCTTAAAATCACAACAGCTGAAAAGTGATGGAGCCAGAATTTGAACCCATCTGTCTGTCTCTCAATTCTGCACCCCCCCCATGCCATAATTCTTCCTCTCTTCCTTGCCTGGACATGCACGTACCTCATTCTTCCAAGGTACTCCCTCAGCTTCAAGGACAGAGCATCCACATGGTGCCTAATGTGGGGAGCTGGAAAAGGGAACAGGTGAGTCAGAAGTGTCTCCTCTTATCACATACCAAATGGAAGAACTGAAAGAGACATCCAATTTTGTAACAAAGAGACTAAATTCTTGAGAGGAAAGAGACAGACTGAGCATGGTCTATAGAGCCATAAAGGACTCAGATTGCTTTTAGTGGTTTTATATCTGCAGAGCGTTGAAGGTTGGGCTGACTTTTGAAAGAACTGAAATTGCTTCATAGCATGATCCTAAATTTTGTATTCACCATACTCTCTAAACTATGCCTTAATAAATATTTCATGACCGGAAAAAAATTTTAAATCATTTAGTTTAACATCTTTTTCTGTTACTCCCATTTTATAAATTAGAAAACCGTGGTCTAGAGAGAACTGACCTGGTTGACAAAGCAGGTGAATGGCAGAGCTAGGGCTTAAATCCAGGTCTCCTTATGGATTTGAGACACGGCTCACTCTATAATTCCATTCTGCTCTCCTAGAAATTCATTTCACATAACAAAAGAGGGGACTCCATTTGTCATAAGAAGCACACTTAAGAGTAGTCTCGCTCACTGCTCAGAATTAATTGGGAAGGAATATTGCAGAAAAGCTCTTGGTAGGAGGGGAAAAAGAAAAACACACTTCATGGAGCCTTCCACTTTCTAACCTTTTGGAGTTTTAAATCCATTTGAGCCTGCCTCATTTTTACTCCTCATCTGGAATTTTCCAAAAGGGCATTTCACATTGCAGTCAGTTATATTACACTTAATGGCACCTTGTGTAACAATCAGATCATTCCATTGTGCTTACCCGTGGAGAAATGCTGACTTTTGGACAGCTTGCAGCTTTCTTCCTTGATTTGTTTTCCATTTCACCTCCCCTAACCTGCTTTCATCCCCAGAGTGTAAAAGCCAGACCCAGGGCTGATCAAGGGGAAAAAAAGGAAGGGAGGAGGGATACAGATCCACAGCCCCAGGCTTCTCCACAGCCCCATGGCCCCTAATCTACAGCAGAGGATAAGAATTCTCATATGGAGGGAGCGGCAGGGGCTCACAGGCTTCTCCTGCAAACCATGCAGTACCAATCTCCCTCTGGCTCTGGAGCCTGGAATCAGGTGTATAGAGCCACTCACATTCACCTTTCTAAGCTTCAATTTCATCATGTACAAAATAAGAGGTGGAGCCCCCTTGTGGTGCAGCAGGTTAAGGATCCTTTGCTGTCACTGCAGCAGCTTGGGTCACTGCTGTGGTGTGGGCTCAGTCCTTGGCTTGGGAACTTCCATATGCTGTGGAACAGTCGAGAAAAGGAAAAATATGCATGTGATTGTCATATTGAGACATAGCAATAGCGCATGTGAAAAGTATGTGGTGGATAGTATAAAGGAGTCACACTTCTGTGAGATGTGTTAAATGTCTTGGCGTGTATGTGTATCTGCTGAATGGGATGAAATTGGGGTCAAGGTCCAGTGACTCTCTTAGCCCTGCCTCTGGCTGACATACAAAAGGAGCAGTACCCTGAAGCCTCACCTTACTGGCCTCTGCTGATGCCCCCAGGGGCTTACTCCTAGTCCTCTGAACTAGCCCTCCAGTGGGTACATAATTTGGAGGGATGAAGAAGGGAGAGAAAATCTGGCTATGAATACAGGGCCTATTCTGAAATAAACACATATTGGAAAAAAATGGAGAGGTCCTTTCCCTTGACTATGTTGAGAGGGCAAATGACTTGTCTGAGTTTTTTCAGATCTTCTCTGTAGGCTCTTGGTTCCAGGAATTCCCTACTACCACTCTCTTTTCCCCCAGTTAGGCAGAAAGGCAATAAGGAAATAAATATGTAGAACGAAGTAGAAATGATATAAATATTATCAACATCTCAATGTAAAAGTGAAAGTACAAATGGCAGAGTTGGGAGGAAATCTGAAGTAAAGGGTAAGGGAGGATCACTTTTGATAGACCTTCCCCTCTATATGAAAATTGATTTTCACTAATGATTATGATCGTAATGGCCAGAAAGGAAACAAAGAGTGAAATTTTCTTTTTCTTAACTTTTATTAAAAATCACAGTGAGGAGTTTCCTGGTGGCTCAATGGGTTAAGGATCTGCCATTGTCACTGCTGTGGCTTGGGTTACGGTTGCGGAGCGGGTTTGATCCCTGGCCTGGGAATTTCTGCATGCTGTAGGCGTGGCCAAAAAACAAAATGAAACAAAAAAGTAAAAGCTGTGTCAAGACAGCCAGAAAAAATGTTTTAAAAAATCACAGTGATATCATTGTTTATTTCAAATATGCAGTATAAATTCAGGAATAAACTGGAGAAGTTGGAAACACAGACTTCACCTGAAATGAGCTCAAAAAATGCAGACGATTCTGAACCATTACAAACTTATTTTTGAAAAAAATGCATGTTGCTGAACCTGCATATTGTTGGGGGCTGCCTATGTAAATGCAAATTCCCAAAACTAACTTCCATGTACAATAAAATGTTTATTAAAGGTTAGGTAACAAAATGGTGCTAATATGAAAAGGTGTAAAGCAATAAATTTTTACATCATTGTTTCTTTGTAAATGTTATTCACTGAAGAGCTAAGTAGCATAACTTTTCTTTTTTATGTAACTTTTTGTTTTATCCCGTGTTTACAAATGAAATTAAAAGAGTGTTCATTTAAGAAAAAGGCTGAATCACAGTAACAGTACACTCCATAGCATTTTAACTTGCCCTATTGCCACAATCCTTTCCCAGCTCCACAGCAGCCTTGAAAACCAACAGCCCATAATCACGGTGAATTCAAAAGCCTCGTAGCCAAAGGAAGGGGCAGAACAGAGTTGGAGCTCTAGTCTCTACAAGAATAACATCTTTGTATACTATTAAAGTCAAGTAGTCTCTACAAGAGTAACATTTTTGTATACTATTGAAGTCAAGTAGATATTAATCTGAAGCCCCAAATCAGGCCTAGAGATTAGACCCCATTGTTCAGTGGTGCTGGAAGGAAGGGGTAGGACCCACCACTACAGCCTGGTTCCCTGCATGTGCTGCCTCAAGCTGCAGGACGCTGCCTGCTTTTCGGCTCAGGGAAACCACTTGGCAGCAACAGCTGCCTAGCAACATCTGGGAAGCAGCCCTGCTCTTAGGGCTACAGATTTCTTGGAGCAGGTGGAGTAACTTCCTGGGGGAATAACACAAGTTCTCAGCTCCTGCCGGTGGTCTCCTGCCCTAGTGGCAACCAACCTGTGCCAGAAGAGCTGCCAGTGGCAGCACCCATTCCCTGCAAGAGCATTCCCTGCAAGAGCAGTAATCTGCTCAACCAGGGAAAACACAGGTACCGCAGCTCTGCCCAGAGGCTCTGCAGGGCTTGTGCTAGTGGCCACCAATTTGCACCACAAATAGCCAAGAGAGGGCCACTGGTGCATGCTCCCTGCTGGAGCTGCAGGCTGCACAACTGGAGAAAAGCACAAATACAGGGCCCCTACCAGTGGCCCTGCAAAGACACTTATTCCACACCAAGGGAGCCGTGAGAAGCTCATTAACCCACATTCTTGTCTGCAGCAGTCACAGAGAGCACTCCTACCAGCAGCCAGGTGCGGGGGAGGGACTGCCAGAAACACACATCCTGTGGCTACAGAGAGAGCCTTTTAGCAACAGTTAGGGAGAAGCTCCTGGGGTTTTAGAGAAAGATCATTAGAGTTGCCAAGCAAGGGGGGTGATGGCAGAACGGTGGCACCTGTGCCTACAGCTACAGAGAACAGTCTCTAGAGCCTTCCCAGCAAAGGGAGGGGCTGCAGGAAAAACTGCTGACATTGAAAGCTATAGGAAATAGCCCTTAAAGCTACCTGGTAGCAGGAGGGGTTGAAAGAGACACTGCTACCACCAGGAGCTACAAAACCAAACCTGTGAATGGTAAATCACTGCCACCTGCCTCACGGACCCCCATCCCTAGCAGCCACCAAGCTCCAGGAGAAGTGCACCCAACATGTGCTCTGGGTACACGTGAACTGCTACCACCCCTGAGAACTCCAGGACTGGGCATCTGCTTCAGCATCTACATAGCAACTGTCAATGGAACAATAAACAGAAAGGTAGACACTGTGGGACAACAAAGAAGCTGCTTTCAGGCAAAGGAACAAGACAGAACCACACAAAAACCACTAAATGATGAGGAATAGGCAATCTACCTGAAAAATAATTTAGAGTGATGATAGTAAAGAGGTCCAAGATATTGGAAAAGAAATGGAGACACAGATGGAGAACTTAACAGAAATGTTTAACAAAAGAGTTAGAAGAGTAAGATGAATAGTGCAATAGCTAAAATGAAATGTAATTGTTAGAGAAATGCCAATCAAAACTAAAATGAAGTACCACCTCACACCAGTTAGAGTGTCCATCATGAACAAGTGAACAAACAACAAATGCTGGAAAGACTGGATAAAAGGGGACCCTCCTTCACTATTGGTGGGAATGTAAATAGGTGCAACCACTAGGGAAAACAGTATGGAAATACCTCAGAAAACTAAATACAGAACTACCATATGATCCAGCAATTCCACTCCTGGGCATATTTAGGGACAAAATTTTCATTGAAGTCACATGCACCCGTATGTTCATTGCAGCACTATTCACAATAGCCAAGACGTGGAAACAACATAAATGTCCATTGACGGATGAATGGATTAAGAAGATGTGGTACATTTATACATTGGAATACCACTCAGCCATAAAAAGGACAAAATAATGCCATTTTCAGCAACATGGATGGAACTAGAGACTCCTATGCTGAGTGAAGTAAGTCAGAAAGAGAAAGACACCGTATCACCTATATGTGCAGTCTAAAATATGTCACAGGAGTTCCCATCGTGGCTCAATGGAAACGAATCTGACTATTATCCATGAGGATGTAAGTTTGATCCCTGGCCTCACTCAGTGAGTTAAGGATCCAGCATTGCCATGAGCTGTGGTGTAGGTCGCAGACACGGCTTGGATCTGGCATTGCTGTGGCTGTGGCATAGGCCAGCGGCTACAGCTCCGATTCGATCCCTAGCCTGGGAACCTCCATATGCCACAGGTGCAGCCCTAAAAAGATAATTAATTAATTAATTAAATATGGCACAAATTATCTATCT
Source organism: Catagonus wagneri (assembly GCA_004024745.2). Lineage (NCBI taxonomy): Eukaryota > Metazoa > Chordata > Mammalia > Artiodactyla > Tayassuidae > Catagonus > Catagonus wagneri. The sequence continues at coordinate 636,127 of PVHT020000027.1, forward strand.
ACAAAACAGAAACAGATCACAGACATGGAGGGCAGACATGTGTTTGCTGGGGGCGGGGTAGACAAGGGGGACAGACAGGGAGTTTGGGGTTGGTGGATACAGATTGCTACATTTGGAATGGATGGGCGAGGGGGGTCCTGCTGTACAGCACAGGTACCTGTATCTTGTCTCTTAGGTAAGAACCTGATGAAAAAAATAAAAACAAAAACAGGTGTGTATGGGTGGCTGGGTCACATTGCTACATAGCAGGTACTGAGAGAACATTGTAAATCAACTATACTGTAATAAAAATTAAAAAATTAAATAAAACCATCAGCTTAAATTAAAAAATTAAAGTCTCAATAAACTTAAAAGTATTGAAATTATACGTATTATGCTCTACAACCACAATAGAATGAAATTAGTACTTGATAACAGAAAGAACTCTGGGAAATTCTTAAATATGTACAAATTAAGTAACATAGCTCCAAATAATCAAGGGGCCAAAGAAAAAAAATCATAACAGAAATGAGGAAAAACTTTGAGATACACAAAAACAAAGCACAAATCATATGAGATATCCTCTTTGGGGTCTCTTACAAAGATACTAATCCCATCCATAAGAGTTCCACCTTCATAATTTAATCATGTCCTAAAGGTCCCACATCCTAATATCATCACGCTGGGGGTTAGGATTTCCACATATGCATTTTGAGAAGACAAAATTCAGTCTATTGCATGAAATGAAGTCAAAGCAGTGCTTAGGGAGAAATTTATAGCTATACAAGTCTGATTTAAAAAATAAAGAACTCAAATCAATAATCTAAATTTCTACTTTAGGAAACTAGAAACGAAGAGCTAACTAACCCAGCAGAGGAAGAAAATCATAAAGATTAGATGGAAAATAAAGGTTATAGAGAATATCAAAAGAAAAACAGTAAACCCTTAAGTTAATCCCTTGAAAACACCAAAAGTATTGGTAGATACTTCACTAGACAGGGGAGATGATAGATTAGATAGATAGATAGATAGATAGATAGATAGGTAGATGATAGATAGGTAGATGATAGATAGATAGATAGATAGATAGATAGATAGATAGATAGATAGATATTGACTAAAACTATTAGAATCAGAAATTAAATAGGAGACATTATTATCAATCTTACATTAATAAAAGGATTTTAAGGGAATACTATGAACAACTGTATGCTAACAAAAATACATAACTTGATAAACAAATTCCTTCAAAGACACAAACTACCAAAAACAACTGAAGAATAGACAATCTGAACAGACCTATTAAAAAAAAAATGATTGAGGAGTTCCCGTTGTGGCTCAGTGAGTTAAGAACCTGACATTGTCTCTCTGAGGAAGCGGGTTCTTCTTGGCCTTGCTCAGTGGGTTAAGGATCCATTGTTGCCAGATGTTATATGTTGCAGAGGCAGCTTGGATTTGGCATGGCTATGGCTGCAGTGTAGGCCTGCAGCTCCAGTTCGACCTCTAGCGCAAGAACTTCTATATGTTGCAGGTGCAGCTGTAAAAAAGGAAAAAAAAATTTAAAGATTCAATTGGTGGAGTTCCCACTACAGTGCAACAGGATCAGCGGTGTCTCTAAAGCACTGGGACACAGGTTCAATTCCCAGCCCATCGCAATGTGTTAAGGATCTGGTTTTGCCACAGCTGTGGTGTAGGTCACAACCATGGCTTGGATCTGATCCCTGGCCCAGGGAACTCTATGTGCCATGGAACAGCCACAAAAAAAAAAAGAAAAAAAAAGATTAAATTGGTGATTTAAAAAACTGGCTATGGGTGGAAATTTTTCCTCTCAAAATCCATATGTTGAGGCTCTAACCTCCAATATTTGGAGATATGCCTTCAGGAGGTTAAGTTCCATATATATATACATATGATTTTTTTTTAGAGTCACACCTATGGTATATTGAAATTCCCAGGCTAGGGGTCAAATCAGAGCTGGAGCGGCCAGCCTCTGCCACAGTCACAGCAATGCAGGATCCAAGCCGCTTCTGAGAACTACACCACAGCTCATGGCAATGCCAGATCCTTAAACCACTGAACACACCCAGTGATCAAACCCACATGCTATGGATACTTGTCTGGTTGATTACCCACTGAGCCACAACAGGAACTCCTGGTAGCTTTATAAGAAAAGAAAGACAGTGAAAAATTCCCTCTCTCTCTCCCTCTCTCTCTCTCTCTCTCTGTCTCCCCTTCTCCCGCCCCATCCCCACACACACTGAGGAAAGGTTACTTGGGCACATAGCAAGGAGGTGGTGATCTGTATGCTGGGAAAACTCTCACCAGAATATCACCAAGCTGATACCCTGATCTCAGACTTCCAGCCTCCAGAACTATGAGAAAATTAATCTATAATATTTAGTCATGGCAGCCCATGCCTACTCAGACATTAAGTCAAACTTATGGAAACTAAAGACAAGGAAATATCTTGACAGCAGGAGAAGAGAAATGACACCTTAGTTGTAAAAGAGAAATGATTTCTCATCAGAAATTTTGGAGACCAGAATGAAATGGGGTAACATTTTCAAATGTTGAAGGAAAAGAACTGGCAACAACAAATTCTATCTGCAGCAAAACTATCCTTCAGGAATGAAGGAGAAATTAAGATATTCTCAGATTATGGATTTTTCCCATAATGGCTCAGAGGAAATGAATCTGAGTAGCATCCATGAGGATGCACGTTCGATCCCTGGCCTTGCTCAGTGGGTTAAGGATCTGGCATTGCTATGAGCTGTGGTATAGGTCACAGATGTGGCTCAGGTCTGGTGTTGCTGTGGGCTATGCTGTAGAACAGTGGCTACAGCTCCAATTTGACCCCTAACCTGGGAATCTCCATGTGCCACAGGTTCGGCCCTAAAAAGACAAAATAATAAATAAATAAAGATATTCTCAGATTATGGAAAACTAAGAGAATAGAACACCAATAGAATTACCCTTAAAGAATTGCTAAAGAAAGTTTTCTAAACATAAAGGATATGAGAAGTGAAGAAATCTTGGAATATCAAAAAGAAACAAGAAATGGGAAAGTGAAAATATGGATAAATATAATTTTATTTTCCTCTTGTGTTTTCTAATACGTGTTTGATGGTTGAATTATGTTTAATGGTCATATGTTTAATGATTTAATGATTTGATGAGGTTCTCAATATATGTGAGGAAATACTTAAGACAAGTATAATATAAATGGGGGAGGGTAAAGAGATTTAAAGGGACTTCACTAAAATTGGTAAAATATCAACACCAATAGCCTTGCTAACTTAAATATATACAATGTAACATGTAGAGTGAATACTAAAAAAGTCTATACAAAACATACACTCAAAAACACTAAAGATAAATCAAATGGAATTCTAAAACAATATTAATAATTAAGAAGTAAAGAAAAATAAAATGCTATCATGAAAAACAGGGTAAGCAAACAAAATGAAAAATAAAATAGTAAAATTTTTAAAATAGTACTAAGCCCTAACATATCATTAATTGCATTAAATGTAAATGGTATAAATACCCCAACTGAAAGACAGAAGTTGGCAGAGTGGATTATACAGCATGATCCATCATTATGATTCCTACAAGAAACTCCAGATACAATGCATAAGTAGGTTGAACATAAAAGGATGGAAAAAGATATACCATAGAAAAAATTGAAAGGAATCAGGAGTGACCATATAAATAAAAGATAAAGTAGACTTGAGCACAATAAAATTACTAGAGGTAGTGAGTAACATTACTTGAGATGAAAGGGTTGATCCACTAAGAAGATATAACAATCCTAAATGTTAATGCACCAAACAGTAGAGTTGAAAAACATTTAAAGTAAAAAAGTCATTAACTGAAGGATAACAGGAAAATCTCCACATGTTTGGAAACTGAACAACACACTTCTAAATAGTCATTATGTCAAAGAGTATGTCTCAAAGGAAATTTTAAAAATACATTGAACCAAATAAAAATGAAAATACAACACCAAAGTTTGTGGAGCACAACTGAGTCAATCTTGGAAAGTCTGTCACTTAACGTTTACATTAAAAAAGAGGAAAAATCTCAAATCAATAATCTAAGCTCCCACTCAAGAAATTAGAGGTGGAAGATAATTCCAAAGCAGGGCAAAGTTAAGAAATAATGGAAAGTATAAATCAATGAAAGTGAAAACAGGAAAACAATAAAGAGAATCAATGAAACCAAGAATTGATTTTTTTAAAGTTCAATATAATTGCCAATGCTTTGGCAAGACTGACAAAGAATAAAAGGAATACAAATGAATTACCAATATCAGGAATGAAACAGAGAATATCATGACAAACTCTGTGGACATCAAAAGGATGGTCAAAGAATACTACAAACAACTCTACACGAATCAATTTGACGACTTAGATGAAATTGGCCTGTTCCTTGGAAGAGAAATTACTCCAACTCATCTAATATGAAATAGATAATTTGAATCACTCTATAACTATTTCATAATTTGAAAACTCCCAGAAACAAAATATTCAAGTCCAGATTATTTCACATGAGAATTCTACCAAACATTTAAAGAATTAACAACAATTCTACACAATATCTTCCAGTAATTAGAAAACACTTCCCAATTCATTTTATGAGGACAGTATTCCCCTGAATACAAAACCTGACAAAGTATAGAAAAAGAAAACCATAGACCAGTATCCCTCATAAATACAGGCATAAAAAATCCTTAATAATGGAGTTCCCATTGTGTATCAGTGGGTTAAAGACCTGATGTTGTCTCCGTGAAGATGGGAGTTCAAGCCCTGCCCTTACTCAGTGGCTTAAGGATATAGTGCTGCTGCAAACTCTGCTATTTATTTGAGATTTTTCTTGTTTTCCGAGGTAAGCTTGTATTGCTATAAACTTCCCTCTTAGAAATGCCTTTGTTGCATCCCATAGGTTTTGGATCTTTTTTTTTTTTCATTTTCATTTGTCTCTGGGTATTTTTTATATTTCCTCAGTGATCCATGTTGTTTAGTAGCATATTGTTTATGGGATTCCACTCTTTTGATTATTTTCTTTGATATGCAGAAAATTCTTAGTTTGATATAATTCATTTTTCTTATTTGTGCTTTTGTTGCTTGTTCTTTTGATGTCATTCAAGAAATCGTTGCTAAGACCAATGCTATGGAGATTTCCCTTTGTTTCAGAATTTCACAGTTTCAGACTTAACAGCACGTCTTAAATACATTTTGTCATAGTTCATTTGGGATACTATAACAAAACAGGTTGGGTGGCTTATAAGCAACAGAAATTTATTTTTCACAGTTTTAGAGACTGGAAGTCTAAGATCATTGTGCCAGCATAGTGGTGTGAGGTCCTCTTTTGGGTTGTAGACTTCTTGTTGTGTCTACACATGGGTGAAGAGGATGAAAGAGCTCTCTCAGGCCTCTTATACAATGGGAATAATCCCATTCCTGAGGACTATACCCTCATGACCTGAGCACTTCCCAAGACCTTGCTTCCTAATACCATCACAATGGCTATTAGAATTACAACATATGAATTTTGAGGGAACACATTCAGTGTATTACATTCTGCCCCATTCCCCCAAATTCATGTCCTCACATGCCATCAATTAAAAATTCTAAATCCAAAGTCTCATCTAAATCATCTAAATAACAAATGGATGAGACTCAAAGCAAAGTTCATACCCAGCTGTGAACCTGTGAAATCAAAAAGTTATGTGTTTCCAACGTACAATGGTAATATAGGCATAGTATAGATATTCCCACTCTAGAAGGGAGACATAAGAAAGTAGAAACAAGTCCAAAGCAAATACAGAACCTCAAGAACCAGTTGGGCAGAGGTATCTTCAGGACACACTGGATCAATGACCACCCATGTTTTTGGCAGCTCTGCCCTACAGTTTTCCTGTGCACTAACAGACATGGCACCACAACTATGCACCCAAATGGTACCACCTGTACCTTCCAGTGGGGGTATATCATTTCAGTACAGGAATTTGAAGAGTAGAGTTGTGAAATCATTCTGCCCCTTAGGCCATTTCACTGTGGGCCTATGATGGGAGGGGGCTATTTTTACATGAGGGAGAATTTGGAAATATTCCTCTGTTCATAAAAAGAGCCTTGCTGTAATGCAACAGGAAAATTTTTAACAGTGGATCTATAATAGAATATTGTATATGCACTTTGCAACAGCTGGAAAAGAAAGTGTTGTGATTTGATTGAGATAAAACTAAATATGTTGTCCTCTTCGAAAATAAATAAATAAATGGTATTGTATCACCTCCATTTTATCTGTCCTTTTTTTTTAGGAATCACTATTAAAGCAAAGTTGAACCAAAGATGGCAGAATAGAAGGACTGGAGCTCACCTTCTCTCATGAAAACAACAAAATTACAACCAAATGCTGAACAACCTTCAACCAAATGGACTTGAAACTTTCAAAAAGATATCCTACTCAAGAAGACAAGAATGAGGCCAAAACAAGAGGTAGGAAGGGTGATTACATGATATAAGCAACCCCATACATTGGAGGCAAAACTCTTAGGAATATTCAGCAGTGTGTGCTCCTCTACAGGTGGCCATTTTGGGAAAATCTGGCCCCACCCATCAATGATGAGAAGCCCCAGGCCAAACAATGATCCAGGTGGGATCACAGCACCACCCATCAGCAAACAGGCTGCCTAAAGACCCCCCAGGCACACAGCCACCTCTAATTTCACCCAGAGGCAAAGCCCCACCCACAAAAGAGTTAGGAATCAACCCCACCTACCAGTGAGCAGGCACCAGTCCCTCCCATCAGGAAGCTTACAGCAAGCCCCGGTACCAACTTCAGCCACAAGGGAGACAGACACCAGAAGTAGGATTCGATTCTCTTGCCTGAAAAAAGGTCACCACACCAAAAACCTATAAAAATGAAAAGACAGAGAACTGTAACTCAGATAAGGGAGAAAGAAAAAAACTCCAGAAAAACAACTAAGTGATCAGGAGATTATCAGCCTCCAGGGAAAAGACTTTAGACTGTTGATGCTGAAGAGGATGCAAGGCATTGGAAATAAACTAGAAGCAAAGATTGATAATTTACAGCAAATGTTGAGCAAAGAAATACAAGATTTTAAACTTAAGCAAGTAAAGCTCCAAAATACAACTGAAATAAAAAATTCATTAGAAGGAACCAACAGTAGAATACAGGATGCAGAAGAATGAATAAGTGAGGTGGAGGACAGGCTAGTGGAAATCACTGACACAGAACAGAAAGGAGAAAAAAGATTGAAAAGAAATGAAGACAGTCTAAGAGAACTCTGAGACAACATTAAATGCACCAACATCCATATTATGGGGGTGCCAGAAGGAGAAGAGAGAGAGAAAGGGACAAAAAAAGTACTTGAAGAGATAATAGCTGAAAATTTCCCTAACCTGGGAAAGGAAATACTCAATCAAATCCAGGAAGCACAATAAGTATCATATAAAATAAACCCAAGGAGGAACACCCCAAGACACATATTAATCAAACTGACCAAGATTAAAGACAAGGAGAAAATATTGAAAGCAGCTAGGGAAAGAGAAACAAATAACATACAAGGGAACCCTAATAAGGTTATCAGCAGATTTTTCAGTAGAAACTCTGCAGGCCAGAAGAGAGCGGCATGATATACTTAACATGATGAAAGGAAAAAAACCTCCAACCAAGATTACTTTACCCAGCAAGACTCTCATTCAGATTTGAAGGGGAAATCAAAAGCTTTACAAATAAGAAAAAGCTAAGAGAATTCAGCACCACTAAACCAGTTTTACAACAAATACTAAAGGAACTTCTCTAGGCAGAAAAGAAAAGCTCACAACTAGAAACAAAAATACCACAAATGACAAGGCTCACAAGTAAAGGCACATATAAAGGTAATAAATCATCCAGGCACAAATATACTACCAAAATCAGAAATCAGGGGAAGAGGAGAGGACAAATGCAGGACACTGGAGATGCACTTGCAATTAAGAGACCAACAACTTAAAACAGTCTCACACATACATATAGACTCCTATATTAAAACTTCAGGGTAACTGCAAACCAAAAATCTACAACAGATACACACACACAATAAGAAAAATCAACTCAAATACAACACTAAAGATAGTCATCAAACCGCAAGAGGAGAGAACAAGAGCAGAAGGGAAGAAAAAAGAGCAACAAAAACAAATCCAAAACAATTAATAAAATGGCAATAAGAACATACATATCAATAATTACATTAAGTGTTAATGGACTAAATGCCCCAAACAAAAGACATAGACTGGCTGAATGGATATAAAAACAAGACCCATGTATATGCTGTCCTCAAGAGGTCCACTTCACTTCTAGGGACACTTACAAATTGAAAGTGAGAGGACGGAAGACAATATTCCACGCAAACGAGAATCAAAAGAAAGCTGGAGTAGCAATATTCATATCTGACAAAATAGACCTTAAAATGAAGAATATTTTAATAGACAAGGAAGGACACTACATAATGATCAAATGATCAATTCAAGAAGATGATATAATAATTTTAAATATCTATGCATCCAACATAGGATCACCTCAATACATAAGGCAACTGCTAACAACCTTAAAAGGAGAAATTGGCAATAACACAATAATAGTGGGGAACTTTAACACCCCACTTACAGCAATGGACAGATCATCCAGACAGAAAATCAACAAGGAAACACAGGTCCTAAATGAAGCATTAGACCAGATGGACTTAATAGAGATTTATAGAACATTCCATCCAAAAGCAGCAGAATACACATTCTCAAGCACACACGGAACATTCTCTAGGATTGATAACATTCTGGGTCACAAATCAAGACTCAGTAAATTTATGAAAATTGAAATCATATGAAGCATCGTTTCCAACCACAATGCTATACGACTGGAAATCAGCAACAACAACAACAAAAAAACTGCAAAAAACGCCAACACGTGAAGACTAAACAACATGCTACTAAACAACCAATGGATCACTGAAGAAATCAAAGAGGAAATAAAAAAATACCAGAAGCAAATGACAACAAAGATACAACACACCAAAACCCATGGGATGCAGCAAAAGTGGTTCTAAGAGGGAAGTTTATAGCAATACAAGCCTACTTCAGGAAACAAGAAAAAGCTCAAAGCGAAGTTGAACCTACTAGATTGATTCTCCGTGTCCTACTTTTTTCTCCTATTTTTCAGCTTTTTGGTTTTTTGCTCCATGTTCCTTGCATTCATGTTATAAATTTTTAATACAAATGATAAATGTTTATATATTATTTTAATTTTCAAAACTGTCTCATTCATGATTACTTTTATGTCAGCTTATTCTTGCTTTATCAATTTAATATATTCCTGAATCTCATTGTACATTTAGGTTATAAAGTTATGTTCCCTGAATGCTCTCTCTCGCTCTCCATGTACACACACACACACACACACACACACACACACACACACACATATCCATTATGTATATATATATATATCTGTTTGTTCAGTTTTTTCATTTGAGAACTTCTATTTTGTGTCATTTTTTTCCTTAAATATCAGATGATCCTTGGTTGTCCATTCATATTTCTGACTGAAGATCTAAGGTGATTAAAATAAAGAGCAGAGATAACTGGGTATATATTCCCCCAGAAGTCTCTATCTTGAATAGGAAAGAAGTCTAAGTTCTATGTGTATGTGTGAGGTATGTTGCCTAGTAGATTTCACCTTTTGCAGATAAGGAGCAAGCAGACACACCGGGGTCTTTCCAGAGACCAACATAAGGAAGTCTTTATTCTGGTGCTCTAGTTTCCACAGTAGAAACTCTTGCTCCATTCAGAGAATTAAGTTTCTTTAGAAATTAGGCCTCGGATTTTCACTCAGTCACTGGTTCTGTGGCTATAAGCATGTCTGTATGCATGGGGGCATTTGCAGGAGGCATGGGTAGCCCAGCTGCTCCTCACATGGTCGTTTAATTAAATTTCTTAATTACTGGCTCACAAACCACTCTTATTTTCTGTTATAGATGAATGTTTGTGTGTCCCAGCCCACCAATTCCATATGTGGAAGACCAGACTTCCAATATGATGGCATTGGAGGTAGGGTCTTTTGGATGTAATTGTGTTTAGATGATGTCATGAGAGTGGGGTCCTGATAGTGGGATTAGTGCCCTTATAAGAAGAGAGCAGGGAGCGCTCTTTCTCTCTCTCTCTCTCTCTCTCCTTCATGTGAGAACACACAGAGAAGATGGCCCTCTTCAAAGCAGAAAAAGGATTCTCATCAGAAAAAAAAATCTTCTGGCACCTTGATCTTTGAGTTACAGCCACCAGAAGCGTGACAAATAAATGTCTGTTCCTTAAGCTACTCAAGGTATGGTAATTTGTTATAGGAAATGAGAAAACTATATTACATTATCCATACATCTGGATCAGTCACAATAGGATAGGTTATACTGCTATAGCAAACTCCCAAATCTCAATAGTTGAATATAACAAGGGTTCATTTCTCACTGACACTACATGTCCATCATAGGTTGATGTCAGGGGGTGGGGTGGGTCCTTTATTCTTCAGAGTCACTCAGAGACCAAGTCTGAGTAGCAGCCATTGTCTCAAACGATGCTGGCTGTCATGCAAGAGGGAAACAGAAACCCTAAATCTGCTTTATAATAGGAACAAAGAGAACCTTCAAATGGGTGGTAACCACTTGAGATTTCAGAAATCACAGTTTGACCAAAATACACTTAGAGTATTTCATCCCAGGGTGGCTCATTCGAGGACCAGGGTCATATAGTACACACAACAAATTCATCCTACTTTCTACATCCCATAACTGCTTCTGGATGCTAACCAAGCCAACACTTGATATTAGGGAGAGCTCTCATTTGCCAAAATAAACTTTCCTATCCCTTAATTTAGTATTGTGGAAAATTTTAAACATATACAACACATCATAGTGTAAGAAATTTCTGTGTAAACATTACCAAGATTTAATAATTATCAACTCATGCCCAATTTTATTTATTCTATAACCCCACTTGGATTATTTTGAAGCAAATCCCAAATATCTTAGAATTTCACTCATATTTACTTTAGAATTTTAAAGTCACAACCATTATCTTAAAAGTGAACAATAGTTTTAATATCGTCAAATATCTTGCCAGTGTTCAAATTTTCGAGTGTCTGATTATACATATTTTTTGTTTTTTCAAAACAAAATTAAAACAAAGTTCACACATTGCAATTCATTAATGTACTTTAAGTCTCTTCATCTCTCTCTTCCCTCCCTTTGATGTTTATTTGTTGAAGAAAATTGAGTTGTTTCTCACAGCCTGAACTTTGCTTATTGCCTCCTTGTCATAAAAAATATTTCTCTGAGCCAAGACATGGAAGTAATCTAAATGTCCACTGACAAATGAATAGAAAAAGAAGATGTGGTACATATATATAATGAAATACTACTCAGACATAAAAAAGAATGAAATAATGCTATTTGCAGCAGCATGAATGGACCTAGAGATTATCATACTAAGTGAAGTCAGACAGAAAAAGACAACTATCACTTTACTTATACGTAGAATCTAAAAAAAAATGATGCAAATGAACATATTTACAAAACAGAAAGAGACTCTCACAGACATAGGAGGACAAACTTATGGTTACCAAAGGGGAAAGAGAGGGGATAAATAGTAGTTTAGTATTAACATATACAAACTACTATGTATAAAATAGATAAACAGCAAGGACCTACTGAATAGCACAGGGAAGTATATTCAATACCTTATAGTAAACTATAATGGAAAAGAATCTGAAAAAGAATTGTGTGTGTGTGTGTGTATATATATATATATATATATATATATATATATATATCACTTTGTTGTGCACCTGAAGCTAATGGAACATTGTAAAGCAACTATACTTCAATTAAAATAAAAAATAAAATTGTAAAAGATAGTTCAATTGTACATATATATAGTTTTTCAGATTTTTTTCCACTTAAAAATAAAAAATAAAATGTCTTTGCTTCTGTATTGTAAATTGATCGCTGATCTAAAGTCTTGATCAGATTTGGGTTTAATTTTCTCTCAAAAGCATTTTATTGGTAGTGTTCGGTCTTCAACAGGAGGCATGTAATGTCTAGTGTCTGAAGTAGACCTGATATATGTCACTGATGGGTTGGATTAGGAGCTTGTGGAGCTTGCGGGAAAGAGAATTAAAAGATGTTGCTTGTCTGAGAAACAGAACAGTGGCATAATTTATATTTGGGATAGGTTGGGGGAGGAGCAGCTTAAGGTTGGAAAAATAGGATGCTTTTTTTTTTTTAACACATTTTGAGATGCCACCTAGATACAAAAACAGAGATATCAAATGTACAGTTAGATATACAAGTCTGGAGGTTAGTGGAGAGGGTCAAGGTAGAGATACATAAATTTAGGGGGACATCAGTGTATAGATATTTAAAGCCATGAGACTGGATGAGATCATCCAGGGAGTGAATGTCAAGAGAAGAGGTCCAGAAACTGAACCCTGAGTCACTTTAATATTCTGAGAACAAGAAGAGGATTCAGGAGCCCCCTTTGTGGCTCAGCAGAAACGAATCTGACTAGTATCCATGAGGACGCAGGTACAATCCCTGACCTCACCCAGTGGGTTAAGGATCCAGCGGTGCTGTGAACTGTGGAGTAGGTTGCAGACACAGCTTGGATCTGGCACTGCTGTAGCTGTGGTGTAGGCCAACAGCTGTAGCACCAATTTGACCCCTAGCCTGGGAATCTCCAATATGCCATGGGTGCGGCCCTAAAAAGACAAAAAAAAAAAAAAAAAAAAAGGAAGAAGAAGAAGCAGGAGAGGATTCAAAGCAATTCAAGGAGACTGAGAGGAGAGAGGCTTCCAAGGGGCAGAGTAGGAGGATATGAAGCTCACATCCTCCCACAAATACATCAAAAATACATCTACATGTGGAACAATTCTCACAGAAAATCTACTGACTGCTGACAGAAGACCTCAGTCTCCTGAAAGAACATGTAAGCAGATAGAAGAAAAGAAAAAAAGTGAGAAAAGAATCGGGATGGGACAAGTGCCCCCCCTCCTTGGGGGGGGCATTGCTGTGAAAGAAAAAAGGTTCTTGCAACCTAGGAAATGCCCTCATCTGTGGGGAGATCAGCTAGGACAGAAGGATAATTCTAGAGTATCAGAGGAGAGTGCAGCAATTACTTGCAGCAGCCAGAACAGAGATAGACCTGCACAGACAGTCAGTGCCATTGCTTCACACTCCCCAGCCTGCTGGTATGGGCAACACCTGGGGTCTGAAGTTTGGGCATTGGCAATTAGACTTAGGGCGAGGACTGGGGCTGGGCTTGCTGCATAGAAACAGTCTGAAGGGACCAGTGTCTAGTGTGACTGCATGTGAGGGTATATGCAGGAAACCCAGGCCATCTTAGATTCTAGATACCACTGTTTGGAGGTGCAAGAGGAGAGAGGCAGGACCCACCATTATAGCCTTGTTCCTTGCATGTGCTCTCATGTGGCAGGACACCACTTATACTAGTGATCATGAGCTGCCTCAGGGCTTCAGAAGCAGTTGGGAGCCACAGTCCCTGGCCTCCTGTGCATCAGATGCAGTCTGGAGCCACTGTCCCCACCCTCCCAAGCTTCATGATCTGTCATGAGACACCACTCCCACCCTCCCAGACTCCAGGAGTGGTTGTGACAGCCTCTGCTCCCATCCTGTTCACCAGAGGACTCCATGGGCCACCACTGCCACTGAGAACCTCAGCACCGGACACCAGTTGCTACATATGCATGCCCATTATCAAGAGGATAACAGCCAGCACATGCTGAGGTAGAAGGGAACAGGCATTCATACTAAAAACAGCCCTTGCACCAAAAATATTAAACCTACACAAATTACACACAGATGCACCCATGTATAAATAGCCCTCCAAGGCCACAGTAGACAACGATTTCTCTTAAACTCATAGAATAAGAGAATTACAAGTAAAATTAAAAAGCAGAGGAACCACTCCCAGTTAAAAGACCAAGAGAATTCCTCTGAAATAACACAAAATGAAACGAATCTTTTCAGTCTAATAGACATCAATTTCAAAAAGGAGATAATGAAAATATTAAAGGAACTAAGAAAGGCTGTTGACAGAAATGCAGATTACTATAAAAAGAAACTAGACAAGTATAAAAAGGAACCAAAAATTAGAAAACTCATTTGCTGAGATGAAAGCTGAGCTAAAGGCATTTGAACAGCAGAATGAATAATGCAGAGGCATGAATAAGTGACCTGGAAGACAGAATAATAGAAATCACTCAATCTGAAGAGCAGACAGAAAGTCAAGTGAATAAACAAAAAACAAGGAGTTCCTGTCATGGCTCAATGGAGACAAATCCAACTGGTATCCATGAGGATTCAGGTTCATTCCTTGGCCTCACTCAGTAGGTTAAGGATCCGGTGTTGCCATGAGCTATGGTGTAGGTTTCAGACATGGTTTGGATCCTGCATTGCTGTGCCTGTGGTGTAGACTGGCAGCTATAGCTCCAATTTGACACCTATCCTGGGAACTTCCATATACCATGGGTGCAGTCCTGAAAAAGAGAGAGAGACCTATGGGATAATATAAAGTTTGTCAATCTACACATAGTAGGGATTACAGAGGGGGAAGGAACTGAAAAGGGGATTGAAAATATATTTGAAGAAATTATGGCTGGAAACTTCCCAAACCTAAAGAAGGAAACAGATATCCAGGTACAGGAAGCACAGCAGGTCCCAAACAGATCTACACCAAGACATATTATAATAAAAATGGCAAAACTTGAAAGTAAAAAGAGGATTCTAAAGGCAGCAAGAGAAAAACAAGAAATTAATTACAAGGGAACCCCCATAAGGCTATCAGCTGATTTCTCTACAGAAATATTACAGGATAGAAGGGAGTGGCAAGATATATTCAAAGTTCTGAAAGGGAAAAATCTGCAACCTAGGATACTCTACCCAGCAAGATTATTATTTTAAAAAGGAGAAATAAAGAATTTCTCAGACAAGCAGAAACTAAAAGAATACAGCAGTACTAAACTTATCCTAGAGGATGTGTTGAAAGGCCTTCTCTAAATAGAAAATAAATAAGAATCTATAGAAAAGAGAAAAGCATAACTGGAAAGTAAATCACTTAAGTAGATAAATCCTATGGAAATTAAAAGGGTAATAAAGGAATGCTAGTGAAAACCTCTATGACCACACATTTGATAACCTAGATGAAATGGGTGAATTCCTTGAAAGGTATAATCTGCCAAAACTCACAAATAGAAATAGTTGATTTAAATAGGCCCCTATCCAGTAAAGAAATTGAATACATAGTTAATAACCTTCCAATACAGAAAGCACTGGGGCCAGATGTGTTCACTAGTGTATGCTACCAAACATTTAAGGAATAAATTATACCAATCATCTATAATCTCTTTAAGGGGATGGAAGCAGAGGGAATTCTTTCTAACTTGTTTTATGAAGCCAGCATTACCCTAGTACCAAAACCAGACAAAGATATTACAAAAAAAATAAAGCTACAGACCAATATCTATCATGAACATACATGTAATAATCCTCAACAAAATATTAACAAATCAAACTTTTTTAAAAAGTGCAAAAAGAATTATATGCCACCAGTTTGCAAGGCTGCTTCAATATGCAAAAATCAAATAATGTAATCCATCACATCAACAGGTAAAGAAAGAAAAATCATATAATCATATTAATAGATACAGAAAAATCACTTGACAAAAATCCAACACCTACACATGATTTTAAGAAAAGAAAAGAAAAGGAAAGGAAAGAGAAGTTCCCACTGTGGTGCATCAGGTTAAGTATCTGGTGTTATCTGGGTAGCGACTCAGGTCACTACTGAGGCATGGGTTTGATCCCTGGCCCTGAACAGAGGGTTAAAGATCCAGTATTGCCACAGGTGTGGTGTAGGTCAGAGCTGTGTCTTGGATTGGACCCCTGGCCTGGGAACTTCCACATGCCATGGGTGCGGCAGAAAGAAAGAGAAAGAAAGGAAGAAAGAAAGGGAAAGAAAGAAAAGAGAGACAGAGAGAGGGAGGGAGGGGGGAGGGAGGAGGAAAGAAAACCGAAAAATACCTCTCCATAAACTAGGAATAAAGGAAATTTTTCTCAGCTTGATCAAAACTCTCTGCCAAAAAACTTATAGTTCACATCATACCTCAAAACTTTCCCACTAAGATCAGATGTAAGACAATATCTCCTCTCACCACACCTTTTCAAAATTGTACTGGAAGTGACTGCTAATGCAATAAGGCAAAAAAAGGAAGTAAAACATATACAGGTTAGGAAGAAAGACATAAAATTATTTCTAGTTGGGAGTTCCCATGATGGAGCAGTGGAAACATCCAACTAGGAACCATAAGGTTGCGGGTTTGATCCCGGGCCTCGCTCAGTGGGTTTAAGGATCCAGCATTGTGGTGAGCTGTGGTGTAGGTCGCAGAGGTGGCTTGGATCTGGTGTTGCTGTGGCTGTGGCATAGGCTGGCAGCGGTAGCTACGATTTGACCCCTAGCCTAGGAACCTCCATATGCCACAGGTGTGGCCCTAAAAAAATTATTTCTATTTGCATATGACATGATCATCTATGCAGAAAATCCAAAAGAATCAACCAAAAAAAAAAAACCCTCCTGAACTAAATGATTATAGCAAGAATGCAGGACACAAGATTAATACACATAAGCCAACTGACTTCTTATAAACTAATAATGAAAAAGTGGAATTTGAAATAAAAATGCTATTCCATTCCCATTACCATCCTCCCAAATGAAATACTTAGATATAAATCTAAAAAATATGTATAAGATTTACATCAGGAAAACTACAAATTCCAATAAATGAAATTTTTAAAAGAACTAAGTAAATGAAGAGATATTCCATGTTCATGGGTAGGAGGACTGAATATGGTCAAGATGTCAGTTGTTTCCAACTTGATCTATGGATTTGATGCAATGCCAGTCAAAATCCCAGCTAGTTATTTTATCGATAGCAAAAAAAAAAAATGAGTCAAGTTTATACGGAGAGGCAAAGGACTCAGAATAGCAAACACAAGACTGAAGAAAAACTTGGAGGACTGACATTTGAAAATTTGACTGAGTTCAAGTCTTACCATAATGATACGGTAATCAAGACAGTGTGGAATCACTTGGCAAAAGAACAGACAAATAGATCAGTGGAACAGAAAAAAAGCCAAGAAATAGACCCTAATAAATATAGTCACTAATCTTCAACAAAGGAGTAAAGGCAATACAATGGAGCAAGGAGAGTCTGAAACAGCTGAACATCCACATGCAAAAAATAAATAAATCTAAATACAGATTTACACCCTTCCCCAAAACTAACTCAAAATTAATCATAGACCCAAATGTAAAACACAAACCTATAAACTTCTAGAGGATAACATAGGAGAAAATCTAGTTGACCTTGGGTATGGTGATGCCTTTTTTAATACAACACCAAAGAGATGATTTATCGACAAAGTAATTTTAAGCTAAACTTGATTAAAATCAAACACTTCTGCTCTGCGAGAGATAACATAAAGAGAAGACCAGCCACAGATTGGGACAAAATATTTGCAAAAGACAAGTATGATAAAGAATTGTTATCCAAAATATACAAAAAAACACTTAAAACTCAACAAGAAAAAAACAGATTAACAAATGGGCCAAAGATCTTAACAGACACCTCACTAAAGAAGACATGCAGATGACAAATAAGTATACAAAAAGATTCTCCACATCACATAATGAGTAAAATGCAAATTAAAACAGCAGCAAGATACCTCTACTGTAATGGACAAAACCTGGAACATTGAAAACAACAAATGCTGGCAAAGATGCAGAGCAAAAGAAACCCTCATACATTGCTAGTGGAAATGTAAAATGGGTACAGACACTTTAGAAGACAATTTGTTAGTTTCTTAGAAAACTAAACAGACTCTTACAATAGGATCCAACAATCACACCCCTAGGTATTTAACCAAGGGAGTTAATAACTTATGTCCGCATAAAAACCTGGATTGTAATGTTTATAGCAGCTTTTCTGATACTTGCCAAAACTTGGAAGAAGCCACTATGTTCTTCCGGAGGTGAATGGATAAATATTATGCAATATTATTTAGTGCTAAACATAAATGAGGTATCAAGCAATAAAAGACATGGAGGAATCTTAAATGCATATTACCAAGTGAAATAAGCCAATATGAAAAAGCTGCATCCTGTATAATTCCAACTATATAACATTATGGAAAAAGCAAAACTATGTTAATATTAAAATGATCAGTAGTTACTAGAGGATTTGGTGGGGGGAGGGATGAATAGGCAGAGAGCAGAGAGAATTTTTAGGGCAGTGAAAATATTCTGTATAATACCATTAGGGTTGGATACATGTCATTATACATTTGTCCAAACCTATAGAATGTATAGCACCAAGAGTGAAACATATTGTTAACTGTAGACTTTGAGTGATTATGATGTGTCAATGTAGGCTCAACAGTTGTAACAAAGGCACCATTCTGTTGAGTGATGTTGCTAACGAGGAAAGTCTATGTGTGGGGGGGGGCAAGGGGTACATGGGAAATCTCTGTACCTTCCTTTCAATTTTGTTGTAAATCTTAAACTGCTCTGAAAAATAAAATATATTTAAATATAAAATAATAACTGAAAACTTTCCAAAATTCGAGAAAGGCACTATCTACAAATTCAAGTTCATAAACCGCAAATAAATCCATGCACACACATGTAATAATCAAACTGCTGAACATGAACAACAAAGAAAAATCTTGAAAGCAACAAGAGAAAAGGAATGGAACAACATTTTTACATTTTATTTTATTTTTAAAACTTCAATGCATTTTATTATATTTATAGTTGCACACCCATCATCACAACCTAATTTTAGAACATTTCCATGCCAAAGTCCCAGCCCAGCCCTTCCCCCACCAACTTTTCTCCTTTGGTAACCACAAGTTTTTCAAAGTCTGTGATTTATTTTCTGTTCTGCAAATAAGTTCATTATATTCTTTTTTTTAGATTCCACGTATAAGTGATAGAATATGATGGTTGTGTCTCACTGTCTAACTTCACTTAGCATGATGATTTCTAGGTCCATCCATGTTTCTGCAAATGCCATTATTTCACTCCTTTAATGCTAAGTAATATTCCATTGTGTATATGTACCGCATCTTCTTTATCCACTCCCCTGTCAGTGGACATTTGTGTTGCTTCCATGTCTTGGCTATTGTATATAGTGCTGCAATGAACATTGGGGTACAGGTATCTTTTTGAACCACTGTTTTCTCTGGATAGATGCCCAGGAGTGGGATTACTGAATCATAGGTTAATACTATTTTTAGTTTTTTGAGGAATCTCCATACTATTTTCCATAGTGGTTGCACCAATTTACATTCTCACCAACAGTGTAATAGGGTTCCCTTTTCTCCACACCCTCTCCAACATTTACCATTTTTTTAAAATTACTTAATGAGTTTTATTACAATTATAGGTGTACAAAAATCATCACAACTAAATTTTATAGCATTTCCATCCTAAACCCTCAGTGCATTCCCCCATCCCCCAACTTGTCTCATTTGGAAACCATGTTTTCCAATGTATGTCAATCAGTATCTGTTATGCAAAGAAGTTCATTGTGTCCTTTTTTTAGATTCCACATGTTAAGTGGTAGCATTTGATGTTGGTCTCTCATTCTCTGACTGGCTTCACTTCACATGATAATTTCTAGGTCCATCCATGTTGCTATAAATGCTGTTATTTCGTTCCTTTTAATGGCTGAGTAATATTCCATCATGTGTATGTACTGTATCTTCCCTATCCACTCCTCTGTTGATGGGCATTTAGGTTGTATCCATGACCTGGCTATTGTATAGAGGGCTGCAATGAACATTAGAGTACATGTGTCTTTTTGAGTCATGGTTTTCTCTGGATAGATGCCCAGGAGTGGAATAGCTGGATCAAAGGGCAATTCTATTTTTACTTTTTTAAGGAATCTCCATACTGTTTTCCACAGTGGTTGCAGCAATTTACATTCCCACCAACAGTGTAATAGGGTTCCTTTTTCTCCACACCCTCTCCAGCACTTATTGTTTGTAGACTTTTTGATGATGGCCATTCTGGCTGGTAATGCGGTACCTCAAAGTGGTTTTGATTTGCATTTCTCTAATAATGAGTGATGTTGAACATCTTTTCATTTGTTTTTTGGCCATCTGTAAGTCTTCTTTGGAGACTGTCTGTTTAGATCTTCTGCTCATTTTTTGATGGAGTTGTTTGTTTTTTTGGTACTGAGCTGTAGGAGGTGTTTGTAAATTTTGGAGATTAATCCCTTGTCAGTCGATTCATTTGCAAATATTTTCTCCCATTCTGTGGGTTATCTTTTCGTTTTGTTTAAGGTTTTCTTTGCTGTGCAGAAACTTTTAAGTTTGATTAAGTCCCATTTGCTTATTTTTCTTTTTTTTATAATTTAGTGTGTTTTTATTATTCCAGGAAAACTTGTTTAATTCTATGCCTTGCCTCACTCCACAAAGCTTTTAAGTTAGCAGAAAACTTTCTGCCATCTTAGGATCTTGTTTTTATAATTTAGAATTGAAATTTGGAGCTCAGATCAATCCAAACACTAGCAACTATTCTCTAAGAACAGCTACTTTGTTTTGGGGGGCATAGTTCTAGTATATTTACTCTTTTTCCTGTCAGTTATGATTTGTCCTTCTAGCTCTTCACAGGTTAATTTATGATGACCTAGGGGTCTCCAGCCCATGCTGTGTTCTCTGACAGGTGGGAGGGAATTCCAGTGCTTCTTTGCCACAGAGCTTCCTTTTCCAGGAAGATGAGGCTAAGCCACAGGACTGTATACCAGATGTCCCAGGCAATGAACATGCCAGGGAATTTCTGGCCCACTCACCAACCAAAGGACTTTGGATGCCACTGGGGAAAGAAGTCAAAGTCATGCAGTGTGAGTGTGGACAAATTTCAAGTAACACCCCTTAACACACACGAGTTATAGAGCACTGTTTATAAATGACTTCACTTCTTTAATTAACTTGTTCTCACCACAGCACTGTTAAAGTAAAGGCATGAGCCCTATTCTGTAGGTGAGGAATCTGCCTTGCATATGCCAGGAAGTGTCCAAGGTGAGAGGCAGAGCATGTTTTGACTCCAGGCTTCTTGCTCGGGCCAGTGGTCTTCCGCCAGATGGTAGCTGCCTGGGCGAAGATGCTTCAGTGATACTCATTCCAATCACTTGTGGGAGGCTTTCCTGGATGCCAGTCCTTTCAGCCTGGCCATGATGAGTTTGCTTTGGAGCCTGTCATCGCCACTCTCATGGCCAACCTGTTTATTTTTCTTTTTATTGTCATTGCTCTAACAGGTGGATCTGAGAAGATGTTGCTGTCATATATATCGGAGAGTGTTTAGCCTATGTTTTGCTCTAAGAGTTTTATAGCATCTGGTCTTCTACCTACGTCTTTAATCCATTTTGAGTTTATTTTTGTGCATGGTGTTAGGAAGTGTTCTAATTTCATTTTTTTTTTACATGTGGCTGTCCAGTTTTCCCAGCACCACTTACTGAACAGTCTGTCTTTTCTCCATTGTATATTCTTGCCTCCTTTGTCATAGATTGGTTGACTATAGATGCGTGGGTTTAATTCTGAGGTTTCTATCCTGTTCCACTGATCTATATTTCTGTCTCTGTGCCAGTACCATATGGTTTTGGTGACTGTAGCTTTGTAGTATAGTCTGAAATCAGGGAGCCTGATTCCTCCAGCTCCATTTTTCTTTCTCGGGATGTCTTTGGCTATTCTGGACCTTTTGTGCTTCCAAACAAACTTTAAAATATGTTGTTCTGGTTCTGTGAAAAATGTCCTTGGTAGTTTGATAGGGATTGTATTGAATCTGTAGATTGCCTTGGGTAGTACAGTCATTTTGACAATATTCACTCTTCCAATCCAAGAGCATAGTATGTCTTTCCATCTGCTCATGTCATCCTTGATTTCTTTCATCAGCATCTTATAGTTTTCAGAGTACAGGTCTTTTGTCTCTTTAGGTAGGTTTATTCCTAAGTATTTGATTCTTTTTGATGCAATGGTAAATGGGATTGCTTCCCTAATTTCTCTTTCTGCCCTTTCATTTTTAGTATATAGAAATGCAGTCAATTTCTGTGTGTTAATTTTATATCCTGCGACTTTGCCAAATTCATTGATGAGCTCTAACAGTTTTTCAGTAGAGTTTTTAGGATTCTCTAGGTATAATATCATGTCATCTGCAAATAGTGATAGTTTTACTTCTTCCTTTCCAATTTGGATTACTTTTCTTTCTTTTAATTCTCTGATTGCTGTGGCTAGGACTTCCAAAACTATGTTGAATAGTAATGGTGAGAGTGGACACCCTTGTCTTGTTCCTGATCTCAGCAGGAATTCTTTCAGCTTTTCACCACTGAGAATGATGTTAGCTCTGGGTTTGTCATAGATGGCCTTGTTTATGTTGAGGTAGGTTCCCCCTATGCCCACTTCCTGAAGGGTTTTTAACAGAAATTGGTGTTGGATTTTGTCAAAGGCTTTTTCTGCATCTATTGAGAGGGTCATATGGTTTTATTCTTCAGTTTGTTAATGTGGTGTATCACACTGATTGATCTGTGGATATTGAAGAATCCTTGCATCCCTGGGATAAATCCCACTTGATCATGATGTACAATCCTTTTAATGTATTGTTGGATTTGGTTTGCTAGTATTTTGTTGAGGATTTTTGCATCTATGTTCATCAGTGAAATTGGCCTGTAGTTTTCCTTTTTTGTGGTATCTTTGTCTGGTTTTAGTATTAGGATGATGGTTGCTTCGTAGAATGAGTTTTGGAGTGTCCCTTCCTGTGCAATTTTTTGGAATAGTTTCAGAAGGGTAGGTGTTAGCTCTTCTCTAAATGTTTGATAGAATTCACCTGTGAGGTCCTGGGCTTTGTTGGAAGTTTTTAAATCACAGTTTCAATTTACTACTTGTGATTCACCCATTCATCTTTTCTATTTCGTCTTGGTTTAGTCTTGGAAAACTGTACTTTTCTAAGAATGTGTCCATTTCTTCCAGATTGTCCTTTTTATTGGCAAATAGTTGCTTGTAGTAATCTCTTATGATCCTGTGTATTTCTGTGACATCCATTGTAATGTGTTCTTTTCATTTCTAATTTCATTGATTTCAGTCCTCATTTTTTTTTGATGAGTCTGGCTAAAGGTTTACCAGTTTTGTTGATCTTTTCAAAGAACCAGATTTTAGTTTCTTTGATCTTTTCTATGGTTTTCTTTGTTTCTATTTCATGGATTTCTGCTCTGACCTTTAGGATTTCATTCCTTCTGCTAACTTAAGGTCTTGTCTGTTCTTCTCTCTCTAGCTGCTTTAGATGTAAAGTTAGGTTGTTTACTTGAAGTTTTTCTTGTTTGCTGAGGTAGGGTTTTATTGCTATAAACTTCCCCCTTAGATCTGTTTTTGCTGCACTCTATAGGTTTTGGAGTGTTGTGTCTTTGTTGACATTTTCTTCTATATATTTTTAATTTTTCTCTTTGATGTCTTCAGTGATCCATTGGTTGTTCAGTAGAATGATGTTTAGTCTCCATGTGTTTGTGTTTTTTGAAGTTTTTTTTTCTTGTTGTTGATTTCTTGTCTTATTGCATTATGGTCAGAAAAGATGCTTGATATGATCTCAGTTTTTGTAAATTTACTGAGGCTTGTTTCGTGGCCCAGAATGTGATCTATCCTGGAGAAAACTCCATGTGCCCTTAAGAAGAATGTGTATTCTGCTGCTTTTGGATGCAATATTATATAAATATCTATTCAGTCCATCTGGTCTAATGCATCATTTAAGGCCTGTGTTTCCTTGTTGATTTTCTGTCTGGATGATCTGTCCATTGCTGTAAGCGCAGTGTTAAATTCCCCCACTGTTATTGTGCTATTGTCAATTTCTCCTTTTAAGGTTGTTAGCAGTTGCCTCATATATTAAGGTGATCCTATGTTAGATGCATATATGTTTACAATTGTTATATCTTTTTCTTGGCTTGATCCTTTGATCATTATGTAATGTCCTTCCTTATAATATTCTTTATTTTAAAGTCTATTTTGTCTGATATGAATATTGCTGCTCCTGCTTTCTTTTGATTTCTGTTTGCATAGAATAACTTCTTCCATTCTCTCCCTTTTCTTTTAATTTTAAGGGGTGCACTCACGGCATATAGAA
This sequence comes from Catagonus wagneri, assembly GCA_004024745.2. Classification (NCBI taxonomy): domain Eukaryota; kingdom Metazoa; phylum Chordata; class Mammalia; order Artiodactyla; family Tayassuidae; genus Catagonus; species Catagonus wagneri. The sequence continues at coordinate 660,396 of PVHT020000027.1, forward strand.
GTTCCCAGGCCAGCGGTCTAATCGGAGCAACAGCTGCCAGCCTATGCCACAGCCACAGCAACATGGGATCCGAGCCACCTCTGTGAACTACACCACAGCTCATGGCAATGCCAGATGCCTAACCCACTGTCTTGAAGACAGCATATACATGGCTCTTGTTTTTGTATACATTCAGCCAGTCTGTCTTTTGGTTGGTGCATTTAGTCCATTTACACTTAAGGTAATTATTGATATGTATGTTCTTATTGCCACTTTATTAACTGTTTTGAATTTGGTTTTGCTGGTCTTTTTTCCTCCTGTTCTTGTCTTGTTCCCTTCTCTTGTGTTTTGGTGACTATCTTTAGTGTTGTGTTTGGATTGCTTTTTCTTATTTGTGTGTGTATCTGTTGTAGATTTTTGCTTTGCAGTTACCATGAAGTTTTGATATAGGAGTATATATATATATACACACACACACAAGATTTTTTTAACGTGTTGATCCCTTAATTGCAAATACATCTCCAATAGCTTGCATTTGTACATTCCTCTTCTTATGATTTCTGGTTTTGGTAGCATATTTGTGTGTGGATGATTTCCTACCTTTACTATATGTATGCCTTTACTGGTGAACCTTGTTATTTGTAATATTTTTGTTTCTCGTTATGGCCTTCTTTTCCACCTAGAGAAGTTCTTTAGTATTTGTTATAAAGCTGGTTTAGGGGTGTTGGATTCTCTTAGCTTTTGCTTGTCTGTAAAGCTTTTGATTTCTCTTTCAAATATGGATGAGAGCCTTGCTGGGTAGAGTAATCTTGGTTGGAGGTTTTTTCCATTCATCACTTTAAGTGTACCATGCCACTCCCTTCTGGCCTGCAGAGTTCCTGCTGGAAAATCTGCCAATAACCTTATCAGGGTTCCTGTGTAGTTGTTTCTTTTCCCTACTTGCTTTCAATATTTTCTCTTTATCTTTGATTTTGGTCAATTTGATTAACATGTATCTTAGGATGTTCCTCCTTGGGTTTATTTTATATGGTACTCATTGTGCTTCCTGGATTTGAGTGATTCCTTTCCCATGTTAGATAAATTTCCAACCACTATCTCTTCAAATATTTTCTCTGGCCCTTTCTCTCTCTCTCCTCCTTCTGGCACTCCTATAATCCCCTATAATATGGATGTTATTGCATTTAAAGTACACCCAGGGTTATCTTAGACGGTCTTCATTTCTTTTCCATCTTTTTTTTTTTTTCTGTTCTGTGTCAGTGATTTCCACCAGCCTATCTTCCACCTCGCTTATTCATTCTTTTGCCTCCTGTATTCTGCCATAAATTTGTTCTAGTGAATTTTTTATTTCAGTTATTATACTTTTCATCTTTGCTTGCTTAATCTCTAAAGCTTCTGTTTCTTTGTTCAGCCTTTTCTTGTAATTTATCAATCTTTGCCTCCGGGTTATTTCCAGTATATGGAATCATCATTACTATCATCAATCTAAAGTTTTTTTCATAGTGATTGGTAAACTCCAGATCACTTAGTGGTTTTACTGGGATTTTTTCTTGCTCCCTTATCTAAGTCATAATTCCTTGCCTTTCCATTTTGTATAGATTTTTTGTGTGGCCTCCTTTTGGCAGACAAAAAGATAGGGATGTAGCCTTTCTTGCTTCTGATGTCTGCCCCTCTTGTGGCTGAAGTTGGTATGGGGCTTGTTGCAGGCTTCCTAATGGGAAGGACTTGTGCCTGCCCACTGGTAGGTGGAGTTGATTCTTATCCCTCTGGTTGGTGGGGCTTTGTCTCTGGGTGTGATTAGATGCAGCTGTGCACCTGGGGGAGTCTTTATGCAACCTGTTTGCTGATGGGTGGGGCTGTGTTCCCACTTGGTTTGTTTTTTGGCCTGAGCTTCTCAGCCCTGATGGGTAGGGTCAGGTTTTTTCAAATTGGCCACCTCTAGAGGAGTTCATGCAGATGATTATTCCTGAGACCTTTACCTCTAATGTCCTCCAACCACGACAAGCCACAGTCACCCTTTGTTTTCCCAGGAGATCCTCCAAGAATCATAAGCAAGTCTGACCCAGATTCCTATGGAGTCTCTGTTTTCCCCGGGGGCCAGTGCACAAGAAAGCCTGTATACACCTTTCAAGAGTGGAGTCTCCATTTCTCCCAGTCCTGTGGAGCTCCTGTGCACAAGCTCCACTGGCCCTCAACATCAAATGCTCCAGGGGCTCCTCCTCCCAATGCCAGATCACCAGACATGGGAACCTGAAATGCGGCTCAGAACTCTCATTCCTGGGGCTGAGCCTCTGTGATCTAAGTTACTTTCCAGTATGTGGACCACCCACCTGGGTGTATGGGGTTGCATATACCACATAATCACTCCTCCTACAGTCTTAATGTGGCATCCTCTTTGTATTTTGGAGTGGGATATATTTTTTTGTTAGTTTTCAGTCTATTTTGTTGAAGGTTGTTCAGCAGTTGTTTGTAATTTTGTTGTTTTCATGACAGAAGGTGAGCTCCAGTCAGAACAACACTTTTGAAATTCTGGGATAAAATAACAGTTATCCAAAAATTCTATGTTCAGTGGAAATCTCCTCCAGGAATAAAAGTGGAATAAAAATATTCTCAGATTAAAAAAAAAAAACCTAAGGAGAATTCTTTCCCTGCAGATGTGTTCTAAAATAATTACTAAAGAAAGTTCTTCACACAGAAGTGAAATTATACCAGAAAGAAACTTAGACCATTAAGAATGAAGGAAGAGGGAGTTCCTGTTGTGGCTCAGCCAGTTAAGAATCTGACTAGTATCCATGAGGATGCAGGTTTGATCCCTGGCCTTGCTCAGTGGGTTAAGGATCCCGCATCACTGTGGCTGTGGTGTAGGCTGGCAGCTGCATCTCTGATTTGACACCTAGCCTGGGAACTTCTATATGCAGCAGATGCAGCCATAAAAAGCAAAAAAAAAAAAAAAAAAAAAAAAAAAAAAAAAAAAAAAAAAAAAAAAAAAAAAAAAAAAAAAAAAAAAAAAAAAAAAAAAAAAAAAAAAAAAAAAAAAAACCCAAAAAACAAAAAGCAAAGGAAGAGCAACAGAAGTTGTAAATATCTGGGTAAATATGATAGGTCATTCTCCTACTGAGTCCTTTAAAAATATGTTCGACACTTGAAAAAAATTATAACATTATTTGATGGAGTTTTAAATTTATGTAGATGTAATTAATAGGCAACTACAATATAAATAAGGGAAGGTAAAGGGAACTCTAAGATTTTAAGAATCATAAATTCCACTTAAAGTGGTAAATATTCTTTAAAAATAAACATAGGAAAGTTAGGTATATATATTGTAATCACTAGAGAAATCTCTAAAAAACAGAAAAAGTCAAAAATGTGATGTATAAATTAAAATGGAATACTTATATAAATTAAAATGGAATGCTAAAAATATTCAAAAAAGATAGGAAAAGAGAAACAGTAATGAAAAATATAAAATATAAAATAAATAATTAAACAGTAGTCCTAAACCCAAACAAGTCAATAATACATCAAACTAAGCATGCCAATTAAAAGATGGAAAGTGTCAGTTGGATAAAATTAATAATAACATAACCCAACTATACGCTTGCTAGAAGAAACTCAGTTTAAATATAATGATATAAGAAGTTTAAAAGTAAAAATATATACCATGAAAATACTAACCAAAATAAAACTGGAGTGGTTGTATTATTGTCAAAGTACACTTCAGAGCAAAGAAAATTACCAAGGAAAAAGAGGGACATCATTTACTGATAAAAGGGTCAGTTCACTAAGAAAACATAACAATCCTAAACGTGTATGTGTCCAAAACTATAGTTTCAAAATACATGTAACAAAAACTAAAAGGCATAAAGTGAAAAATAGATGAATTTACAGTTAGAACTGGAGACTTGAATACTCTTCTCTCAGTAAGAGATTAGACTAGTAGACAGCTAATCCTCAAGGATATAAAAGAGCTGAACAATACCATCAATCTGACATTGTTTATTACCTCAAATAGATTTTTGCTGATTCTTTATAATTTTATTTCTTCAATTTCAATGCGGATACATTTTATTCCTTTTTATTTCTTGTCTGGATTTCCTGGATAGATCCTCCAGTACAACGTTGAACAGAAGGGTGAGAGCAGATAATCTTTGTCTAGTTCCTGGTCTTGTAGGTGGGAGATATGGGAGGGGACATTCAGCCTTTTATTATTAAGTATGGTATTAGCTGCTGATTTTTTGTAGATGCCCTTCATCAGTTGAGAATGCTTCCTTTTATTCCTCATTTACTGTGCTTTTTTTGTTAAGTCTCCTTTTCTGTTTGTTTGTTTGTTTGTTTGTTTGTTTTGCTTTTTAGGGCCACACCCATGGCATATGGAAGTTCCCAGGCTAAGTGTCGAATCAGAGCTGCAGCTGCTGGTCTATACCACAGACAAAGCAACTGTATCCTTTTTTGCTATCTAGATGATGATGGGATTTTCGTTCTTTATTCTTTTAATATGGTATATTACATTGATTTTTGTATATTTAACTTTGCTGGGATAAATCCCACTTTGTCATGGTCACTCTACTTAATTTCAAGGTTATGGTCATGAAGATTGTGTTGTACTAGCAAAAGGATAGACACATAAATGAATGGAATTAAACTGAGTCTGGAAGGAGATGACACAAATATGGGTGATTAATTTTTTAAATTTTATTATACTTGATTTAACTGTTGCCTTAGTTTCAGATGTACAGCAAAGTGAATTAGTTATACATACACATATAACCATTTTTTTTTTGCATGTAGGATATTAAAGAACATTAAGTAGACCTCCCTGTGCTATACTGTAGGTCCTTGTTACTTAGCTGTTTTATATATAGTAGTATATTTGTGTTAAGGGCTGATTAATTTTTGATAAAGTTAAAACAGCGATTCCATAAAGGGTAGTCCTTTCAACAAATATATTGGAACATATATGCAGAAAAAAATTAAACTTGACCTAAAACTGACACCTTATACAAAATTAATTCATCACTTATGTCCCAATAAAAATGGAAAAAAACAAAATTAACTCAAAATCTGTCAGATCTAAATCAGAATTTCTTGGCCCATGCAAAATTACCCCAGTTAAGACAGGTGACCTAAATATAAAATGTAAACCTATACAACTTCCAGCAGAAAAGATGGGAGTAAATATTTATGCAAATAGTTCTTAGATACATCACCACAAGCACAACTGATAAATAAAAAAACTGATAATTTGGACTTCATCAAAATTAAAAACTTTTTTTTGACTGCACTGCAGCACGTGGAAGTTCCTGGGCCAGAGACAGATCCTCACCACAGCAGTGACCCAAACTCCTGCAGTGACAACACCGGATCCTTAACCTGCTGCACCACAAGAGAACTCCAAAAACCTTTGCTCTGTGAAAGATATTGTTAACAGAATAAAACAGGCTAGAGTCTATGAGGTCGTATTTGCAAATCATATATCAGACAATTGACTTTTCTCCAGAACATATAAAGAACCATCAAAACTGAACAGAAAAGAATACAAGCAGGAAGTTCCCTTGTGCACAGCAGGTTAAGGATCCAGTGTGGCCAGATCTGTGGCACAGGCTGCAACTGCAGCGTAGTTTCCATGCCTTCCATCCTTAGCCCGGGAATTTCCACATGCTGCAGGTGCAGCCAAAAAAAAAAAAAAAAAAAAGAAAGCCAACCAATTCAATTAGAAAATGGGCAAAAAACACAAACAGGCATTTCACAGAAGATACATGAAAAGCAAATAAACACATGAAAAGATGTTAAACATCATTACCTGTTAGTGAAATGCAAAAACGTCACCCATGAATGCCGCTACAAACTTATTAGAATGGCTGAAATTCAAAAAGCACCGACAAGACAGGATTCCAATAAACATGCAAAGCAACTAGAATTCTCCTAGATTGCTGGTCAGAATGCACAATTGTATAGCTATTTTGGAAAACAGTCTGTCATTTTCTGATAAACAAAACCATATATTTACCATATGATGCAGCAGTCCCTTTCCTAAGTAATCATCTAGAGAAATTAAAACATGTTCACACAAAGCCTTGCACAGGGATATTCATAGCAGCTCTATTTATAATAGCACCAAACTTAGAAACAAAAGAAATGTGTTTCAACTGTTGGATGGATAAACTGTGATATACTTACAGTGAGGTGGTACTCAAGGAAGGAAAAGTAAAGAACTCCACATTCACATAACTTGGATGAGTCTAAAATGTATTATGCTAACAATGATAGAAGCCAGTTTCTAAAAGGGATAGACTGATCCCATTTCTATACCATTCTCTGTAAGACAAACCATAGTGGTAGAAAACAAATCAGTGGGTGGAGTGCAAGTGTTTGGGTTGGGGAGAATGTGATAGGATATAAATGAATAGCACTATGGAGATTTTTTTGGTTTATGGAAATATTCTATTTTCTGATTACACTTTAATTTCTATGTATACTCATAGAACTGAATGCCCTGCCAAAAAGTCAACTTTACTGTGTATGAATTTTTTAAAAAAAAAACTGAAAACTATAAAATAAAATATTGGAGTTCCTGTTATGATTCATTGGGTTAAGAATCCAACGTAGTGTCCATGAGGATGTGGGTTCCATCCCCGGCCTCGCTCAGTGGGTTAAGGGTCCAGCCATGCTGCAAGCCAGTGTAGGTCATGTTGCCATGGCTGTGGTGTAGGCTGGCAGCTACAGCTCCTATTCAACCCCTGCCTTGGGAACATCCATATGCCTCAGGTGCAGCCATAGAAAGAAGGAAAGAAGGAAGGAAAAGAAAGAAGGAAGGGAGGCAGGAAGAAAGGCAGGAAGGATATTATATTCCCATTTCACATAGAGGGAATATGAGACAGTGGGATTGACTCCCTCCAAATTATTTATATATACAACAATAATATGAACAATTATAACTGTACATATAACCAGTCTATATATCATACATATATGACATAGTTGGTGGCCAAAGCCAGAGTAAAACCCAGTTGGTCTGATCCACAGTCCAGAGCTTTGTCCACTTTTCATGCTGCCTCTTCCAACTTAAGACTTCCAACCTTTTAGGTGTGTGATATCGGGCAAGTCACTTCACCTTAGAGTCTTGATTTGTAAAATCAAGATGATAATGCTCACTTGACAAAAATGTGGTGACATCTGTTATGCTTTTGATGCCTCATGTTTACTCATATTTGGACCTGTCCCTCCTCCACTGTGTGATTCCTAACAGTTATCAATACACAGGAGTCCATCTCCACCACCAGAGAGGGATGTACTTGACCTCAAACAATCAATCAGATTGCTCCATTCCCCTGGACATACTGTTCCAAGGGAGTGCAAGTTATCCAGCCAGGGTTCATGCTTAGGGGAGGGTTGTTGCAGTAAGAGAGAAGGTCCCTGTCCTTCAGAGAGCTTGATTTGAGCTCTAAGGACCATATACATTGTGAACAGCTGAACGAAGGTCATATTTGCAACCATATGAAGGGTCTACCAGAGAATGAAGCCAACTCTCAGAGCTCACAAGGGGAGAAGATGTACAACAAAATTTAAAGACATTTTTAAGCATGTGGATGATACAGTTGTGCCTGAAGTTAGCCCAGCCCTTTGGACTTCCAGTTAAGTGAATATGTGTGTGTGTGTGCACATGTAGTCACTTAACTGTAAATATATTCACTATGTATATATTCACTTAAGATATAGATAGACGGATAGACAATTAAGCTAGTTATCTAATTTTCTGTTACTTGTGACCAAAAGTTTATGGATGTTGTAAAATTAAAGAGATTATATAGGTAAAACATCTAGCCCAGAGCCTGGCACATAGTGCCACTGAATAAATATTAGTTCTTTTTGATCTCTATCCACCCCAACAACCTCTCCTAAATACTAAATTAACAAATATAGATAAGATTAACAAATATAGATCAAACACTATGGAATTTTTTTCTCTTTTTATTGACCTCATCTGAAGACCACATTCTGCTTCTTTTTCCAGCACTTCTGCATGGACTCAGATGGAAGCTTCAAAAGGGGGGGGCATGACAGAATAGGCAGGTGTCCATATTCTGGTTCCATCAAGCACCCATTTCCTACAAAAAGTTACCAGCTGTTCACTTTTTAGAGAGCAGAGGATTTACATATTCTGGATGTTTCATATAAATGTAATTAGTATATTAATATATTTATTATTATATTAATATATTCATTACCTTTTGCATCTAGATTTTTCATTTAGTATGCTTTAAGGTTCATCCACATTGTATCATGTAACAGTACTTCACTCCTTTTCATGGCTGCATAATGTTCCTGTTTATTTTTACTCTGAGAGTCTCAGTTATATGCTTGTTCATTCATATCTCCATTTACTTACCAATTCATTCATATACAAGCCTATTCCTCACAGCATTAATTCCCACCCCTTTTTTTTCTACCTAATGCCTTAATATTTTTCCTCACCTCTTCCATTCTAGTGCTAGGGATCTCATACAGTGTAAAGAACACAGGCTTTTTACTCAGACATGCTTGGGGTCAAATTGTGGTTATGTAAGGGTTAACAATACGAGTTAATAATCTCAAGGATCAATGGGACACCACCACACAAGCACTAGTATGGCTAAAATTATTAATACCCAGTTGATAAAATTAGAAATACCAAGTGTTGAGGAGGATGTGAAACAATGGATCTTTCAAACACTGCTGGTGAGAGCATAAACTGGTACAATCACTTGGAAAAAAATCTTTGGCAATTTTTTTATAAAGTTAAAAATACATACACTTACCATGTTACTCAGCAATTCTCTTTCTAGGTATTTACCCAAGAGAAATGAAAGCACAGCCCATAAAAATATCTGAACAAAAATGTTCATAGCTGCTTGACTCAAAAGCTGGAAGTCATCTGTGCTAGTCTGAGTCCTCTGAGAAGCAGATGTCAAAACTAGATGAAATGTGCCAGAAATGTATCAGGGAAAATTCTGTGAGAGAAAATGAGGATGGAGCTAAGGGAGATTAGGAGAGCCATCGGCTCATCATGGGGGCCTGATCCTGACTGAAGAAGAGAAGGAAGAAGGAAGGCTGGGTGACTACAGTACAGTTCTAAGAAAAGTTCAGCAAGCCTGTCCAGGAGTCCTTAAACCAAAACCACTCATCAGAGAAATCCCCTTCTTCCAGGAATGAACCTGCCTTAGTATTCCTATCACACAGGAAGAACCCTGCAGGAAGTGGGGAATTTGGTGAAAGCTTTTAGAGCACAGACAAAACACTCATTAACAGGAGAATGGATTTTTTAAAACTGTGGGATATTTATATAACATACTACTCAGCAATAAAAAGGAACAGACTACAGATACATGAACAACAAGGATCAGCCTAAAACACATGCAGTGTGAAAGAAATTAGACACAAAAGACTCCAGGAAATTCTAGAACAGGAAAAACAAATCTAAAGTGACAGCAAATTACCTAGTGTCTGGAACCAAGGATTGAAAGACATTGATTATAAAGAAACACAGGGTTATAAAGGAACACTGATTATAAAGGAACTGCAAGTGTGGCCCTAAAAAGCAAAAAAGCAAAGAAGAAAAAGAAAAACGCAAAAAAAAGAAATGCTAAAAGTAATTTTTTTTTTTTTTTTTTGCTTTTTTAGGGCCACACCCACAGCATATGAAGGATACCAGGTTAGGAGTCTAACAGCAACTACAGCTTCTGGTCTACACCACAGCCACAGTCACAGCAACATCAGATCCGAGCCACGTCTGTGAACTACACCACAGCGCATAGCAATGCCAGATCGTTAATCCACTGAGCGAGGCCAGGGATCGAACCCACAACCTCATGGTTCCTAGTCAGATCTGTTTCCATTGCACCACGATGGTAACTCCAAAAATAGTCAACATCTTGAGAATGGTGGTGAATACAAAACTGTTTCCATTTGTCAAAACTCATCAGCCTGTACACTGAAAATAGTACTTCATTATATGTAAATTATCCTTAAAAATTATTTCAACAAATATTTGTGACAGAGATTTCTTGCCGTGCTCAAAATCTAGTCCTTCATCTTTAACAGTAATACTCCACTATCATTTCAGGCAGCAATTCATTTAGTTGAAAGTGTACATTTCTTAGCCTTCCCACAGTTAGATATGTCCATGTGACTAAAGTTCCTAGCAAGATGTAAGCAGAAGTGCTGTGTTTTCAGACTTTGAAAAACTTATGGTTTCCAAATGAGACAGGTTGTGGGGTGGGGGGATGCACTGAGGATTTGGGATGGAAATGCTATAAAAATTTTGTTGTGATGATTGTTGTACAGCTATAAATGTAATACAATTAAGTAATAAAAAAATACATTAATTTTTTTAAAAGTGCTGTGTTTTAACTCCCTAAGAAGGTACCTTAAAGAGAACTGACTTTGCTTGGAAAATTACCCTTTTGTTTTCCCCTACCTATGACTGCTGCCTAGTATCCATATATAATGGATTGGGCTCAGTAGCCATCTTGGACCTTGGGGTAGGTAACCTTTGGGAAGGAAACTAGTGGTGAAGCTGATGGCAACAAGAAATTGTAGCTCAGGTCCCCGGTGATGCCAGGGAACCACCATATCAACCCTAGATGTTTCACCTTTAGACTTTTGCATATGAGAGAGAAATAAGCCCCTGTCTTCTTTGAACCACTCTTGTCTGAGATTTTTCTGTTATATGCAGTTGAACCTAATTCTGATTATGTTCTCTAGAATCAGAGACCTGGCCTGTCCATGATGACACAGGTTCGATCCCTGGCCTCACTCAGTGGGTTAAGGATCTGGCATTGCTGTGAGCTGTGGTGTTGATCACAGATGTGGCTTGGATCTTGTGTTGCTGTGGCTGTGGCCCAGGCCAGCAGCTACAGCTCCAATTCAACCTCTAGCCTGGGAACCTCCATATGCCATGGGTGCAGCCCTAAAAAGACAAAATAAAATAAAATAAAATAAAATAAAATAAAATAAGGAACATAGGAGGAGGAGGAGCAGGCTTTGGGGGACCAGTCAAGTCCAGTTAAGACATGACAAGCTTGGAGTTCCCTGGTGGCTCAGTGGGTTAAGGATTTGGTATTATCCCTGCTGTGGCTCAGGTCACTGCTGTGGTGCAGGTTCAGTCCCTGGCCTGGGGACCTTCACATGCTGCAGGCCTGGCCAAAAAAAAAAAAAAAAAAAAAAAGACATGACAAACTTGAAGAGCATATGAGACTTTCAAGTAACCGTATAGCAGGCAGTTCTTTCTAAATCATACATCAAAGTTCTGGAAATTTCAGAACTACCAAAATTCCTCAAACTAATTTATTGGCTCATGTGCTTTCTGCCTTCAGACACAATTACATTCAGGGCTCAGATCTCCTAAAGTGTCCCTCAGCTGTCACAGACTGTGAAAGACTCATTCTCGTCTGCTATTTTCTTCCAGGCGGTGGAACAGTTGGCCATTGACCACCCTAGACTTTTATCTTTACAAAGCATTAACTAAAAAGAAGATAGTCTTCCCTACTAGTTCTAGCAGAAAAGACCTAGGGAGGTCTCTGATTAGCCCAATTTAGACAGGTACTCATCCTTTAATCAATGACTGTGTTCAAGAAAAGGAGAAGACATCTAGGTCTCACGACTACTCGTGTCAGGGAGCATACACAGCACCACGGATGACATTTCACCAGGACCATACGGAATAAGGAAGGAATTCAGAAGAACCAGAAAGGGTGGAAGTGCTCACTGATCAGGCAAAAACAACAGTTTGAATAGCCTACAGTGGTAGTTGAAATTATGAGAGTAGCGTTCACTGTGTAGGGAGAGTTTGTAGACTGCAAAGAACAGGAGGCAGAGAGAACACCTACTTTTGAATGGCAGATGGAGGAAGAGGAGCCCACTAAAAAGGAATAGACGAATATGAGAACCAAGAGAGTTTCCAGGAGGAATAGGAGTGATCAGTAATGTCAGTGCAGTAGAGTAAGATTAGCAATTAGGAATGAGAGCACTGAAGCCAGCATAGAAGCCAGACTGCTGTTGGTTGGAGTTAAATGTGAGTGTGGACAGGTTTTTTGAGAAGTCTGGATGAGAACAGGGCAGTGTTTGGGTGATTGCTAGAGGGGAACACACTCCCACTCTTGTTCTGAAGCTATGTTATTACTCTGGATCAGATTTCTTTTTAAACTCTTAAATGCCTGCCTGGACTAGATTAGCTGAGCTCTTGATTTTGACTTTCAATCCCTCTTCCACCCCTGCCTATTCCAACCATTCAACATATTACCCATGCCTGTGGCTACCATCACTGCCCATTACCTTCCCATTACTTCCGTGCCTTGATTTCCCCTTCATTCTTGGCCTGCCATTGTGATTGGTACTATAAAAGCTGTATTCTACTGGCAACTAGTACTTACAGCAAGGGCCAGTGTCTCAGCCATTTCTGAATCCTCAGTATCTAGTATAATGTAACAATCAAACAGCCTGTTGAATGTATCAATATTCAACATGCATCTAACCATCTAGTCTTCCTTTCCAGGTCCCAAGAGATTTCTCTACCTTCTCTAAAGCTTAATCCACCAGCTATATTCTGAATTACAGTCCTTTTTATCTCCTTCGTAGAGCTGCTCCCTCAATACACCCCTTTCCTTGGAGCCTTATAACTTTTTTTCATGTGCTCTTTCCTTTTTCACTGTTAAATATGTACATATCCACTGACCAAAAAAAAAAAAAATTGTTTTTGCTATTAGGTTAGAGGCTTATAGCTCTTTCTACTCTCTCATGTTATAGGAAGAGCAACAGACCAAAACTGAAGAACACCAGGTTTTATCCTGGTTCCTTCTAATAACATTGGGTAGATAATTTTCCCTCTCTGGGACTCAGCTTTTAATTAGTAAAATAAGTAAATGGAACCAGTTCTCTCTTAAATTCCATTCATTTCTAATGTTCCGTGCCTGATGGACTCTACAAATAAGGAACCACTATTCAGTGTCTCCGTTTCATACCTAGGAACCACTATTCAGTGTCTCCGTTTCGTACCTAGTACCTTTGGAAGCATCTTCAAAAAAATTTTAATGGCCTCTGTAGTTATCTACTGACACTACAATGCTGCCTATCAAGCCACTCAAGATTCAGTTGCTTAAAAATAATTGAGTATTTATTTAGTCCTTAAGTCTGTGGGTTGGCAGCTTAGGCTGGGTACAGCTTAATAGTTCTTCTGGTCTCAGAAGGCTCACTCATTTGTCTAGCAGTCAGTTGGCAGTGGGCTACTCTAGGATGGCTATGGCTGGGATGAGTGGGCTCTGTTCCCTAGGTCCCCAGGCTAACTCAGGCATGTTCTTCTAGAAATGGCAGAGAAACAAGAGACAAATGGAAACAAAGCCTCGGGTTTCAGGGTCAGAACTGGAGCACTATTACTTTGCCACATTTTATTAGGCAAAATGAACTGTGAAGCCCATTAAAAACAAGAGTTTCTGCTTTTACTGAGAGGACTCCAAAGCTTCATGGCAAAGGGCAGGGATAGAGAGGGGTAAAATATTTGGACAACTATTACCACCAATTTACTACAGGCTTCTAGCCAAATACGTTTTCTCAATTCTTATTTCTCATCATACCCCCAACACTCAGCATGTAATGCCTATTTACTTACCACCCACTTTTCTTTTAATTCAACACATTTCCTGAATACCCACTTTGTGCAAGGCTTTTGGAGTGTAAAACTTTCTGCAAAGGTAGCAGAGCATAGCAGGAAGAGCTGTGTTCACATTTCAGCTCTGCCACTTACTGAATCCTGGATTAATTTCACCTGAGTACGTATGATTTTAATTTCGCAAAGAACTGACCTAGGAGAGAGACTATGGAGTCAGAAAACTTGAGTTTGAATCCCGTTCGTCACTTTTGGCAACTTATTTAACCTCTGAATCCCAGATTCCTCAACTGTGAGAAAAGGATAATACCACCAACCTCAAAAGGCTGCTGTGATTAGAGAGATACTGTTCATAAAGCAGCTATAAATGCCTGGTAAATATTATTTGCACAATAAGTGTGATTTCCCTTACTAACTTGCTGCCTATGCAATCCCACACAGCATTCAACACTTTCTGATGACAACAGATTATATCTGAAGACAGTATGTATATCCCTGTGCCTTTCAGGACAAGAATCACCACACACAAATTTTCCTTTTCCAGTGTTTATTTGAACATTTAAAATCCACAAACCATTTTACAGCTTTATACTTTTACCAGGTTCTTTATTTATAGGAAAGATCAAGATTAAAACAGAATACGAAGAGGACCAAGAAATTACCAGCAGTGATGGCGCAGAGTACAAAGGCTCTGAAAAAGAAAAGTGAACAAGAGCAGTGTGTGGCCACTTCCTACCAGGCTGGAACACTAATTTCATTAAGGCAAAGCCTTTACTGTGTTCTTTCTCTCCCCCCACCTAGTCTGACCCAAATAAAAAGGCATTCTATTCTCGTAACTGTTTTCTGAGGTCTTAGGAATACTGCTAGTACTACATATGACCACATGTATCCCTTGACTATAAACACCTGAACAGACAAGTTAAATTTTGACGTGTTTAACCATCCCTCTAGGAGAATTAAAATGAAAGAGGCAGAAATTGTTTGATTCTTAAAACTTTGAGAAAAAGGGGAGGGCTGCCTGTATCTAGTGGTGGTGAGAAGAAGAAAAAAGGTGCTCAAAGAGGAGTGAGGTCAGCAAACCTAACTCTTCCCAATGTACAACTGCTCTTGTGTTTTCCTCAGATGCGGCTAATACAGTGTTCTAGTACTCAAGAAAAAAGGAGTTACCGACCTCCAGTGAATTGTAGGTTGCAATGGCTAATAACAGGGAACATACCCTGGGGAGGGGGTATATTCATTTCATGTGTGTAACGATGCAACTCAATATGTGTCCTACTATGATCTTAGCTAATGTTTTCCTATTTTAATCAGTTTACTGTGTGACCTTGGACAATTTACTTAACCTTTCTGAGCCTTGATTTTCTACCAGTACGAGGAGTGTAGGCACTTTTATGTTAAGGGTTGGAGGAGATGCATGAAAAGCACTTAAGAATTTGCCTGGTCAAATCAATAGAGACAGAAAGCAGATTAATATTGCCAGGTGCTGGGAAAAAGGAGTGACTGCTAATGGATAATGAGATTTCTTTATGGAGTGACAGGAATGTTCTAAGATGAGATCGCGGTAATAGTTGCAAAATTACGTGAGTGTATTGAAAAATCATTGAATTGTACATCACTTTAAAAGGGTGAATTTTATGGCAGAGTGTATCCCAATAAAGCTTTTATTAAAAAATTCTTAAAAAAATAGAATAGTGTCTGGCACATAGTAAGTGCCCAATAAATGTTAGCTAATATTATTAGTAATATTATTGTCACATTATTATTATTCAGCCATGCTATGGCCTAAGTAAATTCCTAGAAATTCTTTATTTTTAATAAAAGCCCACAGAATCTAGAAAAGTATTTCTAATTTACATATATGGATTAACTTCACACACATTTCTATCCAAATTGTCTCAGAAATGAACAGTTTAATTAAGAAGCACAATTTCAGTATTTTACTCTGGGATAACACAACTGCATGCAATGGACATCTGATCATATCAAGACAAGCTTTAGATAAATTCCAATGACTTGATGTTACCCAAGAATTCAAAATGACAGATTTTCATTTTCATCTCCAGGAATTAAACAGGAAGTCTAAATACAGTTAATACTTAGATTATACCAAGTACATAATTAAGCTTTCAAATATAGGCTTGCTAGCCTTCTATTCACATTTTTGGGGACAGCTTATAAAAAGACAAATATAGTCAACAGTAAACTGCATACCAGCCCCATGCCCTGTGATCCTCCTCACCTTGCCGAACAAAAATCTCTAACCCAATGAAAAGATCCAACTCAATTCATGGAGTGAGCCACTTAAGAGGCAAAAGACTTGACAATTAATGATGGACTTTTAAGAATACACTACACATTCAAAGATGTTCACATCAATTGAGTTTTTATAATCTGAGTAGCAATTAAGCCTAGTTAACCTTTCCTATTGCTAAAGAATGTGAAAATGGAGTCTCAGTCTCAGAAATAGGAATCTCAGAAGTAGGAGCAGCAAGTGATAAGCCACGACAGCAATAATGCAAGACATTAGGCAATGATTCTCATACATGTGAATCTCATCTAAAGCATGAAACCTTCCAATTCCTGGAATGGGTTTCCTTTGCTGGGGTCCCCTTCCCTTCTAGTCTTCCTTTCTATAATTAGCCATGTGGCCTCTACAGCAAATCAGGGAAAGTTGTCGAGGGTTACAACTTTCAGATACTCAGGTCTTCTGTGACAGAAAGCAATGCACTTTTTCGCATATATTAAGAAAATATTTATTTACATCATCAAACTGACCACTCATTTTCAGAAAGATAATTAAATCTCCATTGTACCCACCTTCATTTAAGTCAATAAAATTATTCCCAAAAGTATAACAGATTAAAACACAGAACAAGTTGCCTTAACAGTCAATATGTATTACCCATCACCCTCCTACTCCCACCACACACACAAACCCCACCAAAGTTGTGGCCTTAGGAATTTCTGACCAAATATTTAGCCTGAGTAAAATTCAGTAAAGATTTAATTCCCTTTTGAGAAGTATGATTATTTCTTTATTTTTACATTATAATCATTGAGAGAGATTATGAAACAACTTTGGAAGACAGTTATTTTTAGTGGAAGTTAGAAAGTTTCAGACAACAGAAATGGATGATAATTTACGACCAAGTTCAAAATTAGAACCAATTTCAAAATATTTTATCAGTTCAAGACTGAAACATTGGCTTTATCCTAACAGGGTTTATCCTGAAATTTAAAAGGGACGTTGAAATAAATACAAATACATTACCCAAATATCTGAACAAGGCTGGAAGAGAGGGGACCAACTCTGTAATTCTTTGTAATTGAATATCATTCCAAGAACTCATCTGACCTAGTACTGTTCATTAGGTTAATCAGGGAATGGAGAAAATATGTTTTAAAAATTATATATCTATGTGTAGGCTGTCTTTAAATACAAATGAATAAATATTTAAATTCTGTGATAAAGAAAAAAATGTGGAATAAGAAATTCCTATCTTTGTAAGTAACTGCATATTTACAATAAATGTTTTCTGCCTCCTAATCTTTGTCTATTAAGAGTTCTTCACTGTGCAATTTATAGAAGGCAGCAGCTCGTATTACCTTAAATGAGCCATGATTAGCTCAGAATCAGCCTGTCCCAGACACCCGGCTCTCTGAAAAGCCTTCATACTTGCGTGCATAAATAGCTGAGAATACAAGTAGGTGCACATGTGCAAAAAAAGTACTTCTCTAAAGGAGAGCTAACTGGCTTTACAAATAAAGTCTAAATCCAACAAAATAAATTGCCATTCCCCAACCCAAAAGAACGCACCTAATGCAAACTGCTAACTAAGCCCACTATGAAAAAAGGTGGCAGCTCAACCCATCCTACATTATGCAATAAGCATCTAGATGTTCTGAGAAACAGCCATTAGAACACTAAATCCCTCCACGTTCACATGGTCAAATGCAGGCTTCTGATTTAGCTTTATTTTCTACTAGAGGCCAGACTACACAGAATAGCAAAGAGTTCCTTAGAGCTACACTCTATTGCAAACCACCTCATTCTACCCTTAAGAGAAGGTTCCCACATAATAATACACATTAGGGACCTACCAATCTAAATTTCTGAGATATTCTACTTGGGTAAGTTCAAGCATTGGTCCACTGATAGCTTC
Organism: Catagonus wagneri; assembly: GCA_004024745.2. NCBI lineage: Eukaryota > Metazoa > Chordata > Mammalia > Artiodactyla > Tayassuidae > Catagonus > Catagonus wagneri. The sequence goes on from PVHT020000027.1 coordinate 678,171, forward strand.
AGTCAAAGGAAAATCAAATGTTGACCTCTAATAACTTAGCTTGTATATGCAGAACTAGGGAGTAAGATTAAAAGTTAGAGGGTCAATGAAGTCCTATTATGCATAGCAGAAAGGTGACTATACAGAAAGACTAAAAAAGCTTGTTTTAGATGTCCCTTGCTTTTTTTTAAAGCAACAAGTACAGAATTTTCACTAATTAAAATCTGAATTTGGGAGTTCCTGTCGTGGCTCAGCAGTTAACAAACCCAACTAGCATCCATGAGGATGTGGGTTCGATCCCTGGCCTCACTCAGTGGGTTAAGGATCTGGCATTGCCATGAGCCATGGTGTAGGTCGCAGACACGGCTTGGATCCCGCGCTGCTGTTGCTCTCGCGTAGGCCGGCGGCTGCAGCTCCGACTGGAAGCCTGGAAACCTCCATATGCCGCGGGTGCAGGCCTAAAAGGATTAAAAAAAAGTCTGAATTTTGGTTAGTGCATGTTTTCTCCTCCCACATCTATGAACCCCCTTCCCAACCTCTGTCAATGTTTTTTTAAGCTTAAGAGAAATAAAAGAAAATGGATAGAAAGGAGTGGCATATTCTAACAGTCATAAGGCAATGTGTTTAAGAGCTGCACCTTGAACTGGTATTCTCAAAACTAAAAATATAGTTACCAACTCTATTCAATTTGCAGGATGTATCCATGTACTTCTTGAGTCACTGGTTGTCACCCAAATGGACCACGGTGACCCCATTATGCCCCATTATGCATGAGACTGTGCATACTACGCACGTATATTTTAAAGAAATAACATTAAAAGGGAAAGGACAGCCTTTCAAAGTTCAGTTCCTTACATAAAGGTGATGGTGCTTTATGGCTCCCTTTTAATCTCTTCATGTACCCAGTTACCAAAATTAGACAAAAGAGGGCCAGAGGCAAAGCTCCATGGTGAAGTGAATCTTTCAGATGAGCTCTGAATTCTCTGATTCTTAATTTCCATTTCCTGATTTACTAAGGAGTGAAGGTGAGAATCATCCAACTGATGACAAAATAAAACAAGAAAACAGGATAAACAGCAAGGGCTTTGCGGTTTGGAGGCTGGCTATCAGCAAGAAAAGCTGTAGAGGCTAAAGAAAACAAAACAAAAAGGAATATTTAATACAGTAAGACTGACACAACTACTAACATTTACTAAACCTGAATGTACTTGGCATAGTCTGAGATGAAGAATTATACGCTACATGTTCAGTTATATTTCTGATCCTCAGAGAAAAAGGCATTTTGCAGCATAGTTTTCTAGACAGCTGAGGGTTGCCTGTTTCAAGTATGAAAGCTTTGAGAGTTTTCAAACATTTTAGATGGAAAGCTTTCTAAAAGGGGTTTCTTACCCCTTTCTGGGAAGTTACTGATGTGTGCTGAACAGGCTTACAAAGCTCCTGTGGCAAATGGCCTCACACTGCTTTTGTTTGAGTAATTGTTCTAAGTTATCAGCTTTTTCAGATGCCATCCTGCAGGTCCATCCAAGAAACACCTACTCATCTTTTTTACCTACTCATGAGGAAACACCCTTCAAGGAAATCTTTCCTGATCAATCATCTAGTATCCTGCCTCCCCACCCCCAGGGAGAAGTGCTCACTTACCTCTTCTGTGTCCCCAGTATACCCTGCACAGACTTTCATCACCTTCCTGGAACACTTTATTGCCCTTAAGTGTTTACATGCCTAGCTTGTGAACTCAGAATAGAGAACATGCCTGCACAATGCCCAACACACAGTCTGTGCTTAATACATATTTACTAAATTAAAGTATGAATGCTTACAGGAAGCTCTCTCTTTCTTCCAAGATTACACTTGCTGAACTGTTATGAGCCTGGATGCTAGATAACTAAGCTATTTAGAACCACATGTATAGTAAATCAGCAGACTTGAAGCAAGGGAATAAGGGGTTCTTCCATGGATAAAGTGCCCAAGTTTAATACAGTCTTTGGAATATCAATTCTGGTACTCTCAGACCTTAGTTTTAGATTACTTCTTGGCTTTTAACCATGTTCCAGAGCAAAGAGATGTACTGAACTTAAAAATATTAGGCAGTCCGTCTATCTCATTAAATTAAGAAGTTAGTGAACACTTCCGGTTTGAGGTAGAATTTTAGGAATGTACAAACAATAAGTAAATACTATTCATTGCCACTGCTACAGGTTTTCACTCATCTTTCGCAGCAATTTCTGCTGAAGCAGAAAAGTACTAGACAGTTAACAAACCTATACTGGGAGGCAGTATAGTACTAAAGAGGTGTGTGGTCTGGGTTTGAAACTTGATTCCCCTATTCATGACTTTTGCGTCCTAGGCCAAGGTGCTTAACCTCTCTGTGTCTGTTCCTCATCTATAAAATAGGGTGAAAAATAATAGTTTTTATTTATTAGGGTTGTTGTGAGGGTTAAATGAGATAATATATGTGATGTCCTTGGCCTATAATAAGCAACCGGTAAATGCTAGCTATTATTGTAATTTATTTGTCAGGAAAAGGCTCACAACATTTCCCAAGTCACCAATGCCATTCCCAACCCTATCCACTATTTAAGGATTGAAAAAAATAAAAGAGATGTGACTCTCCACACCTCCGAAGTCCAGAGAGCCATCTAAGAGGGACATTATCCCTATCAATGACTATACTGAGAGGTGACGGTTCCATGGATGACACTGGTAAGAATCATGTCAACTCACATGTGACTTATAAGTTACACTGCGCGTCATGTGGTCTTCATCTCTGCCTGTTTTGGTCTGCTCTGCTACTGAAAAGGTAAGTATGTTCTTACCTACTATAGACCAGGCAAACATCAGGATCACCACAAAAAGCCGGACCATGAAGTTTATTGGTCCTTGCTCAGCCAAAAGTACCAGTCGGCAAACCAGCATTGCCACAGTCAGGGGAAGTATACAGTAACCCAGCACACAGAGGCTCTGAAAAAAAGATCTAAAAAACAACATACATCCATTAAAGATCATAAATATAGCTGACCTGTACCATGATATAGCTTATTGCACAAATTTCTGTATGTCATAGACTATTACCCTCCTCCAGATAAATAACACGTTGACTTTATGAAGATAGGCTTCTGTATTAAACATATGCTTCAGCTTTTCTCTCCCCATACCCTTCTCTTCTCCTCTTAAACTCTTTAAGAGTCAGTCATCTAAGATACCAGATGATCTACTCTAATTCCTAGGGACATCCTTCTACCACTGAACCTCTAAGATGCTGTTTCTTAATCTTTTCTGGTTTATAGACCTATTTGAATATTTGAAAATTTGTTGAGGAGTTCCCGTCGTGGCTCAGCGGTAACAAATCCAACTAATATCCATGAGGACACAGGTTCAATCCCTAGTCTCATTCAGTGGGTTTAGGATCTGGCGTTGCCATGAGCTGTGGTGGAGGTCACAGATGCAGCTCAGATCCCTCGTTGCTGTGGCTGTGGTGTAGGCTGGCAGCTACAGCTCCGATGTGACCCCTACCCTGGGAACTTCCATATGCTGCTAGTGCGGCCCGAAAAAGACAAAAAAGAAAGAAAAAAGAAAATCTGTTGAAAGTTATGGACCATCCATTCCCAAAGATAGACATAATCTTCTAACACAAAAAACTTTGCATATGATTTCAATGGCTGGAGAGAGAGCACCTGAAGCTTATCAAAGGGCCCTAGATAATTTAAGATAATTTAATTCAACAAGGTAATAATCCCTGTTTAGTGGTTTCAAGAGAACTCTTTGGTTCTCATTTATTTTGATTTTTCTTTTTGAAGAATACAAAACTAGCCAGATTTCCTTAAAAGTCTAAGATATGCAACCTGGCAAGGGAGAACAGATGCATTTTAATAATACTCACATGTTTCCTCCAAGAAGTTTTGAGTTGAGGGTGATGGTAACTGCACCAAACCAGACAATGACAAACACTTCTGCAAACTGGGGCCCTCCATCTTTTTCGCTATCTACAGAGCCTCTCTGAAGCATTCTGTGATAAGGAAATGGCATGAGAATTGCCTAATCTTTAATTAGAGCAACAAAGTTAAGGCATGGGTTCTCAAACTTTGAATCAGGGCACTGCCCTGTATCTTACCTGAAGATTTAAACTAAGTAGGTTATACAAAAGGAAAATGCCATTAAATATATGGCAAGGCTCCCATTATTTCAAATTCCAAATGCCTCAAGACTACAACGGGTACTCCATTTGGCCTTGAAGGAATGTTTAAATGGATTACTGAAGACTGTTTCTGTTAAGTAGAAGGCATAAACTGAAGGGCTAAATGTGGCTCACAGACATGAGGTTGTTGGTCCACACAATACTTAAAATGGTCTTAAATTCCAGTTGACATTATTTTAAAATTGGGAAAATAATAAAATATGTATTTCTGGGTTTTTTTGAAAAATCATTAGTTTCTAACACTGGGCCTGTGTTTCTACATGGCAACAGTCAGATGCAGTTGACACAGCCACAGGTTCCCTCATAAGGGCTTCTGGTCACCAATTCACAATACACGCATTTATACATTTGACTTTTTAATCCTTGGGTTGAGGTTCTAGCTCTGGCATTTAAAAATGGGAAACAGGAGTTCCCTTCATGGCTCAGTGGTTAACGAATCCGACTAAGAACCATGAGGTTGCGGGTTCAATCCCTGGCCTTGCTCAGTGGGTTAAGGATCCGGCGTTGCCATGAGCTGTGGTGTAGGTTGCAGACGCGACTCGGATCCCGCGTTGCTGTGGCTGTGGCGAAGGCTGGCGGCTACAGCTCCTGTTAGACCCCTAGCCTGGGAACCTCCATATGCCATGAGTGCGGCTCTACATAAAGGCAAAAAGACAAAAAATAAAAATAAAAAAAATAAAAATGGGAAACAGTCTATAAACCTATTTAGTTGTGGATATAAACAATCAGATTATCACTAAAAAGCTTTGCTTTGAGTATTCAGTCACTGAAATATCCTCTTTGTCTACAAAGTTACAAATGTAAACTGTTTTGAATTTTGGACTTAGAACACTTGTATTCTCATTTATTTTTTCAGTAAAACAAGAAGTAACATCAAGCTCGCAACCTCTTCTTATTACAAAGTATAGATAAGTTCCCACAGTAAGTCTTGCTCTACTATGCTATTTGCCAGTACAGGTTTTTGTATTCTGTAGTTCTGCATACTCCATTCTGAGTCCTGACAATTCGATGTAAAGAATACTGGGCCCTTCCACTTGTCTGGATCCCCTATTGCCTCAGCATGGCATGATGGAAAGAACATTAACTTGCCTGGAAGGCAGGAGACTGAGAGAGTGATCCAAATTTTGTCACTAGATATGTAAACTGGAACAAATCACTTGATTTCTTGGGCCTCCAGGTTTCTTCTCTGCAAATAAGTGGTATTAAACTCCACAATCTCTAAGGTTAATTTTTTTTTTTTTTTGCCTTTGTCGTTTTATGGCCACACCCGCGGCAGGTGTTCCCAGGCTAGGGGTCTAATCGGAGCTGTAGCCGCCGGCCAACGCCACAGCCAGAGCAACGCAGGATCCGAGCCACGTCTGCAACCTACACCACAGCTCACGGCAATGCCGGATCGTTAACCCACTGAGCAAGGCCAGGGATCAAAGCCGCAACCTCACGGTTCCTAGTCGGATTCGTTAACCACTGCGCCACGACGGGAACTCCTCTAAGGTTAATTTTTTAAAACTAAGACAGTATATGCTCAGAGCTTCTAATATAAACCCTTTCATCAAGGCACTGGACTATTTCCCTTGATGTGGTTGTTTTAAGCATAAGACATAGCACTCCATATTTTTACCTAAATTGGTATATGCTTGACTTACATTTTAAAATGGGTAGAGAAGCCAGTAATAAACTCACTGAATTTAGAATCCTAACAGGTTAGGCCTGGAAAGGACCTTCAACCACTTCCTTTTATAGTGCGGAACCAGAGAGGTTAGGTGGCAGGAGGTGTGTAATAATCACAGAGGTAGAGAATGGACAGTCAAGGAAACCTGAGGTTGAATCCCAGGTCTATGACTGTTTATGTGACCTTGGTTCATGCCTCAGTTCCTGAACCTGAGCTTGTTTGTCAAAAAAGGAAAATAACATTCACTTCTCGTTAATGAGAATAAGATAAGCAAAGTTATTTAAAAACCTTTTGCACATTGAGGAAAATCCTTATACAAATTTTGGTTATTAGTAGACCAAAGTCACTCAACTGATAGAAGTTGCGATGAGAACTGAAGCCTAGTGCAGTATTTTTTCTACACTACCAATGGTTATATTCTTCTCTCCAGCAGAACTTTGCTTTCCTTCTTCTGTCCTCTCCCTTTTACATACGTGTGTGGAAACATAACACTTTGAAACATGATTTTGCTTTGAACTCTACCACTTCTATTCTAATTTATTTTCATTTATACTTTTAGTAAAATTCTAAAAGAATTATGTTTACAAATACATAGTGCTTAAACCTATAGATATTTAATTCACTTGGTTTAATTATGAGGAGGTACATAAGAGTGAATAAATGTCGAACAGAAATGGCTAAAACAGGAGTTTCCAGGTGGCACAACTGGTTAAGGGTCCGGAGTTGTCACTGTAGTGGCTCAGGTCACTGCTGTGTCGTGGGTGCAACCCGTGGCCTCAGAACTTCCACATGCCGTGAGCATGGCCCAAACAAACAAACGAATGTTAGAAATGGCTAAAACATACTAAGAAGTCATTGGTAAACAAAGGTGGGCATAATTTTCACATTGTTAAATTCCAGCACTCTTTGAACTGATCTAGAAAGGTACTTGACTTTTTAGATTTAAATACATAAAGAGTACAATATGTCACAGAAGTCGTAAATGAAATATTCAGTCAAAATCCCCTTCAATTTTGAAACTCCATGAAAAGTCTAATCTATCTCAAATGGCAAAGAAAGAAAATATAAGTACTTACAATGCAAGTGTCACACAAAGGATCAAAGGGCCCCATAAATCCCCTACGAAGCAAGAAAAGACAGAAGACAGTTAAGACACAACCATGCAGTATTGTCTATCATCATCTGCCTATCTTTATACCACCCTTGGAATTCAGATATCAAGGCTATGTCTGCCTCCCCAAGGCCTTCCCATCTCTCCTAGGCCTTTACTTGCCTTCCCTGCTCCCCATTCTGAATGCCCTTCTTCATATATTTTTACATTTTGTTCACTTCATATACCACAAATCACTCCTTTCCCCACCTGCTTACTAGGCCACATTCCAGCATGTTTAAGTTAACGACCAATGGGCAAGAAGTCAAAAGACTTAAATGCCCCACACTACCAGAAAGAAGACTAAAGCCAAGTCACCTCACCAACTGAAACTACATTGGACAAGGGTAGTATAATCAAGCTCACCTCACAAATATGAAATATGAAGCTGAGAAGTGACTTGCCAAATTTTACCTAACAGGTGTTGGGGTGGGATCAGAACCTAGATCTTCTGATTCCTGCTACAGAGTCCTTTCTACTCTGCAACACTGCTTCCCTTTCATAATTACTATCTTGAACTAGTACAGAATTGCTATTCTTATAACTGAAAAAACAGCCCAATATTGCTATTTCCATAGGGTTAAACGTTAACATATAATATGAAAGCTTTCTGAAAACTATAAAGGCTCTGCCAACATCAGTTCTAAGTATGGTGGTTCTCAAGCAAGAGCTGTTGGGCAATTAACACAACAGTTCAGTAATATACACTTAAAGCACAATTATCTTCCTCAGATAATATGAAAAAAGGCACACGTACCACTTCTAACTTTTACCTCACGTGTACATAACTTTACCTGAAAGAAGTACGCATATGTACGTACATACATCATTTTTTGGCGTTTTTTTTTTTTTTTTTTTTTTTTTTTTTTTTTTTTTTTTTTTAGGGCTGCACCTGCAGTATATAGAAGTTCCCAGGCTAGGGGGTAAATCAGAGCTGCAGCTGCCAGCCTATACCACAGCCACAGCAACGTGGAATCCAAGCTGCGTCTGTGACCTACACCACAGCTCACAGCAACACCAGATTCTTAACCCACTGAGCGAGGCCAGGGATTGAACCCACATCCTCTTGGGTCTTTAGTCAGGTTCGTTTCCACTGAGCCATGAGGGGAACTCCACATCATTTTTAAAAATTTTGATATCACTGTGGAAAGTTTGTGAAAAATGTTTAAAAAAAACCCATAATCATAACATTCTAATAAACTATTATTGTTCTCAATAAATTTATTTTTCTAATGAAAAACTGAATTTAAATACAACTGACATTGAAACATTGGCTTTTTTTAATGCACTGAAGATTGTTTTCAATTTTTAAAAACCAGTAATTTAAAGTATTTTATTTTTACAAGTACTTATTCTTGTAAAACACATATTACACAAAATCTACGATGTCAGTCACTTTTAAGTGTACAGGCATTGAGTTTCATTGTTGCACACGCATCACACTATCCATCTCCAGAAAGAACTTTTTCATCTTCCCAAACTGAAACTCCAACACATGAAATAATACTCAATACTCCCTCAATACTCCCCAATATTCCCTCAGCCTCTGACAACCATCATTTTATCTTCTACCAGTATAATACCTTCAAGGTTCATCCATGTTATAGCACATGTCAGAATTTCACTCCTTTTTAAGGATGAGTAATATGTCATTCATATATGTTATATACCATGCTGTGTATATCACATTTTATTACCCATCCATCCACTGATAGACATTTGAGTTGTTTCTATCTGCTGCTATGAACATGAGTGTACAGATATCTGACTGAATCCCTGTTTTTCAATTCTCTTGAGTATACCCAGAAACAGAAGTACTGAATATACGGTAAGTATGTAATTTTTTGAGTAACCACCATGATGTTTTCCACTGTGGCTGTACCATTATACATTCCCACCAGCAACGCACAAGGGTTCCAATTACTTCACATCCTCACCAACACTTCCTATTTTCTATTTCTTTGATAACAGCCATCCTAATGGATCTGAAGTGGTATCTCATTGCGTTGTTTTTCTTTTTTTTTAATTATTTTTAAGTTGTGATTTTTTTTTCCTTGCCACTTTGCCAAATTCTGTAACAGGGCAGGGCAGAAGCAGAAATTCTGGCTGTGACTTCCTCATCTTTTGTGCAAGCCTAACTATCCCCACAAGGTTTGGGAATGGATCTTAACATGTGACATAACTACATTCATCATTAATCAGCAAACTAACACACTGCTTCTGCACTGAGACTGAAGCAACTTTGCTTTGAACTGAGCCACAGCAACAGGTGGAAGGATACTGTCACGTCTGTGATGGCAGTGATAGAGTAGAAAGGGCACTGAACTTGAAAATTGGTTTCTTATCCTGCCTGTGTGATACTGACAAAATACCTGGCTTCCTTGAGACTCATTTTCTTCATCTGTAGAACAGGAACAATTAACTATTATTTCACAAGGCTGTTGAAAGGATTAAAAAACATATTGGGGGGGAGGGTGCACCAGAATGGTAGCTATCATTTATAGAGGGTCTACTAAATGGCAGATGATGTGTGAGGCGGCTGATATGCATTATAATCTCTAAACCTCATCAAGTAGGTATGTGTCATTATTTTTACTTTAATAGAGGAAGAAACTTCAACCTCAAAAAAGTTAACTATTTTATCCAAGACCACACAGCTAGAGATGGAATCACTATTTAAACCCAGATTTATCCATGACCTTTCCACTAAATGCTAGCAATAACAAATTACATGTCAGCTCCAACCCACAGAATACTATGTTGAAGATGATTCTAACACTGCATCCACTCTCCACACAGTGATGGCACATTTGCCATATATTTGACATATCTGTATTACAACTGAAATGCTGCCAAAAGAGAAGATACACTCATGATACTGTTACAATTCTCAAATAACGGATTCAATTTTTCTGATAGATTACTAAGAAAATCAAGAATACTTGAAAAAGGTCTAACAATTTTAAGAATAAGTTGTAAATAACAGCATAATTTACTGCAAACACTGTTTTGATAGAACTCCTAAAGAAAGCAGTCAACAGACTAAATGACCATTCCGAAAAAAGAAATGTCGATAAAAGTACGATTAATTTGTTAATCCTCAATGGGTATTAGCTATTATTCTAATTTAACATTTAAACATTTTGCCTTTCCCTTGGAGATAGTCAGCTCTTCGTTTGAACAAAGTCCCTACATGTTTGCCACTTCCAGAAATATTTTTGCAGTGTCTATTATAGCAGGTGAGAATATAGTCTATATTTATTGATGAGGACAATATATTAAGCAAAATCTTCCAATCTCTGAAATTCCATTCTAAATTTTAACTTCTCAAAAACTTCATTTATACATATACATATATACATATATATACATACACACACACACACAATTTTTATCTCTTTAGGGCCGCGCCCATAGCAGGCTAGGGATCAAATCAGAACTACAACTGCCAGCCTATGCCACAGGCACAGCAACGCCAGATCTGAGCAGCGTCTGCAACCTACACCACAGCTCACAGCAATGCCGGATCCTTAACCCACCGAGCGAGGCCAGGGATCAAACCTGCATCCTCATGGATACTAGTCAGATTCGTTCCTGCTGAGCCACGACAGGAACTCCCATTTTATAGTTTTAAAATATCTTTTGTCCTGCAAAATGATATTAGCCTTATTACCACAGAGCCTTTGCCTTATAAAGTACTTAGGATAATGGATGGCAAGGAATAGCCTCAAAAACCTCATATACTTACAGTCTCTCAAAAGAGTATTACTTTTCCTTGGGTACAAAACATGCATGAATTTTTTCCCAACAGCTTTTAGATCACGCATCTGAAAAATATAAACAACTTGTTGTATTGTGATGACCAAGGTTGCCAAGCAGCCCCCTCACTTAATTTGTTAAAATTTATTTCATTTCAATCTTTAGGAGCCATCACTGAATTTTAGAGCTATAGTTCCAGTTTAATTCCTTCACTATACAAACAAACCAGAGAGGTACGGTTTTTCTATTAACTTTTCTGATTAACTCCTTAAGCCAACATCTAACTGTTTACCACATCCACCTGTTGTTTTTTAAAACTCTGCAAAAGAGGAACACAGCCCTCCTAATATGTTACTTAAACAAAAATAATAGCACCAGTAAAATCTCCTCTGTAAAACATAACATCTGACTTTCAGTTCATATACGATGAGATCACAAGGGCCAACTGTCCTATTCCTGAGACACCATATTCTTCACAACATGTAAAATAAATTTTCAACATTCCCAATTTAGCTGGTAAATGAATCCTAGAAGCCACATTTTTAAAAATTTAGACATTTAAAAAAGGGTACAGTCATAAAAATACAACCTTTCAAAATATAATTAAGGTTATTCTGTCCTAATTTTTCACCAGAAATTTCATGTCATTAATAGCTCTTTGTGAATATGATTTTTAATGGTTGTTTACTATTCTATCACAGATATATAACAATTTACTTAACCAACTACTCTTCTATGGTTCAATTGCCCCCCATTATAAAGACTGCTATAACAAACATCTTTGTATAAATATTTTTCTTTATTTACAATAATTTTTTTTGTATTTAAAAAACTTTTTTTCTTATACTATACCTGGAGAAGCAGAATTAACAACTTAAAAAGATATGGACATTTTAAATTTCTTATTATCAATCCCAGCCAAATTGCTTTCCGAAATGGCTGTACCAAATTATTCTCTAAAGGAGAATCTTAAATTTCAATAAATGTAATACATTGAAAATCAGTGAACTAAACAAAAACATTACAAAGTGCAATTAGTTATTTACCCCATGGCACTGAACAGAGCCTCCCTCAACTCGTCTAACTTACAATGGTATTCTGAACAGATTCATTTAATGTGGAACTGTCAAATTCCCGAATGCGAGATCTCATAGGAATGGTGATTTCTCCTTCCACGGGGATGTCTTGTGAGATAGATATATCTGAAAGGCCTGCAAACTGAGAAGAATTAGGAAAAAATTTATAGCCTGTAATAAACTGCAGGACTCCCCAAAAACATCATTTCCTAGAGAGTAGGACTATATCTTTTTTTGTAGGGTTTTATATAGTTTTTAAAGTAAGGCATTAGCTCACCAGACATTGAACAATGCAATTAACTAAAATTCTCAAATGTTTATTTCTTTTAACTTAAAGAAGGACATGATGGAAAAAATTATAAATAGCACAGACACTCTCTTGCCCTCAAATATTTGGTTTCTTTCAAGCATGAAATCTTCATAGGACATAAGCAAGTAAGACTGCAGAGCTATGAGAAAGTGACTTTTCAGTAATCCCATCTTACCATAGCCACAATTCTGTTGCACTTCTGTTCCTTAGTGGACTCTAGTGGCCTCTATTGGCTAAAAAGGAGCATTATGTGAAGTCAAAAGGGAAACTGGTAAGAACATGGAAATAGCAAAATACATTATACTCTTTTTACCAGGTTATTGGCAACCACAGATCAAATAACACTTCCAAAGTTAATTGCAAGATTGCAAACTTTCAAACTCTTATGTTCATATGCCAAATCTGACTATTGTGACTTCTGAAACTAGCATTTTCTAGTTCCTAGGAAAACAGGGTAATCTGTTATCATATGTTTTTTGGCCCAGTGGGCACAATATTTAGTGGGCAGTTGTTAGAGGTAAATGAAATATAAGACAATGTACTAAAATTTTAGGAAGAATTAGGTTGTTCAATGAACTTATGAAAAACAACTTTTCAATCATGCTCTTAGTAAGGGAAATGCAAATTAAAACTACTTGAAGTAAACATTTTCACCTGTTAGACTGGCAAAAACCAAGTTTGACAACACACTCTGCAAGTGAGGCTGAGGGAAAAGAGCACTCACATGCTGCTAGTGAGGGAGGCAAAATGGTACTACTGAAGATGAATCTGACAACATCTAGCAAATTTATTTATGAATCATTCATCATTTTTAGGAGTCTAAAGATCAAGTGGTAAAAACACAAAAAGACATATACACAAGACTCTTCATTACAAGACTACTGGTAAGAGCAAAAAAACTGAGAATAGTTCAAATGCTTAACAAAGAACTGGTTGAATAAAGTGCAGTATGTCCACATGAGTGCTATGCAGCTGTAAGAAAGAATAGGAATAGCTCTAAGAACAACTACAGTGTGTTAAATTTAAAAAAAAAAAGTGTGGAGAAAATTTTGTATATATGCTACCATTTATCTAATCAAGGAGAAGATAAAAACAAATATACACATCTGAATGTTCATTTTTTTTTTTGCTTTTTAGGGCCACACCTGAAGCATATGGAAGCTCCCAGGTTAGGAGCTGAATTGGAGCTGCAGCTGCCAGCCTGCACCACAGCCATAGCAATGTGGGATCCAAGCCGTATCTGTGACTAGATCTAGCCCCTCCCTTAGCACGCGACTGCTGTTCCTTGTTACTCCATAATTGCTAGCTTGGTGGTGGGGACCTGGGAGGCAGGAATTCTTTGTTGTCTTGGTCCAGCTCTAGCAGGAGAGGAATTTGAAGCTGGGGATGCATTGAAGATTCCTATACCAAGGACAAAATCTCACTACTCCTGGGGGGAGGGATGGAAAATCATCCTGAGGCCAGACTATTAGAGTCTACATCAGCTAGGGAAAGACAAGATCATTGAGAAAGTCTCACCCTTTTACCTGTGCTTAGGGTGGGTACTAGGTTTTACCAGCATTTTTCTTAATGTTCTTCTTTAGTTTTCTGTCTTCCCTTTGTTCCTGCATAAAATAGTGGGTTTCTCTCCAAGATCTAGCGCTAGTAGAAAAGGTATATGTATGGAGTTCCCGTAGTGGCTCAGTGGTTAACGAATCCGACTGAGAACCATGAGGTTGCAGGTTCGATCCCTGGCCTTGCTCAGCGGGTTAAGGATCCGGCGTTGCCGTGAGCTGTGGTGTAGGTCGCAGACGCGGCTCAGATCCCGTGTTGCTGTGGCTGTGGCTGTGGCGAAGGCCAGCGGCTACAGCTCTTGTTAGACCCCAGCCTGGGAACCTCCATATGCCGCGGGTGCGGCCCTAGATAACGCAAAAAAAAAAAAAAAAAAAAAAAAAAAAAAAAAAAAAAAAAAAAAAAAAAAAGACAAAAAAAAAAAAGAAAAGGTATATGTATGAACGATGGTGAATTTATCTCAATAAAACTAGGGAAAAAATAAAACCCGAAATAGAATAGAGTGTCCAAGAGCTGTGGGTCAATATTAAATAGTCTAACTTGTATATAATTGAAGTCTCACAAGAAGAGAGATAATGGATCCAAAGAAATATCTGAAAAGATAATGGCTGCATTTTCCCCCAAAATAATAGAAGACATCAAATGACAGATCCAAGGCCAGAGGACCCCAATCAGCCTAAAGACAAAACAAACCCAAAAATCCACAATCCTAGCCACATTCAAACTACTGAAAACCAAGATAAAGAGGAAAATCTTAAAGGGAGACAGGAAAAAAAAGACACTGCAAAGAGATAACAGACATGCCACCTAAAACTACACAAGGCATAAGAAAATGGTTAAACCTTTAGAGTGCTGAAAGAATAAAACTGCCAACCCAGAATTCCAAATCCAGCAAAAATAGCCATTAAAAATGAAGTCAAGCAGCTGTGGTGTAGGTTACTGCTGTGGCTCAGATTCAATCCCTTGCCTGGGAACTTTCATATGCCACTGGTGTGGCCAAAAAACTGTTTTACAAACGAAGGCAAAATAATGACTTTTTCAGATAAGCTAAAGCTGAAACATGCACTACAAGAAATGTTAAAGGATGATCTTCAGAATGGAATATACCAGAAGGGTATCTGAATTCACACAAGGAAATGAAGATTTTCAGAAGTGGTTTAAATGAAGGTAAATATATAATAATTTTTTTTCTTATTCTTAATTATTCTAAAAAATGATGGCCTAAAGCTGAGGTCACCAAACACTGTGTGAAGGACCCAAACAGTAAATCTGGACTTTGAGAGCCAAATGGTTTCTGCTGCAACTACTCAACTCTGCTGCTGTAGCAGGAAAGCAGAGACAATACATAAACAATTATATGTGGTTGTGCTCCTGTGAAACTTCATTTATAAAAATAGGTAGTGGGCCAGATATTAAATTATAAAAATATAACATTTAAGAGGTAACTAGAAATTTGAATACTGACACTTGATATTAGGGCATTACTGATTTTTTAGATGTACTAATATTATGGTTATGTTCTTTAAAAACAGAATACTTATCTTTTAGAATTACACTCCAAATACTAACTAATGTAATAATACCTAGGATTTCCTTCAAAATGGTATAGAAGGGAAGTGGGTAGGTCTACAGAAGAAAAAAATTGGGCATAAACAGATAATTGATATTGAAGGTTGGGTACATGAGGGTCCACTTTATTTATAATTCTACTTCTATATATGTTTGAATTTTTTCTTAATAAAAGTTAGAAAACAAAAAAAAATCCTAATTTTAGGGACCCATTTAAGTTCTTTTTTCTTTTTGCCTCCCCTCCCCAAATCAAAATGAACCCAAATATAATTAAGCCTCTAGATCTTAGAGTTTACAGGAAATATGTAGACAGAAGCACATACTAAAAATAAATACAAGGATATAATCAGCCAAATACAGAAAGTGGAAAATTCTACAAGACAAATGGCTGAATTTAAACAAATGAATTATACTGAAAAGAGAACGTATTAAAAGAGACTTATTAACCAAATACAATTTGTTGACCTTGTTTGGATTCTGATTTGAACAAACTGTAAACACACTTCTTTTTTTTCAGAAAATTGTGATAAAGTGAAGAGAGATGACATTAAGGAATTATTAATATTTTGTTATGTGTGATAACAAAGCAGACAATGAAAAGGTCCTTACCTATTAGAGAAACATACTGAAGTATTTATGGGTAAAGTGTTCAGTCTTGGATTTGCTTTAAAACAATCATAAAAGTTTGTGAAAGACAAGGAAAAGACTGAAGAATCATTACAGGCTGAAGGAAATTAAGGAAAAATAACAATTAAATGCAATGTGAGATCCTGGATAAGATCCTACAACAAAGAAGGACATTTGTCGAAATCCTGATAAAATCCAAATAAGATCTGTAGTTTAATAGTGTTGTACCAACATTAACTTCCTGGTTCTGATAGCTGTATTACTGTTATATGCAAGGTTAACATTAGAGGAACTTTTATGTCAAATATTAGTTCAAAATAAAAAGCTTAAAATAATGCTCCAGAAAAAATGTTGTGGGGAAATAGATGAAATAAAAACAGCAGAATGTTGATAAGTACATGGGGTTTGTCGTACTACTCTTTATTTAAATATCTGAAAGCTTCTGTAATAAAACAGTAAAATATATCACTTCCTTGTTTCTGCCATTCGTTCAAATTACTCTCCTTTCCTCTTCTCTGATCAAACTGCTGTTCAATCTCCCACTCACTTAATCCTTTGTAATCTGCACTGGTCTTCCTACACTTTTGTGGACACTGCTCTGTAATAGTGAGCTTATAATCAAGAAATACAAGAAACCTTTCTCAGTTTCACCCTCTGAGTATTCTTCACCACTTAATGTGTAAACCACTCCTTTTTGAAGTCGTTATTCTCTCTTCACTACTAAGACACTGTCCTTTCAAGCTCCGGGATTGCTTGTTCTGAGTTTTCTTGCTGCCTGCTACTGCTAGGGTAGGCAGGGCACTACAGAAGGAATGGGTTTTGAAGCCACTCAGGGCCTTGCCCTCACATGAAAACAAGAGTGCTATGAGAATTAGCACCTGCGTGTCACCTAGCACATAGTCAATGCTCAACATATGGTGTCTGGAGCGCCTTGGTTATGAGTGCAAGCTCCTAGAGCCAGGCAGTCTGAGTTCTATCATTTACTGTGTGACAATGAGCAGGTTCCTTTTCCTCTCTGTGCCTCAGTTTGCTCATCTGTAAAATTGAGATAATGGTACCATCATCACAGGGTTGTCCTGAGGAAGGAATGTATTTAATACAAGTAAAACAGTAGCAGAATCACAGCAGGGGCTAGACAAATATTAGCTCAGGTTTAAGATTCCAGGGAAGTCACTTCAAGTTCTGTCACTGTTATATAATAAAGAATTTGGCTGGCCTCTGTCCCCAGTTCCTGGGAGGTAGCCTCTAAACCCTTGGGATTTCCTAAATGACAGTAATATTTTTGTTATTCATAGTGGGCCCTAACAGTTTAGCTAACAGGTGAGCCCTGATGGACCCCTAGTTTATGCAAATGAGATAACTCAGCACGGGGGCTAACCACACCAAAAAGACTAAACACAAGATTAGAGGACTGGGCACTTGAGTCCTGTGATATAAACCTGGCCTTTCGCGGGTTGGGGGGGGGCAATGAGGGTGAAGGAGTCAGTAATCCAGTTAATCATCCTTACTTAATGAAACTTCAATATAAACTCCAGATACATGAGTGAACTTTCCTGGTTGGCAGTATTCTGCATATTGTTAGGCATCAGCATCAACGTGTCAGGGTCCTGTCCTAACTTCACAGAAAGAAGACAAGAAAGCTTTGTGTAAGGGATCCTCTCAGACCTCAACATACGCATCTCCCCCTTCTGCTAACTTCAATTGTATGCTTTCACCATAATAAAAGTGTATTTTGCTATAGTAAAAGTGTAATTTTAAATGTAGCATTCTCCTGAGTTCCATGAGTCATTCTAGTGAATTAAGGAGCATGAGGGGATAATGGGAATCCCTGAATTTGCAGCCAGTAAGTAGGTCAGCAGTGAGAGTGGTCCCTGGAGCCTCCAAATCTGTGGCTAATATCTGAAGCAAGGACAGTCTTATAGAAGACTGTTCCCTTAGCCTGGGGAGTTGGCCCTAACTCCTGCTACTTGGTTTCAGAAGTCACTGCAGTCACTAAAGTAGGCCATGTGATTCTTACCCATCCCCCATCCAAATCCTTCCTATCTCCTCTCCAGAGAATCTGTGGCATTGCTCAGTGAGCTGAGCCAGAATCCATGGCCCTCCAGCCCCATAAACGAGACAGTATCACTAGGTCTTCAGCTAGTGGATCCTGCTCTCTGACTAGCCCCTCAGTGGAAAAGAAAGGTGACTTGGACCCCACGTCCTTCCCCTTCCTCTGGGCAGGCAGGCTTTTGCACATACATGCACAGAAACACACATGCACACTTTGCTGCCTGGCTTGGGCCAATAAGGGAAGCAGGCAGAGGCAGAGCCAAAACACACAGGAAAAGCAGGGCCTGCAGCCTTAAGAAAGCGGCTGGGAGGAGCTCCCGTTGTGGCTCAGTGGTAACAAATCCAACTGGTATCTAGAGCATGCAGGTTCGATCCCTGGCCTCGCTCAGTGGGTTGGGGATCCAGTGTTACTGTGGGCTGTGGTGTGGGTCGCAGACGCAGCTCGGATCCTGCGTTGCTGTGGCTGTGGCCAGCAGCTGCGGCTCCAATTAGACCCCTGGCCTGAGAGCTTCCATATGCCATGGGTGTGGCCTTAAAAAAAAAAAAAGCAGCTGGGAGCAGATGGGTCATGCTACTGACCAAAATCCTGGAGAGAGAAAGGAGTCAACAAGGTTGGGGCAGGGGGGAATCAAGCAGGAAACAGCTCAGTCCAAGAGGCCTGGCCCCAAGGGGCTGGGGTGGGGGGCTTAGTGGCATAGTCTCTAGTCAGCACCTTCACCTGGGACCAGCTTCCTTCCAGACCTCAGGCTGCAGTCATTATTATGGCTCTTTTCCCTGCTCCCTAGACAAGCAATAGACAGGCATTACCTGAAATTCTGTATTTTCAACTCTATACAAATGACTCCTAAATCAGCCTCTCTAGTACTGACCTCTTATGAGCCCCAAAGTCCAGATTTCAGTGTCCAATTGCCTGCTATATATCGATGAGATGCCCTGACAATATCTCAAACTAAATATTGCCAAAAATGAATTAAACATCTTTTAGGGCCCTCATTCTCCTCTTCTGCATTTCTATTCAGGGCCTCATTGTCGTCCCATCTGTCTATAGCCTTGCTTTTCAAAATGGGATACTGTGAGAAACAGCACCACCACTTGGTAGCTTATTAGAAGTGCAGCATCTCAGGCCTTATTGTAACCTACTAAATCAGAATCTGCAAACTTAACAAGATTTCCCAGATGACTGATATGCATGTTAAAGTTTGAAAAACACTGAACTAAGACAAATTTCTCCCTAGCACTGCAAACCCTGAAGGAGTCTGCCTTTCTCAAATCTTCACATCTCCTGCCTATGCTGAAGTGCAGGTAGCCATCAATTCCTCCTGGAACTACTACAATTGTGCTGGTCTCCTAGATTCCTCCAAACATCCATGACTTTAAACCCTTCCCTCCTCAAAAATTTCCACTGGCTCCTTTTTGCTTATTAAACCTCCCAACATAGTAGTCAACAGGAACAAATAACACTCATCGCATGATCTTTATGTGCCAGGCACTCTACCAAGTGTTTTACCTGTGTAAACTCATTTAATCCAACCAACAATCCTGTAAGTATTACTCAATCTTCATTTTACAGATAGGAAAACTGAGGCATGGGGGGTTTAGTAATTTCCCCAATATCCCACAGCCAATTAAATGACGGAGCAGAGAAGCAAACCTAGGCAATTTGACCCCAGAGCACACATCTATAACCACTGTTTCATATTGCCGTCCTAATTTAGTAGCCTTATCTTTTAAGGTTTACCCCTAATATTTCCCTGGTTTAGCCAAAGTAACCTATCCGTTGTTCTATAAATACATTAGCATCTCCTAACCTCTGTACCTTCACCATGAGGACTATGTAGCATTAAGAGAAATACTCTGGGCTTCAGAAGCAGGCCTAGGGTGAAATTTCACCCTGGCCACCCTAGGGAAATGATCAGATTTCTGAGTCTCATCTCCTCACCTGCAAATAAAACATAGTTTAAAAACCACCTAACTGAAATAGTTGTTGTGAAGTTTAGAAATTATGCAGAGGATGTCTAGCACAATCCCGGCACACAGCAGGTTCTCAATCATTGACAGCCCTTATGCTCACCTGAAATTTCAAATCCCGCCTATCCTTTGAGGCCCCCTCAAATATAACTTCTACCAACCACATAGCATTCTTCATCACCCCAAGCAGATATTATAGCATCTTCTTTTAAATTTTCTTAATATTTTATGTGTAACTTTCTTATTTTAGCATTGTACATTTGTCTTATCCCTACGAATTGGACTGTAAGCACCATAATGGCAGGCCAACTGTATACCCTAAAGCCACTAGCATAGTGTATCACACACTGTGGGCATTCAATAAACATTGTTGAATAGAAGTGGATTGGATACTGAGTAATGAGTAACCAGAACCACTAAAATTAGGGGAAGGCTTATAAAAGAGGAGTGGGGCACAGTGGATGAAACACCTAAGCTTCTGTAAGTATGTTATACATCTGGCACTACGGTTATATGGTTATGCTATATGGTTATAACATGTAACTATGTTATATACCATAACTATGTTATATACCGCACCATATATTAGTTGATTTAGTACTCTAATTCTGTGATGAGTTACTATCCTCGTTTTCCAAGTGAGGAAACTGGAGTTCAGAGTGATTTCCTCAAGGCCACAACTGCTCCATGAGAACTTGGACCTACTCACGTACTCTCCCTGTTGTATCCCCAGTGTCTAAAGAGTGACTAGAATATAGTGGATGCTCAATAAATATTTGTCAAACAAATGAAAAGAAAAACAAATAGTTAGCAAGCAGAATGAAAACTAGAATCAGTTTCACCTGACTCCCAGGTTAGTCCTCTACTATGTTAAGTTGCCAATTTAAAAAAAATGAAAAGGATGAACCATTTACTGAGCAACTACTATATAACTAAACACCGTTTGGAAGATACTTAAACACTGTTTGGGAGGAGAGACTGAGGGCGGAATGTTCAGTTGAATACACTCCTCAGCTATGGCACTGGGTGTATTAGACACTTCACATAAATTAGGTCAACTTCCTAAAAACTCTTTGAGAAAGGTATCTGAATCTCCATTTTACAGATAACGAAATACTCTCCATGAAATGACTTGCCCAAATTCACACAGCCGGCAAAGTGAGTGATTCCAGGCCAGTTAAGTTTAACTCCAAAACCTGTGTTCTTAAATACTTATCTAGGCTTTGGACTTGAATTTGCAATATAAATCCTATCCTCTGTAGAGGCAGGAGCAAGAGAGCAGCATGAAGAGGACAGCAAGGAGCTGTGAAAGGGAGGGCAGGGATGAAACCAAGACGATAGAGGAAGGGGTCACCAAGCAAATCAATAATCAAGTTATAACGTCCCACGGGAAACAATCTCTCACTAATCCCAGAATGCGCCTACTCCAGCAAGAGCTAGGTGTGCCAAAATGTTGACATTTTGTGGACAAAACGAAGGGACAGCAGATGCAAAGATAATTAAATCGCTTAACGCTCGGCATTTAACGAAATGCAGGGGACGGGGACAAGCCTCGGAGTCTGGGGAAGAAAAGTGAATGAGTTTCACAAGAAGGCGTGGAAAGAAAGAGGAGGGCAGGAGGGAAGAACCCCAAAGAACAGGTGCAGTGTCGGGACCAGTTCTGGCATCGAGTACAGAAACGGCCTGCCGGGAGGAGGGGATTCCGGTTCTCTCAGGCCACGAGCCCGTCACCCGACTTCCTTAAGGGGCACTCTCCTCACCCTCGGTCCCTTCTGTTGCAGATCCCAAGCTCACCAGGGGCCTGGGCGTTGCTGTCCCCGGGTCTCCAGGAGACTCCGCCGCTTCCGCCATCTTGGCCCTCCTTCTCTCGGGACACTCCCACAGGCCTTTGCGGAACCTGAGACGTGGAGGCCGCGGCCCGTCAGAGCGTCTGCGCGTGGCGGTCGCGTCACCAAAATGCGCCTAGCAGCAGCTGGCGACGTCGACCCTCGGCCTTCGTCTTTTGTCCTGCGAGTGTTGGGGAAGGTCCGTGTCGCCTCCCTTCCCTTCTTCGGAGCCACGAGTCCTGCTAGACACGCTCCCTCTTTAACACACCACCCAGATTCTCAGCGTGCTCTGTCGGCCGCGGGACCGCCGCTTCCTTATCTCCCTGCCCCCGCCCCTCGCGCCCTCAAAGAATAGGCTCCGGGTACCGCCCCCAACCCCCACCCCAAGCACCACACCTTAGGGCAAAGGCTTGCTCCTCCCCCGACGGCCGAGGGACTTTGTTTCCCAGCTGCTGAAGGAAAGGATCCGGCCCTACCTACCTACTACTCCCTCCACTGTCGTCTCCGCCTGGCGGAATCACTGCGCTTCTCATCCCACCTAGCGGATTCCCACTTCCTCGACATTTATATTGTCTTCACACCGACCTCCAAGGTTACTTTGCTCCCTCCCCCCTTGGGAGTGGGCACGCGCGGTGGGGGATGCATCTCTATATACTGGCCAAAATTTTTATCGCACTACAATTTACAAAGTTGCTAGGTGATTTGGGGCAAGTACTGAAGATATATACAAGGCTGAAAGACGGTGATTATTAAGAATAACTTCTTAAAGAAAATTCCTGAATGTCCCAACCTCTTTTCCATGTCTCATCCTGGAACTTTGTTTCAGACTCCAGTTTACCTCACCCCACGCTGCAGTGGGATCAGGCAATGAATCCATTATTGATGCGAACAATATGCAGGCTACTGAGTGCCTGTGCGGGTGCATAAATAGCGCTTTTCCACTATTTACAGAGTAGGAAAGAGATGGGTGTGAAATAGAGTGCTTTATTTTTTTGGGTAGGCAATTCAAGAAGTCCCACAAGTGGTAAACTTAAGAAGAAAGAATGTGGAATGTAGCACGATGAATTTCCCAAACTAATGAGGGTGTGTGTGTGTATGGGGGGGGGGGTGTCTTGTTCCGTTTTGTTGAAACAGTCTTATAATTCTTCTTGATCTTAGAGAGACAGCAATGAATGATGGCTTGGAGCGAGATCTTGATTTTCTGTTTAGGAATTGAACCCGAGCAGCCTGGTTGAAAACCAAGAGTCCTAGCCATTAAGACTAGCTAGAGGCCAAAAATAGAATTGCCCTGATTCTTGCCCCCTGTTGAAAGCAAGCATGTTTCAAGGAGGCAGAGACTGTGAAAACAGGTATAAAGTTTACCGTTAGAGTCACAGTACATGTGGGAGAGCACAGAGAGAAGTAGTTTATATTTAAGTCAGAAGCAAAGCGGTAATACACGCCATGAAGAGGAGTGCAGGTGGCAGTGTCCCAGAGTGCATCAGAGAGGTGATTTAAATCGCTTATATAGCACAGTTCTTCTGGGTCTTTGTTTACCTTTAGCCAATTATCTTGTTTTTTTTCTCGCACCTCAGGGGACACCCAAGACCCTCCCCGATATGCATGTGCATATTTTGGCAAAGATGGATTCAAAAGCAAAGGGTGCCAGGACGGTATCAAGATGCTTTATGGCCTGGTGCCCCCTCCCTTTTTAACCCCTAGGAGTCTTACTGCGCATGTGTAATTGCGGAGATCTTCTTGGCCCCAGGAGTGATCTAAGTGGTCATCTTTTTACTCCAGCAGACCTCAGCTCCTGCAATTAACTTTTTCCTTGAAGTGTCAAAGAGAAACAAGGCCCAGTTTACTTGTCCCAACCGTTCTCAGCCCAGGGGCCCATCTACCTCCTACCTCATTCTCAGACCAAGCACATTTTAGTGCTTTTGAAAATACTGCTAGGAATAGTATTAAAATTTAGGACAGAAGATATGAAACTTTTTTTTATATTACAAGAGAATATTTTGTACAGTTCTCCAGGCTTCAGCCTCCTACACCTGTTCCACCCCTCCCACTACCATCCCCCCCAATATTATCCGCACCCCTGTTGAAACTGCATTCCTTGGATGGGACTTGAACCCAGCCACACCTCAGATTGGGACTTGAATTCATAATCCCTGATTTAGGAGGGGGCTCAAACCCTTGGTCTTCTGATGGAAACCATAATCTGGTCTCAGGATTTACTGAAGCTCAGGTTGTTTTGTCTCCATGCATAAAGAATTCAGTGACAGGCGAAGTGTGAGTTTAGAATGCTTGTGAGAGGTACAAGTGGACAGGCAAGGGAGCGCAGCTCAGAGAACAAAGTGGGCTACATTTTTATAATCGAAGAAAAAGTGGGGAGGGGGGAAAACTACCTTCTTCACATTGGGCCTACGTCTTTAGTTCCTCTGACTCTGTATGGTATAAATAGGACTCTGATGGCACTATTTAAATTATGTATATTAGCAAAAAATGGTGACATACACTAAAATATGGTAATTCACCTCAGGTTTCAGTATAATGTCCACTTTCACTTATATCCCTTTCTTGACTACATGCAAGAATGCAGTTTTTCCCAGGGTCCCTCATCTTATAGACCTCCCAAGGCATAATGCAGGTCTTGTATCCATTTTTCTGTGATAGTGTAAGTTCATTTGCTTTCAAAATGTTCTGATCGTCGCTTAGCTGCCCATCGTCCTGGGCTTTTTATGGTTGTTTTCTAAATTATGGTAAACTCCTGAAGTCCCTCTCTATCTGTCTTCCCCTAGCGGGATTTTCAGCTGTGTAACTCTTTAATCTATCCCTTTCACTGTTCTGACCTCAGCACTCATTATGAGATTACCAAGTCCCTTTGGGCTTCCCTGAGGCCATTAATAACCTCTTCTATTTCCTTTCCAACCTCCCAAATTAGTTATCTCTCCCTAACTGAAAACCACAACTTATACCACTTAACCTCATCTCTTGGCCTCTTTGCCACTCATTTCAAAATGAGCCTGATGCTGGGTTAAAAGGAGAGTAAGTCATAAAACAGTTGTTGAGGCAGTTAGTGTTCTGGTTTCCCAGGCATTATTTCAGTCTAAAAATGCCAATTTTCCTCATTTAACTAATAGGGTACAAGTTGAGTATGAGATAATATGCTATGAAGAGAGGAACTCAGGAAGGATGGGAGTAGAATAGGAACAGGCTCCTAAAATAGGAATTATTTTATGTTTTTAGCTGCAAATATAACTCACAAAATTGCCAAACGAACTCATTATTCTTTAATATACTATGGTCCTTATCCTCTGTTAGACTATGAACGTTTACCATACAGCAACACTCACAGGCCTTGTTCAAAGTAAAAAAGCAAGGTGAGAAGAGTTTTATGGTATGCTACCATCTGTGTGAAAAAGTAGAAGGGAAAGTATATCCATATGCTTGAATATTCAGACTATGTCCCAAGGTCTACACAGGAAACTTGTAAGAGTGGTTGCCTCTGGGGAGAGAAACTGAGGGATTGGCATAAGAGTG
Organism: Catagonus wagneri; assembly: GCA_004024745.2. Taxonomy (NCBI): domain Eukaryota; kingdom Metazoa; phylum Chordata; class Mammalia; order Artiodactyla; family Tayassuidae; genus Catagonus; species Catagonus wagneri. The sequence goes on from PVHT020000027.1 coordinate 703,424, forward strand.
GGAGGAACTATTTATTGACTTTCAAGAGAGGGCTAGTCATTTTATGACCTTTCATGCAGTTTGAAATTTTTACTATTTACATCTGTTACTCTTTTAAAAAGTTGTCAGAGCAATCCGCCCCTCCCACCCCCAAAATATTGAAGGCTATTGTCAAAGAGGAAGAAATTTTCCTCTACTCATCTAGGTTCTTCTGGCTTCTCTAAGAATTAAATTGATATGATAAAGATTAACAGGAGAAAGTCAAACAAGGTTTAATAACACGTATGCACAGAAGAGACCCAGGAAGACGGTAACTCACCAAAATGCCGAAGCCCTCACCTTGAATACCATCCTCAGGTAATAATGACAAAAGAAGGTATTGAGAGTGAGGAGAGTCAGTTATGGGAGGTTAACAGGAAAAGCATAGTAAACAAGGGTGACTGTGATACAGATTTAAGTCATTCATATTTATGACCATAGTTAGAGCAAGTATGATTCCTTGGCCAAGAGAAGGGGTCCCATCTAGTAATATCAAAAGTGGCCCAAACGAACTATAATTTCTTTCTTCTAGAATAATTTTCCTAAGGGCCCTCCAACTAAAGCCTTGGAGAGGAGAAATCCACCAAGGTAACTCCAAAGTACTGGACGTAAGTAATTGACCATAAATCCAACAACTGGATTGATTTTTAAACTCTGCATGGGATTTGTGAAAAACATTTGATTTATGTGCAGAAGTTAAATAAATGAAAAAACATTACAAAAAATCATATGAGTCAGGTCTGGCACCTTAGAATAGCTGTCTCCTTCTGATGTCTTCTTATCCTGGGGTGGGGTGTCGTTTCTCCTCTGAGCATCATTTTTATTTATTTTTGATAGGTAAAAATCAGATTTATTGAGAGAGAGAGAGTGTGGGCCAAATCAAAGAGCAAGAGAGCTTGAGCATCATTTTAAGGTGAATAGTCCTCTGTATAGGCCACTCCAATGCAGGGGCCCTTTCAAGTTGGAAATGTGAATCCAAGAATCAATTCCCTTCAGTTATGTTGTGCAAGATCTAATTAAGAGTAACAAGGATTCTTCAGAGTTCCCGTCTTGGCGCAGCAGTTAACAAATCCAACTAGGAACCATGAAGTTGCGAGTTCGACCCCTGGCCTTGCTCAGTGGGTTAAAGATCTGGCATTGCCATGAGCTGTGGTGTAGGTCGCAGACACGGCTTGGATCTGGCATTGCTGTGGCTGTGGCATAGGCTGGCAGCTGTAGCTCCGATTAGACCCCTAGCCTGGGAACCTCCATTTGCTGCAAGTGCAGCCCTATAAAGCAAAAGAAAAAAAAAGATAACAAAGATCCTTCAATTTAGGTTGGAAAGAATCCTTCTAATGATGTCTTTTCCAGTATATATAATCTTCTGGTTGCAAGTCATAGGTCACCTGATCTTCATCTAAAGATAGATCACTGTGATAAGCTTCAGAAACAATCTTAGTTATGCCCTTTTTAATAACTTAAGCTTTTGTCATAATGCAACATAGGAGCCATCTAGAAAATGAATCTTAGGCTGTGAATACAAAAACCTCAAAGACAATTAATACTAGAACTCAACACCCACTGAAACAATCTTTTTCCTTCTAAAATTACCCTCATTTCAACAAAATGTAGCCAAATTAAGACTAATTTTTTTTTTGCAGAATAATTCTGGTTTCAGTCAACTTTGCCTGATTATTTGCATAAGTGTAATTGATCACACAGCCTATTTTACTTTATTTTTTTCCTTTTTCTGGCTTCACCTGTGGCATATGGAAGTTCCCAGGCCAGGGATGGAATTTAAACTATATCTGTTGATTAGGCCACAGTGGTGGCAACACTAGATCCTTAACCCACTGTTCCAAGCGTGGATCTAACCCGGTGCCTCCATGGAGACAAGCCAGATCATTAACCCACTGTGCTGCAGCAGGAACTCCATATAGGCTGTTTTAAATTGGCTGCAGTGAAACATTTCATCAGGAATCTCAGAATGAATTTTAAAATTCCTCTCTTCAAGGCCAGTAAAGCCACACCAAGGGCTTACCATCAGATTCGCCTATACTACCTGTAGATTGGGTGAATTTCTCACTTCTTGAGGTCCTTAAAATATTTTGAGGTTCCTACACCTGCCAGGAAGTGGCCTTTCTTAATTATCTTGTAAGGCTGCTGGGCTCCCTATAAGCAAGGTACCAAGTTGTTTTTCCAAGGGACTATGTGGCTCCATAAAGTCCACCTTAGTTACATGAAGCTATCCGGTCATATATGATTCTATGCATTTTTTTCAAATATGACATTCCAGTCAAAACCTTGGTATTATAACCAATGTCTCCTATATGTCTTGTTATTAAAGAGAACCGATTCTTATCAAACTTATGCAAATAACTATTTTGCCATCAATTCTGGAGCAATCAGAGAAAAAAGATGAATGTTACAAATTTGCTTATAAAGTTATAATCTGCCAAATTGCTTATAAAGTTATAATCTGCCAAATTAGCTTAAGAGAAAGGGTTTCCTTATATCTGGAAAACAAAGATTAAAAGGTGGTAATATTTCAGATGAAAAGTCATAAAAACTGTCTTTCAGCCCTGTGTAACTAATTCTTATTGATCACGATCTTCTATTAACAGTTTTATGAAGTCATCAGGTTTTCCATTAAAATTCCTTACTTGCTTACCCAGTTCAGTGGTATGAGCTAAAGTTATCAGAAACCTGTAAATGTCAAAAGGTTCTTTCTATGAGTCTTCTTTAAGATGAAGCACTTTTGCAAAAGTGTCGAAGTACAAAAATAATTGTCTCTAAAGGACAAAAGACATAAAAAGGCAGAAAACCCTGTTTACAATGCAACTGTCAAAGAAATTTGTTATTTTAGTGACATATAATATTAAACTAACTGGAATTATGACTGATGA